>JAGDYQ010000027.1:2749264-3014679 GCA_021962125.1 Bulinus truncatus | reverse complement strand
TATTCAATATCATTGTCTGAATGTTTGATGGTTTGTCCAATATTCATTCCCCCTGTACTGGATCATTTACCCAACGTGATATTTAACGCTGTATAACATGCTTTCATTGGTATCCACATACACATTTTTCCGAGTATTTCACTAATCTGCTCTTTGTTCTCAGTTTTCATCTTTCCAGTTTTGACTCATTAGCCACACAATTCTATAATTATTAGCTTGTGGTCTAGTAACTAAATTTGACTAAGTTCCTTTCTGCAAAGGTATTGTTTTCATTCCTTTAATATGAATACTAGAAACATTTGAAACAAAACTTCTCCCAGCATTGGGTGATTTACCAGATATATCTTGTGTACATTTTTTTCTGTTATCAATAAATTTTATTAATCCAACCATTCCACTAGCATATCTTCAGAGAAGTGAAACACAATAGCTGTATTGTTTTTAATCTAAAAGTGTAATTTGTGTACCAATGTTAGTTTTTTTGGGAAAATAAGTGATGCTGTTAATGACTGAATTGCATCAAATTGTGTAATTATTTTTTCTTTTCTATCTGTTCACTAAATTGAAGACTCCTACTGGCAACATTGGGAATCAGCAAGTTGAATTTGTTGAAGTAAATGAGCATAAATTTAAATAAAATACAATAGAAATTCTCTAAAAAATAGTCCTAATTATCTCAATTAGTGTTCTCTTTTGTGTCATTACATTTAATGGAATATCCAACAGTTAAAATGGTTTGACAGCAATAGTTTACCTGTAAATATTATGAAAATATCTTCAGTACTGTGTATTTCTAAATGATATATTTAAATTCTGAGCTATTTTAAGAGCTAATGTCAGCAACACAGCAGTGGAAATAATTTTCTTCAAAGTTTTAATCAATATTTTTTTTATTTTAGGACCATTATCTGGAACTTTTTATTAAAAATAAAATTTATTTTGAAAGACCTAATTTGTTGTTCATCTGAGTAACTTGTATTGTTCCCCTATTGCTGAACTGTTTTAACATACTTTGTCCTCATCTTTATATAGCAAATGTCTTATCCCACTTAGTTTGATGAAACATCTAAGTTTGAATGAAAACATCTTTACAAACAAATCAATGGTGAATATAAAAAATATTTAACTAAACCCTGGCTCAACAAGTTTCTTGGAACAAATTACATCTCACACTGAGAATGTTTACATTTGAAACATCTCATCAGCCTATGGTTGGTCTCTGAACAAACTGACCCGTCTATACCACTGGGCACACATAGTACCAGATCCTCGGAGTTAAGTTCTTCAGGTTTAATCACAATATGCTTGGCCTTAGCAAAACAGATCACACCCACCAGCACACAACATCCAACCAATGGGGAAAATACAAATAAGGGCTGGTTAAGTTACTGATAAAATCAGGTTATGTGGTTCAAAGCATATCATATTAAGCTTCTAAAGTTACTGCACATAAGTCTTAAGTCTAAATTAACTAGCTAAGGTGGTCTATGAACAAACTCACCCTGTCTATACCAGGATGCAGACCAGGCCCGTTGGCAAGTCAAAGTAAGCAGGGAGGCACCAATACCCAGCAAGGGGGCACCTTTACTTTTTCTTTATTTTTTCCTCTTTTGCTGCTTTTAACAACTGGAGTGTTTCTAACAATCTGGAAAAAGCACATCTGTTAGTTTGTGCTGTAAGAACTCCTACATTTGTTGTTTGTTTAGTTATTATACAAAAATATTCATCAAAGCTAGAAGATGTGACCCACTGCATTCAGTGCATTTAGATTTACTGGCAGTACAAAAATACATGAACAATTGTTGACTACAATGGCTTTAAATCGACGGAATTGTGATGAGAGGTATAAGAAAATTTTTAGATTTACAGAAGTTGTTGCAGAAGACATTGATGTCAACGTTCAACCTTCACGACAAGCTGGAAGAAATGAACAGGGAAAATCCAAAAGTTGATTTGCCTGAGGATTATTTTAGAATAACTGTTTTTATACTCTACCATGATTCTATTATATCATCGCTGGATACTCGTTTTTGTGTAGAAAATAAACCAGCATTTCCCTTTTAGTTTTGCATCCCTTTTTCATGACAAAACTAGAAAGACTCGCATTTAGGGATCAAGCCATGGCTATTTCTGAATATTACACATTTGACAATTTAATCGAGGAGAGTTAAACCTGGTATGATATATGGAAATGTAAAACTAGTAAAGGGGAAAAACAGAAACAACGACTCATTTTTCCTATGATTAAGATGTTTTTTTTTTTGACAGCATTGGCACTTCCAGTAGCAACATGCAAAATCGAGAGATCATTTAGCACTCGAAGACGAGTTTAAACGTGACTTCACCACAACGACTGGTGATGATCGTTTATCTGGGCTTTGTATGATGAGTATCAGAAATTTAAAGAAAATGTTATCAATCGATTTGGACAAATACCAAGACGTTTACAATTTTTGTTCCAGAAAAAATAGTTTAAAATTACAATATTATAGCTTTATCAGTGGATTTTATCATTTTATTCGTTTAGTAACTGTTCGACACTGAATCCATGATTTTAAAAATGACAATAATGTAATCAGTTATATGTAATCAGTTATACTTGCAGTTAGAATTCTTTTTTATGTTTGATTGATGTGCATTATTTTCAATGTAATAAACATTCAGGAAATATAGTTCAGTTTTATTGGAACAACTTCATGACATTTTTCTAAAATTAAGAGGGGGCAGTGCCCTCTTGCCTCCCCTTCTTGAATACGCCCATGAACAGGACTGAAACGGCACAAAACAAATGATGCCGAAAAGGTTGATGTGATAGACGGGGAGTAGAGAAAGTGGAGGGATATCTTGCACAACAGATTGCAAAGCAAAATTTGGCATTACGTTACCACAAGAAAGATGAATCTTCATTGAATCAAATGAACTTTCTTGAGATGGTGGAGATGTTCTCGAATTTGACGCAGTGTTGTAAGAGCACTATTTGTATGTCGGTAGTTTGACGCAGTGTTGTAAGAGCACTATTTGTATGTCAGTAGTTTGACGCAGTGTAGTAAGAGCACTATTTGTATGTCAGTAGTTTAACGCAGTGTTGTAAGAGCACTATTTGTATGTCAGTAGTTTGACGCAGTGTTGTAAGAGCACTATTTGTATGTCAGTAGTTTTATATGAGAGGAGCTTTTCAAAACTGAAACTGATAAAAAAAAATTACTTTCGATCCACTATGGCACAGTTAAGGCTTTTTGATCTTGCTCTGTTATCCATTGAAAGTGATATGGTGAAAGGTATTGATGACAGATTTACAGGAAAGGAAAATTTAAAATAAAGTTTATTGTCAAAATAACAAAATAGTGACGCCACTGTATGTCAATGGTCTTTATGCTACAATGTAGTCTGAGGACTAAAGTATACAATTGGCACAATGTAGTCTGAGGACTAAGGTATACAATTGCTACAATGTAGTCTGAGGACTAAAGTATACAATTGCTACAATATAGTCTGAGGACTAAAGTATACAATAGCTACAATGTAGTCCGAGGACTAAAGTATAAAATTGCTACAGTGTAGTCTGAGGACTAAAGTATAAAATTGCTACAGTGTAGTCTGAGGACTAAAGTATACAATTGCTAAAATGTAGTCTGAGGACTAAAGTATACAATTGCTAAAATGTAGTCTGAGGACTAAAGTATACAATTGCTACAATGTAGTCTGAGAGCGAAAGTATACAATTGCTACAATGTAGTCTGACGACTATGGTATACAATTGCTACAATGTAGTCTGAGGATTAAAGTATAAAATAATCTAACACACTCATTTGTAGGCAATTTTTTAAAATTTATTTATAAAGATTTTTTTTTCATATTTTATGTTTAATTGGATTTAGCAATCTAAGTGACAGTCTCAGAAGTTTGCAAGGCAGACACTGAATGATTTGGTGTTGTCTTCGTGAAACACAGCATGTAAACACGCTTATTACATATGTAGGAGATAAATATAGCCAAACCTTGAAGGCCGTTAAGCAATATGGCGATAATTCTGAGGAAGAAATCAAGAAGCAGTAAGCTTAAAAGTACTATATATTTAATAATATTCATCAAATGTTTTAAAGATTTTTTTTTAACTAGTCATGAAAAATTGATAGACCTACATGAAGAAAACAAATCAGTACAATGCATTTTAATATACGTACACATACATATATGTAAAACAATTGTTTCTCAAGCTCTCAAATTCAAACTTAAATCTTAAACATGGATTAAATTGTTCTGATGTATTTTATTTGTATTTTAATTATTTAAATGTCATGTAAGCTATATATAAAATTCCCATGACTCTCAAGAGGCCAACAGGGCAGATGGTGTAGAATTCATCTGTTTCTGCAACTACGGTGCCCATTTAAAGCTGGGTGAACTCGAGGGAAATTATACAAACTTTTACCAGGAACTGAACAAATTCACTTGTCTCTTACTGAGTATCAAACCATAGAATCTGCCATCTGTCCCTCTAAGTTATATAAGCACCCACCTTACATATCATTATCCACAGCCTCAGCTTCAATGACTGCATTCACCTACATATCATTATCCAAAGCCTCAGCCACAATGACTTCACTCATCTTACATATCGTTATCCACAGCCTCAGCCACAATGGCAACACTCACCTTACATATCATTATCCACAGCCTCAGCCACAATGACTACATGTCATTGATGTATGTTGTGTGTGTGACTGAACTATGTATGAACTGAGTGTGCTTGTCAAGTAAATAGGGAGATACAAGTGAGTGAATGTTCAGGTGGAGAAAGGGGAAAAGGGGAAACTTCTAAGGTGGAGTGTGATATTTTCATATGGGGATAATATGTTATGAATTCAGAATCTGGATATTTGAACCTGAAGTTTAGTGTGTTGGCCTAATTTGTATTTGTCTGGATTGTGTAATATATTACTTCACTGGATTGTGTATATATATATATATATATATATATATATATATATATATATATCTTTACTGGATTGTGTAAATATATTCTTTGTCATTCCTTTTCATTCTGTTGTGTTCTTTAATAAACACAATTTTGACCATGTACCACGTCTACCTTATTTTATTAAATGTCTAGAATAAGCCCATCTATGACACTACACTCACCTTACATATCACTATCCACAGCCTCAGCCACAATGGGTACACTCACCTTAAAATATCATTATCCAAAGCCTCAGCCACAATGGCAACAATCCAGTAAGCTCCTGTGATAGATGACAACTGGTGTAGAGGACCAGATTTTTATAATGCTCTACCTTCAGTGAGTGAAAGGTCAGTAGCTTGTGTATTCTGTTAATACTAGCAACAGTTATCCCAAGGAAGGTCAAGTTACACAATGAAATCAAACTGACTGGAGCAATCACAGATATACCTTGAATAGTCCAATAGTACATATAGAAAGATAGGGAATGATTATTATTAGTACTTTATTCCATTTGCAAACAAAATTATGAGCTAAAGTTATGAGCTAAAGTTTTAAAAGTTATAACAGTGGTTCAGAATTATTTTATGAATTTTACTGCAAAAAATTTTTCACCATCAAAATGCTAACAATAATACTGTTAATTAACTTGTATTTTAAAGAACTTTATTATTACATTTTTAATTGTACATCAACCAATTTATTTCTAGGATTCTGCCATTGAACGAGTTTATGTTCAGTTTATAAAATCATATGTGGTTGTATGGAAAAATATAGTCGATGTGTGATAAACGGTTAAAAAAAACAGTAACTAAAGCAGTAAAGCATAACATGAGGGTTGGGGGGGGGTACTGGGAAATCAAGAAAAAAAAAGCATTTTGTAATACGTAAATGACTCCTTACATTATTGACAACTTACACTATTGACAGCTTACATTATTGGACAACTTACATTATTGACAACTTACCAACAAGATAAGCTGAGTCCAGATAACAATAGTGGTGACCATAACCACTCGTCTGTGTTACCACAAAGGATAATATGATGACTGCAGTAACTATTGTTATAGGAGCAATTACTGAAAACACCATCATTTTCAACACATAGCAGTATATAAAAGTTGTTTCCTTTGAATGTGGTGGAATCTTAGATGTAAAAACTTGAAACATGTGAAGACTGCTCAGTAGACTGCAGGAGAAATGCCACAGCCAGAAGAAATGGGTAACAACACCCATAAATGTACATAATGTACTGGGACCAGATCTGCAGTATTAAAGTTAATAATTATATCTACAGCCTTATTATTTTTAAAAATCCCATGAAGTTATTTAACTTAATAACATGAAAAACAGTGGCAGTATCTTGGTTAATGAGATCCAAACGAAGTCCTAATACAGCTGGGCAGCTTGCGGTGTTGACTGATGTGGTCGGCACACAACACTTGTCCACGGTCACACTCAAGCACATTCTCGGAGCCTATGACTTCTATTAGATCTATTTGGCACACTCAGCCCGCAGCAGCTCCGTAAACATGCGCCACCAATAACGCTGGTGTTGCAGGCAAACAAAACCCTGTCATACTAGCAGTGGCGGCGCAAACAAGTATATTGTTGTTTCATTCAATGATAGATGACCAAAGAAATAAACATTCTGAGTAGCATACATTGATACTTCCAAGAAATTATAAACATGTACACGCATTTTGACACTGTTGAAACATAAATAGTTGGTTTCACAATTTTTCACATATTCCTTTAACCCTTTCACGCCCACATTCATGTTTTCTTGGAAAAAAAATCTTTGCTTAAGTTTCCTATTAAAATAGGTCTATCTGACCTGCCAAATATCAATAAAAACATTCTTGACCCCTCCGCACGCAAATTAAATGACGTTGCCATATGGCAACAATGGGCAAAAATGCACCAGTTGATGCCGATTAGCAAAACATGCAGAACATAGTGGTATAGCTGACCAAGTTAGCAATATGGCTTATATGGCAGCAATGGGAGTTTAGGAAGAACAAAAAACGCCAATATTGTAATGTAGAAACCTGTAATTTGTGTGTTAACATACAAACGAAACTTTATGTTAATACAGTTCTATGATATGTAACGTAACAATTTTAGTCAGTCGTCAAACACAGAAAAACACCACATTTGGTGCATGATGTACGAATAATAGAAGTCTTGCACTGCCGACAGCGACCTTTGACAGACTTGTGCTCCGGCAAATGGCCAACATTGTCCAGCCGGATCTCTGTCAGCGGTGAAGAGTTAGTTCACTGTTCTTTTTTGTTGTGGTGTCTGCTCCTCTTGTTCCTCCTTATCATCAGTTGCTGTGATGGATGGCCGTCCACGTTTGCGTTGAAGTGAAGGAGTTGGCTTGTTGATCACAATCAGACACTGTGAAACTCTTGTTACGAATCCAAGATGATCCAAAACATCCTTGTTGGAAAGAGACAGCTGACTGCAGTGTCGTCGATATAAAATCCAGATATTCACACAAGCTACATTCAGAGCCCAATAAAAGATGCGACGATACCATTTTCTACTCTTGTGGTCAACACGGTATAATCCTGCCAACATGTCAAACAAGTCCACACCACCCATGTTAGCATTGTATTCAGTCACAGCTGCTGGACATGGCACTTCAACATGTTTCTTGGTTTTATTATCCCATTATTCCACTATCTTCAGAGGTTCGACTGCAACATGCGATGACGAAATTTGGACTGCACGGTGATCAAACCACCGCAGAATGCATAATCCACTGTTCGCATCAACCTTGAAATCATAGGATCCACGTCCCTCCTTGCGTAGTTCTTTCAGTTGACAACCTCGCAGTCAGTTTGCTCTGAGTGTACCAACTAAGTGGAATCCACACTGTTTGAGTTTCAACTGAAGTTCTGGGAAGTTGAACCAGTTGTCAAAGTAGATGATATAGTTCTGCTTCTGTGGAAGTGATTTGCACAACAGAATCACAAAATCGGCTGGCTGATAACCAACACTCTCTCCCTCTGCCAGCTCTGGTGCTTTGCCTTCATACAGAGTAAAGTCATGTGTGAAACCAGTACGTGAGCAACATCTTGCAATCACCTTGAAACCCCATCGCTTTGGTTTGTTGGGCAGATATTGGCGAAGTCTGTTTCTTCCCTTGAAGGGGATCATCTGCTCATCAATCGACTGCCTCTGTGTTGGAGCCACCAAGAGGCACTGTTGGCGCAATTTTTCAAGAGTACCCATTGTTGCCATTTGGCAACATGCACAAAATAGCTTGGTATTCCTAACCTAAGTAGCAATATGGCCTATATTTCATTGCATTACATCTGTTTACTAATTATCTAACTGGTCATATTTTTTCCTAATAGAAAATTTTTGGAAATAATAACTGAAACACATTTTAAAAATTTACCATTTGTTTTGTTTATACTCTGTCAGCTTCAAAACGATACTGTAAGTTTTGCGTCAGGAATTATTTAATAAAAACCAAAAAAAAAAAACATGGCGGATCCTCGTCTGCTAGCAAAATAAATAAGTAAGACCTGCTGTGTTTATATGTTGGTTTTATGAGCCCATTTTGGATGTGTTGCCATATGGCAACAGCGGGTATGAAAGGGTTATTGATTAGAATTTGAAAGGGCATTTTTAGCGGTATTTCTATGATACGAATAATATGATCGATACATTCTCATTTATTATCAATTAGTAATATTGATTTATTTATTGATGTTCTTTTGATGAGTCTTATTTAACATATCAATCCGATTGTTCAAAATAATTAAAAAGTACGCCATATTGGTTTATCGTTTCCAGTCTTTAATGACGCGGGATATTTTTTTAGAAAAATTTTCCGTAAGAATACTTAACAGAGATTGTATATAACTTAATAAAATAGTATAAAAAGTGACATTTGTATTAAATCTAAACTTAAAAAGCGTCTTAAAAATAATATATTTGACTAGATATTAAGCCCGGCGTTGCCCGGGAAATCTATGTGTAATGTTAACCCCCTTCCTAATCAATTTAATTAATTTAATTAGATGCTGATTTATGCCACCTTACTAATGTGCAGAAATGACCTACATTTCATACGTCAAAAGATGTGGCTGTCATAACCAACAAACCATCATCAAAAAGTAATCCATCGAGGGAACGATAACCTCCAGTACACAATGTTAACAAACTATAATAACTGAGCATGATTATCAAATGCGTAGCCGATTTACATGAAATCAAGTGCAGATTTTTTTTTATTTGACGTCTATTTATAGTTAAACTCAAAACAAAGCAATTAAAAATGCACGGAAAAGTAAAAAAATAACTACTTTACTATGTCATTTTGCAGCGCGAAGGCACTCATCGGGAAATGACGTCATAGAGAATTTTTTTTTATTTATAGCGACGGCGCTCCCATTCTGCAAATGATGTCATAGGTTAATTTACGAAAGCGCTCGCTAGTGACATAGTCTGATTAAAATGCTATCTGTTGTAATAAAAACTAAAATAATTGGAACGATATTATATATTATTATTATTATTTAATATTTAGGACTTTTACATTTCAAAATTTAAAAAAAACCCACAGAAACTATTTAAAACTGTAGATTTAAAAAAAAATCGAATCAAACACGCCATTTTGAATTATGTTTTCGTGACCTCGCTGGTCACGTGCTTACTTTATCAAATACTATTGTTTTATTTATTATTTCTGGAGGTCGTTTATGCATAGAACGGATTCCCCACACGCGACCCAGACAAGCTTAGCTGCTTTATAATGTAGATTCCGGGATATTGTGGTGGGAACCATTTTCATCCGAGTATCACGGAATAAGCAAATCTAAATAGATTTTAAAAAGCTCTACACACGTTGATTATACACAGTTTGAATCCAAAAACTAGTTGTTATAGTTATACTTACCTGTTAGACCTATACACATAACATGTATATTATTGTGTATGTTATACTTACCTGTTAGACCAATACACATAACATGTATATTATTGTATATGCTGTACTTAATTGTTAGACCTATATACCTAATATGTATATTATTGTATATGCTATACTTAACTGTTAGACCTATATACATAACATGTATATGCCATACTTACAAGTTCGATGCGAGTACCAATGTGAATTGTGCAACCAGAAGACTTAAACTGAGAAACATGTTGTTTATACCTGGAACAGTCCTTAGTTCAGACAAACAGATGTAAGCTGCCATTGTCAAGATGAGACATAATTCAGAGATACCAATACACGCATACAGCAAAAAGGTCTGTATCATGTAGATCCATGTTTTTAGAACAACACCGTTAATATTTCTGTTTTTCACATATTTCTCTAATGTGTGTAGACAAACATTCAGTTCATTGCTACTGCTAACCTCCATTGCATTGAGGTCTGAGATGTTTGAGATAGTTATGTTTATTCCACTTAGATCTAGGTTGACCACCACAGCTGCTACATTATGTGTGTCTACATCTATTGTATAGTTAGAGTCTGGAAATGAGATGAAAGGGCAAATCATGGTTGAGGCAACAATTAGATGATGTTTGAGAGCCCGAGAATATCTGAACATGGAAGTTACAGAAACATTCTCACGAATGGGCCAGGTGTTGTTTGTCAAATAGCAGAAATGTTCAAAGAGGTTATCTGTTAAAATATTGTGTAATTCAATGGTAGGGTCACGTTGAGTAAGGTGGTCGTTAATGAAAACATTCAAGACAGATTCCTCAGTAGTGTCTCGAGTGTACGTCTCCTTGGCCAGTATGTACACGTCAGTACACAAGATGGTCCTTGAGTTGCCACTGACATTACCAATGCCCTGTCTAAGACCCGGTACGAAACTCAGTGTGTAGGCCAAGCCGTCACTTATATTACTTAGAACACCGGTGATCTACAGAAATAGAAAACAGAGAGGCCCATTTAAATTACACACTGGTGTCTGTTATCACACCAATGCAGTTTAGGCAATTAGGCCTCTATTAGAGCAATTTCATTACCATATACAATTAAAACGATGACAACATTTTACCTTTTCTTCGGCAATGTCCAGTACTTTCTCTGGCGACATAAAAGTTCCGAATTCTCCGAATTTCCTCAATTCCATGGAGGACCTACCCTATAGCTAAGACCAGAGATTTCCGGGAATATGGCGACGCATTTTCCGTTAATGAATTTCTTCCTGGAGAACAATGAAGTTGGAGACAGTTTCCCTATTAAGGATATATATGTATATATCAATATTATACATAACCTTAAAAATAGCCTTACTCATTAATCATGTTTGATTCATAAAATATGACTGGTTCTTTAAATAATACAGCTACCATTATAGATTTCATATTGGTCAATAAAGATCACCGTTATTCTAAAAGGCATTCTGTAAAATACTTTATTTAATAAAGTTTATTAGATATCTTTATAAAAATTATATATAAGGTTATCTACTAACATCTGGTGCAGACCAAGTTGTTTCATTATTACAAGAGATCAGGTGAGATACGTGTTGTGGTTCTAGTTCATTGCCTCGTATGTTCAATAACATACTATAAGGAGGAATGGCGTCTAGCGACCTGTCTTCAAAGCAATTCATAACTTTTGGAACAAATGGATAAGACTTCTGTTGAATGTAAGCAATGAAATATACCAGAATAAATAACAAAAATATTTAGCATTCAGCAACAATAAACTAGTGTATATATAAATATAAATATATATAAATATATATATATATATATATACATATACATATATATATACATATATATATATATATATATACATATATATATATATATATATATATATATATATATATATATATATATATATAGAGAGAGAGAGAGAGAGAGAGAGAGAGAGTCATTGTTGTTTGTATGAAGGAAAAAAGGTATGCATTTGATTGTTTCGTTAAAATAAATACGACATTTTTTCTGAGCTGTGGTTAAAAATTTGTGCTGAATAAAGTGTTTTTTTTTTTCGATAGGCTTTAGACATATGGAGTTGAAATATAACACTTGGAAGTCAGGCACAAAAATTGTGTTACAGAGTATTTTAATTTAGTTCTTTTCATTATCCAACATATCAGGCCTAATGGTCAGAAAATATTAGGGTATATCCTAAGATACAAACTCATGCAGCTGTATAGTTGGTAGTAGGCAGTGTGAACTGACTTAGTAGGTAGTGTGACCTGATAGTAGTTAGTGTGACCTGACTTAGTAGGTAGTGTGAGCTGACTTAGTAGGTAGTGTGACCTGACATTAGGTAGTGTGACCTTACTTAGTAGGTAGTGCGAGCTGACTTAATAGGAAGTGTGAGCTGACGTAGTAGGTAGTGTGAGCTGAATTAGTAGGTAGTGTGACCTGACATTAGGTAGTGTGACCTGACAAAGTAGGTAATGTGACATACTTAGTAGGTAGTGTGAACTGAATTAGTAGGTAGTCAATCAGACTTTGTAGGTAGTATGTGCCGACTTAGTTGATATTGTGACCTGACTTAGTAGGTAGAGTGACCTGAATTAGTAGATAGTGCGACCTGACTTAGTAGTTAGTGTGACCTGACTTTGTAGGTAGTGTGACCTGACATAGTAGGTAGTCAAATCCGACTTTGTCAGTAGCATGAGGTGACTTAGTAGTTAGTGTGACCTGACTTAGTAGGTAGAGTGACCTGAATTAGTAGGTAGTGTTACCTGACTTAGTAGTTAATGTGACCTGAATTAATAGGCACTGTGACCTGACTTAGTAGGTAGAGTGACCTGAATAATTAGATAGTGTGGCCTGACTTAGTATGTAGTGTGAACTGAATTAGTAGGTAGTGTGACCTGACATAGTAGGTAGTCAAATCCGACTTGAGGTGACTAAGTAGTTAGTGTGACCTGACTTAATAGGTAGTGTGACAGGACTTAGTAGATAGAGTGACCTGAATTAGTAGGTAGTCAAATCCGACTTTGTAGGTAGCATGAGCTGACTTAGTAGGTAGTGTGTCCTGACATTAGTCTTAGTGTTTGTTACCTTACTTAGTAGGTAGTGTGACATGACTTAGTAGGTAGTGTGACATGACTTAGTAGGTAGTGTGACATGACTTAGTAGGTAGTGTGACTTGACTTAGTAGATATGATGAGATGCAAGCCTGAAATCATTTCTGATATAATAGCTCGCCTGCTGTTTGTCTAAAACGTTAAGTGATTCAGGTACGTTTACAATACTGTAAAACATTTTCGCCACCTAACATGCCTTATAACAAGCTTCAGCAGCTTAAATGTTTATGTCTAAAATGGGATGTGCCATGAGAAATAATAGTGACAGCTGAAGAATTTAACGACAATCATGATAAGTTGTAATTCTCTTACATAATCGTGATTCAAGGGATTTTTATTTCTTAATAGGCTCCAGAACAGATGCAATGAGTTCTCTAAAACAATTATCGTTGGTTCAAATGGATGCCTCACATCAGTGATTCAAATATATTTGCAAGGATTGACCCCATGGTGAGATGCCAACATTTTAAGGTCATTAGCTCTTAACATTTTTCCCAGTTCGAATTATTGGTTGCTGTCGAAACAAATGAACTTAGTGCGGTCAGTGAGGTTCGATTACATTGAGCCTGTCCAGTTCCATCCATTAAATTTGATTGAAAGGTTTATGGTAAAATAAAATTGATAGAAAGGATGAAGGTAAAGTGAAATTGATAGAAAGGATGAAGGTAAAGTGAAATTGATAGAAAGGATGTAGGTAAAGTGAAATTGATAGAAAGGATGAAGGTAAAGTGAAATTGATAGAAAAGATGAAGGTAAAGTGAAATTGATAGAAAGGATGAAGGTAAAGTGAAATTGATAGAAATGATGAAGGTAAAGTGAAATTGATAGAAAGGATGAAGGTAAAGTGAAATTGATAGAAATGATGGTGGTAAAGTGAAATTGATAGAAATGATGATGGTAAAGCGAAATTGATAGAAAGGATGAAGGTAAAGTGAAATTGATAGAAAAGATGGATATAAAGTGAAATTGATAGAAAGCTAATAAAAAATTTGTTTACAAGCGTTCAAGAAACTTTTTATGGTAATTAATGTTTCTTTACGTACGCCAATTATTAAATTCAGTAAAATGTTCAGGCTAATGTAATAATCGTATGGTCGGTGTATTAACCGTATTGTCGGTGTATTAACCGTCTGGTCGGTGTATTAACCGTATGGTCGGTGTATTAACCATATTGTCGATGTATTAACCGTCTGGTTGGTGTGTTAACCGTATTGTCGGTGTATTAGCCGTATGTCGCAGTTTTAACTAGGGAGCGACCGATATGTCTTTTTACCGATAGTCCGATACCGATATTTTCCTCCAGCATTTTTACCGATACCGATATTTTCTTTTTAGGGGCTGTCCATTATTTATGTCAACAAATTTTTGGCGATTTTTACCTCCCCCCCCCCTTGTCAACAACTTGTCAAACTTCCAGAGACCCCCCCCCCCTATAAAATTACGTCAACATTTGATTACCCCCAACTAAAAAAGGTGGCTTCCAAAATGTTTATGTGGCAAAATTAGTAGGAATATATTTAGTTTAATTAAAATACTGAATGTTAAGCGAGTGAGTAACACAGAACTACAAACGCTGCTTAATTTTCCTATTTATTAAGTAATTATATTAATTGTTGACGTCAACTTTTCTTGACCTCATATCTCTGATGTAGACGTGACAATTTCTGTGTACGGGTTTTTTTTCCTTTTTTTTTAAATCTTATCTGATCTGGTTATAGAATTGGGTTATTTACTGATTTTTTTTCTGCAACTCTGTTGTGAAAAAAACACAATGTATCGGCAGCCAAAAAACGGCCGGTCCGACAGTTAACCCACAGTGCCAATATCGGTTCGACTATCGGTCGTTCCCTACAACAATCGGCCGATCCGATATTAACCGATAGTGCCAATATCGGTCCGATACCGATCCGATTATCGGTCGCTCCCTAGTTTTAACCGTATGGTCGGTGTATTAACCGTATGGTCGGTGTATTAACCTTATGGTCGGTGTATTAACCATATAGTCGGTGTATTAACCTTATGGTCGGTGTATTAACCTTATGGTCGGTGTATTAACCGTATAGTCGGTGTATTAACCTTATGGTCGGTGTATTAACCGTCTGGTCGGTGTATTAACCGTCTGGTCGGTGTATTAACCGTATAGTCGGTGTACTAACCGTCTGGTCGGTGTATTAACCGTATTGTTGGTGTATTAACCGTATTGTCGGTGTATAAACCGTATGGTCGGTATATAAACCGTATGGTTTATCGATCTACTTACCATATTACAAATAGCACAGAATATGTTTGTGTAATACACTCCAACGTAAGAGCCAAATACTTGATATATATTGCCAGTAAACACACCACATGCTAGGACTATATCTTGATCCAACAATTGATCTGGGTCTTCACTGTTACATGTATTGACATTTTCACTGTTTACATGAAATATGAACAGTTAGTAACATCAAGTAACATTTTATTTAGATTTCGTCAGTTAGGATTTTTTCAACGGTGACGTAGATAATTGCAGAGGTGGACTTAATGGTGGGTGTACAGGGCGCGCGTCCTTAGACCCTGGGGGGGGGGGGGGGGCTGCAATAGCCAACTTTATACTAGAGAGCTGCATGGGATTGGAATCCGCGGGACTCCCGCGGGATTGGAAATAAATTTATTGGAAGTTCCATGGGATTGGGTTTTGTTTTTGCGGGAGTCCCGTGGGTTTGGGTTTTGTTTGAGTGGGAGTCTCGCAGACTTCTGATGAATCAATCAAATCGCACGGATGATCTTGAGATGATGTGTGATGTATGATACACACCTAGTTCGGAGCCTTTCCTTGACATTTTTGGTATTTACGTCAAAACGTCATTAGCAATAATATAACCTACTCATTTTGACGATTCAGGCGATACCATTTGCGATTAGGTTAGACAGGTTATTTCTCACACTACCGAAAGTTGAAAATCGTCATTTTTTGTAAAGTTGACACGAAAAAACAATTACCCCCACCCCCAATATTAATTATTTTCAATATAATAATGATACTTATTGTGACGAGCTAGAGTAGATGTAGAGACAGAGACTATCCCCTTCGACGTTTTAATATAATAGATATATAAGAGTTAGGAGTGATACCAATAAGGGTGACAAGGGGACAGACGACTTAGGACAAGATGGGGAAACAATAGAATAGTAGCCAGCAAAGGTGTGAAGACCGAGAGGCGACGTCGGAAAGGCTAGTAGGGTTAACAATGACGACCAGGTGACGCTCCTAGAAAGATTAGATAGTTAGGAAAATACTGAAGGGATTGTGACGTACAAAAAAAAATTTAAACCATTATTTATGAGTTATAGAATTTTTTTTTTTGATGGGAGCGGGTGGGGTTGGGAAAAATTTTCGCGGGAGCGGGTGGGGTTGGGAAAAATTTTCGCGGGAGCGGGTGGGACTTGGGGGAATTTCTTTTGGGAGCGGGTGGGACTGGTTTTGAAAACGCGGGAGTGGGTGGGACTGGGTGTGATTTTGACTCCCGTGCAGCTCTCTACTTTATACATATATCTATCTTTAGTTATTAAAACTAAAATTAATATGTATATTTACTTCATTTTTATGGAGCAAAAAACTAATAATTACATCTGCGCCCTAAATCGACCTTACCCTGTCTCTGGTAGACCCACACAGAACCTGCTGAGTTCTTTCTGCATCGACCTAACCCTGTCTCTGGTAGACTTACACAGAACCTGCTGAGTTCTTTCTTATGAACGATAACTTCGTCATCGATCAATTTGTTACCACAACATTTAATTTTATATGTAGAACAATACTCATGAAAACTAAATTCCTTCTTGAACACAATAAACACATTATTGACCACAATATTTACATTATATGCCTCAATAAACACATTGTTGACCACAGTGGAACAAATTGTTGACCACAGTAGAACACATTGTTGACCACAATAAACACATTGTTGACCATAGTAGAACACATTGTTGACCACAGTAAAACACATTGTTGACCACAGTAAAACATATTTGCCACAGTAGAACACATTGTTGACCACAGTAGAACACATTGTTGACCACAATAAACACATTGTTGACACAGTAGAACACATTGTTGACACAGTAGAACACATTGTTGACCACAGTAGAACACATTGTTAACACAGTAGAACACATTGTTGACCACAATAAACACATTGTTGACCATAATAAACACATTGCTGACCATAGTATAACAATTTGTTGACCACAGTTGAACACATTGGCCACAGTAGAACACATTGTTGACCACAGTAGAACACATTGTTGACCACAATAAACACATTGTTGACCATAATAAACACATTGCTGACCATAGTATAACAATTTGTTGACCACAGTTGAACACATTGGCCACAGTAGAACACATTGTTGACCAAGGTAGAATACATTGTTGACCACAATAAACACATTGTTGACACAGTAGAACACATTGTTGACCACAATAAACACATTGTTGACCATAATAAACACATTGCTGACCATAGTATAACAATTTGTTGACCACAGTTGAACACATTGGCCACAGTAGAACACATTGTTGACCACAGTAGAACACATTGTTGACCACAGTAGAACACATTGTTAACACAGTAGAACACATTGTTGACCACAATAAACACATTGTTGACCATAATAAACACATTGCTGACCATAGTATAACGATTTGTTGACCACAGTTGAACACATTGGCCACAGTAGATCACATTGTTGACCACAGTAGAATACATTGTTGCCCACAATAAATACATTGTTGACACAGTAGAACACATTGTTGACCACAGTAGAACACATTGTTAACACAGTAGAACACATTGTTGGCCATAGTATAACAATTTGTTGACCACAGTTGAACACATTGGCCACAGTAGAACACATTGTTGACCACAGTAGAACACATTGTTGACCACAATAAACACATTGTTAACACAGTAGAACACATTGTTGACCACAATAAACACATTGCTGACCATAGTATAACAATTTGTTGACCACAGTTGAACACATTGGCCACAGTAGAACACATTGTTGACCACAGTAGAACACATTGTTAACACAGTAGAACACATTGTTAACACAGTAGAACACAATGTTGACCACAATAAACACATTGTTGACCACAATAAACACATTGCTGACCATAGTATAACAATTTGTTGACCACAGTTGAACACATTGTTGACACAGTAGAACACATTGTTGACCACAGTAGAATACATTGTTGACCACAATAAACACATTGTTGACACAGTAGAACACATTGTTGACCACAATAAACACATTGTTGACCATAATAAACACATTGCTGACCATAGTATAACAATTTGTTGACCACAGTTGAACACATTGGCCACAGTAGAACACATTGTTGACCACAGTAGAACACATTGTTGACCACAGTAGAACACATTGTTAACACAGTAGAACACATTGTTGACCACAACAAACACATTGTTGACCACAATAAACACATTGCTGACCATATTATAACAATTTGTTGACCACAGTTGAACACATTGGCCACAGTAGAACACATTGTTGACCACAGTAGAATACATTGTTGACCACAATAAACATATTGTTGACCACAGTAGAACACATTGTTAACACAGTAGAACACAATGTTGACCACAATAAACACATTGTTGACCGCAATAAACACATTGCTGACCATAGTATAACAATTTGTTGACCACAGTTGAACACATTGGCCACAGTAGAACACATTGTTGACCACAGTAGAATACATTGTTGACCACAATAAACACATTGTTGACCCAGTAGAACACATTGTTGACCACAATAAACACATTGTTGACCATAATAAACACATTGCTGACCATAGTATAACAATTTGTTGACCACAGTTGAACACATTGGCCACAGTAGAACACATTGTTGACCACAGTAGAACACATTGTTGACCACAGTAGAACACATTGTTAACACAGTAGAACACAATGTTGACCACAATAAACACATTGTTGACCGCAATAAACACATTGCTGACCATAGTATAACAATTTGTTGACCACAATTGAACACATTGGCCACAGTAGAACACATTGTTGACCACAGTAGAATACATTGTTGACCACAATAAACACATTGTTGACACAGTAGAACACATTGTTGACCACAATAAACACATTGTTGACCATAATAAACACATTGCTGACCATAGTATAACAATTTGTTGACCACAGTTGAACACATTGGCCACAGTAGAACACATTGTTGACCACAGTAGAATACATTGTTGACCACAATAAACACATTGTTAACACAGTAGAACACATTGTTGACCACAATAAACACATTGTTGACCATAATAAACACATTGCTGACCATAGTATAACAATTTGTTGACCACAGTTGAACACATTGGCCACAGTAGAACACATTGTTGACCACAGTAGAATACATTGTTGACCACAATAAACACATTGTTAACACAGTAGAACACATTGTTGACCACAATAAACACATTGTTGACCATAATAAACACATTGCTGACCATAGTATAACAATTTGTTGACCACAGTTGAACACATTGGCCACAGTAGAACACATTGTTGACCACAGTAGAATACATTGTTGACCACAATAAACACATTGTTGACCACAGTAGAACACATTGTTGACCACAGTAGAACACATTGTTAACACAGTAGAACACAATGTTGACCACAATAAACACATTGTTGACCACAATAAACACATTGCTGACCATAGTATAACAATTTGTTGACCACAGTTGAACACATTGGCCACAGTAGAACACATTGTTGACCACAGTAGAATACATTGTTGACCACAATAAACACATTGTTGACCATAGTAGAACACATTGTTCACCACAGTAGAACACATTGTTGACCACAGTAGAACACATTGTTGACCACAATAAACACATTGTTGACCACAGTAGAACATATTGTTGACCACAGTAGAACACATTGTTGACCACAGTAGAACACATTTTGACCACAGTAGAATACATTGTTGACCACAATAAACACATTGTTGACCACAGTAGAACATATTGTTGACCACAGTAGAACACATTGTTGACCACAGTAGAACACATTTTGACCACAGTAGAATACATTGTTGACCACAATAAACACATTGTTGACCACAGTAGAACACATTTTGACCACAGTAGAATACATTGTTGACCACAATAAACACATTGTTGACCATAGTAGAACACATTGTTCACCACAGTAGAACACATTGTTGACCACAGTAGAACACATTGTTGACCACAATAAACACATTGTTGACCACAGTAGAACATATTGTTGACCACAGTAGAACACATTGTTGACCACAGTAGAACACATTTTGACCACAGTAGAACACATTGTTGAACACAATAAACACAATGTTGACCATAGTAGAACACATTGTTGACCACAGTAGAACAAATTGTTGACCACAGTAGAACACATTGTTGGCTACAGTAGAACACACTGTTGACCACAGTAGAACACATTTAGGACAACTAAAACTAAAAACACATTATTGACATCCAGTATTTATTTCCAATATCATGATTAAAAAATATACACATGTCAGATTGATGCACTCTGATAGGTCGAATTTATAGAAATTATCTAATAAATGCATGCACTTGATTGACACATATGATACAAAATTATTCATTCCCTTTTAAAAACACTCGTAGTTGAATATTGTTTAGTTTTTAATTAAATCATTTAATAAACATGCATTTGCGTATTTGTCGGTCGGAAACAAAAATATAAGAATGTTATAAACAATATATATATATATATATATATATATATATATATATATATATATATATATATATATATATATTAGGGTGCCACTCAAAAAAAAAATTCTGAGTTTTTATTCTGCCACCCCCAAAATGTGTTAGTAATGTTATAAGAATAAAATTGGCAAAATCTGAATGTTTTCTGATAATAAGTTATTTTAAGACACCTATTGCTGTAAAAGAGAACAAACAACTGTTTTGTACATAACACCAGAATAGTAACTTTCAGAACCTTCAGCTAATAAACATAAAGAGTCAATTCAACATAGTTCAGACTGAAAGATCACTATTCACTAATTACACGTCTTCAAGTCCAAGTAATGATATTCTAGCTGCAGCTGGGACAATTAGGGTGGACTTGTTTGCATTAGGAAAGTAACGAAGGTGTTTCGCTACTACTTGTAACAAAAACTGTTTCTGTTCCTCTTGATTGGTCAGTACTCCATTGAATGCTTGACTCAGGGTCACTTCACGCTCGGTTGCATCATTGACGACTTTCAAACTCGCAACTTTCTTCTGGCCAAAAATGTAGTTGTTATAAATCAGAAATCAGAAAGTTTATTTTGTTGTAATGTTGGACAGAAGGCTATTCTGTTGTTATCTTGTTAAGTGCTGCAACCATGACTAACTTCATTTCAGATGAAACATCATTGTCAAAAAAAAACAAAACCTACCAGCATTTCACTCAAGTACCACAAGTGTCCAGAGAATGATTTTATTGCTGCTTTGTCAACGGTGTCATTTTTTTCCTTGTCCTCATTAATTTGTTGAAGTAGCTGCAAATCTCTTCGGAGAGCAGATGTAGCACATGGCGATGTTAACCAAGAATTCAGGTAGACCTCAAGTATCAAGGTGTTGAAGTGACCCAGTGATGACGATTCACGTGCAGTAAGTTGGAACTGAGAACGCTAAATGAACATCTTAAGGCTGTAAATCAATTTTGCCATCCACCGGACCCGGTGATAACCTCAAGAGCCAGAATCTTTTCATCTGCACCACAAGCTGCACCTAGAAAAAGAAGTGACAGTTGCAGAAGCTCACGATAATCATTCTGGGCTGAAACACTGTTAGCTGATGCTGAATGAAGTGAATGAGTTCATCCCGAACTGGATTGAGAACCACTGCAATTAATCTACATCCATTCCACTTGCATACATTGATGTGTGCATTGAGCCCCAATATTTACGAAATCTCTGGAATAACTTGATATCTGGTCCACTAGATGGACCCATCAGTGAATAAAGCACCTTTACCACAATGAGTTCCATTATATGGCGCCTGCACGCTAAGCTGATCAATTCTCTGCCAAGTTTCTTCTCCAGAAGAATGCAGGCACCTGCATTTATGCAAGTGTTACTAGCCGCAGTGTTGAAACACATGCACTTGATGCTATGAGCAATGTTCCATTCTTGAATAAGATTA
This sequence comes from Bulinus truncatus, assembly GCA_021962125.1. Lineage (NCBI taxonomy): Eukaryota > Metazoa > Mollusca > Gastropoda > Planorbidae > Bulinus > Bulinus truncatus. Next base: position 2,992,421 of record JAGDYQ010000027.1, on the reverse strand, counting down.
AACACGGAAGTTGCCTCGGCCTCTCCAGTTCCATTTGGCAATTTCGGTACTCCCAGGAACTTCATTGTGCCATCACCGGATACCAGAACAGCAAGACTATCAATTCACTATTCGGATGTTAATGCAGGCAACATTTTTCCATCCCAATACGCAGTTAATGATAGATTGCTTGAATATCTGTAGCTGCTGCTTCATGATGTTTACGTTGGCTATGTCTGACTGATTGCATGTTAATCACCAGGGCTGCAGTACTGTGGCCAAGTGATTCTGCTGCTGCTGGAATTATGTAAACTTCGTTCCTGTCACTGATTTTACTTCTGTAAAATGCAGATACCAAACCTGGACTCACAATATTTGTGGATTGGACAATCCTTATTAATTTAGTAGACACTTCAGGTTGTTCGGGGATTTCATCAGGATCATCGGGATCAAAACCATCTGTGATCTTAGCCTCTGTGTCACTGTCATTGCTGGCACTAAACTCCATCTTCTTTGTCTTATGTTAAATCCGCTTAGCCTCCTTTTCCTTACGATATTCTTGCTCTAAGCGCCTTTTATGAGACCTTTGTTCTTTCCGAGTTAGTACCATATCTACTGGACCCATGCAACCACGCCTCCATTTCTCTCTTTGTGCTTCAAGAAATTTTATGTCTTCAGGTACCTGCATCTTAGTTAAAGCTTCAGCATGTGCAACATCAAACAAATAAGTATAACTTTCAGTAAATTGGTGCTCCTCCTTTAGTATCTGTTCTGCGGGATACGTTTTTTCTTATTCCAATCCATGCCGAATGGAGATCCTTTATCTTGGCAATTATGTGGCATTCTTTGCGAACTGGAATGCGTGCCTTATGTCAGAACTAAACATTGTCACTGTGGCACTAGCAGTAATATATATTGCAATGACATGAAAATATAAATAAATAACAGAAATTATATAAATAAGTAACAGAAATTGCCCCCGGTTTGCCTTGTGTGTCAAATACAGGCATTTTCGCATATAATATAAAACTTCGACTCCTTTGAGCTACCTCTAAATATCACTGTATCTTCATGAAACTTGGTAAAATTACTTAACATAACAAAAGGAAAAAAATTCGGGGGTGGGACAATGAAACTTAACAAAAAAATTGTTTCCCTATACATTGAGTGGCACCCTAATATATATATATATGTATATATATATATATATATATATATATATATATATATATATTGTAAGTAGTAAATTTTGATAGTTTAACATAAAAACATGTACAAGCCAGTATTACAACATACAACATATATTATATATACATCTTCCACACACAGCACACACAAAACACAACATGGACAATAAACAGGATGTACAATACACAACATATATTATACACAATGTGAACCACACACAACATACATAATACACAACATGTACGATATAAATATGCACAGCATGCAAGATTATTACACAAAACATGTGAGCTAAACGAGTGGTCGTGAGGTGTAGAGCGCTCGACTGTTGAGAGTCAATGGTTCGAACCTCAGTAAAGACCTTAGGTTTTTTAACGGTTCTGGTGTAAGTCCCCAAGTCCACCCAGCATTAAGTGGGTACCTGACTTTAAGTTAGGGTAGTAAAGGCAGCTAGGCGTTGTGCTAACCACACAATCATATGCCGAGGTTATTGTGGCTTAAGGGAGCTTAACGTGTACATCAAATAATATGTGCAATATGCAACGTGCATACCAAAAACGGGCCATTGGGGCAGATGAAGTGTAGAATTCATCTGTTTCTATAACCTCGGCATATAAAGGGATTGTGTGGTTAGCACAACGCCCAGCCGCCTTTACTTCCCCAACTTAAAGTCAGGTACCCATTTAAAGCTGGGTGGACTTGGTGGGACGACTATGCACGAAATTTTACCTGGAAAAATTCCATGGGCCTCACCGGGGATCGAACCCAGGACTCTCAGGTCGACAGTCGAGTATCTACACCACTCGGCCATCCGTCCCACATATTTAATATGTACAACTTACTATAATACACAATACACAACATTTACAACACACAAGTACAACACTTATAATATACACCATATATTGTATACTAGACCTGTACTGGTCTTCATAACAGTCAAATGTTTTGACAGAGTCATCAAACATTTGATAAATCCTACAGTTTAAAGAATAGGTCAATGCCAGTCTTAATAGTTCAGCCATAGACTCTGCCATATAGACCTGCATGTAGTTACTACAATGTAGCTTTACATCTGACTTTTTGGGCTGAAAGAGTTTAAGTGATAGTCATATTAAGATTTAAAATATACTTAAACTATACTTAAACTATACTGTTCTGAGCTAAACAACTATTAACGACCCTGTATAAAATAATCGATTTTTTCTTGCAGCTAGTGAGTGATACCAACTTGGGACCCTCTCACAAAATGTTTTAAGGCCCCCCTCCCACTACAAAAATATTCATGACGTTTTCCCCAGCTTGTGCCGCGGCTATCGTGGTGTATTTCGTCCCTACTGCACCTAATTATACAAGTAAAATTCCTTCAACTATTCGAAACATAAACTCTTGTATTTTGTGAAGATACAGTGTAATGATTTACTGTAACATTAACATTGGAAACTGTGTTCATGTTATGGTTACATAAGCTACATTCTGTTTATATTTGATAGAATTTGTTTGGTTCTTATCTTTATCTCTAATTTATCAAACATAAAAAAATAGTTAAAAAAAACTGTTTAAAAATACACTTATATAATAAATGTACTCAAATGTAAAAAAAATGAATTCCTAAGATCATACATTTATAGAAATTAAATTCCATTATGGAATATTTATTTCATTTATTTATTTTGTAGTTTGTCAATGAAGGTGGTAAATGATAGATTACTTCCAGTACACTTAGTTTACTGATAGATTGCTTCCAATACACTTAGTTTACCGATATATTACTTCTAATACGATTAGTTTAATGATAGATTAATTCCAGTACACTTAATTTAGCAATGAATAAAGTTGGATTGGATACTTAGTCCAGAATATTTTGATGCTTACATTTTTTTTATTTCATAAATACTGGTGAGAGAAAAAACTTACTCGCTTATATTTAATCAATACAGTTTGTATCAATACAATTTGTATCAATATAGTGTGTATCAATACAGTTTGTATCAATACAGTTTGTATAAATATTTGAATGATCTATTACGATTTTAAAGTACATTTTAATAAAAGCGTGTTTTTTTTAAAAAAAGTTTTTGTGTTATTATCTTTTTATTGTATACTATTTGTTGTCCAAAGTATTGAACTTGTTTTAGTTGGTACTTTGTACAATGAAGTCATGAAATGAGTATGAAAACTAAAGACAATTTAATTAATTGACTTAAACGTGATAGTGAATTATCATTGAGAACACCCATTTCAAAATTTCAAATTGATTTGGCTTCGAGAATTTAGTGATAATTGATTTCAAATTGATTTGGCTTCGAGAATTTAGTGACAATTGATTTCAAATTGATTTGACTTCGAGAATTTAGTGATAATTGATTTCAAATTGATTTGGCTTCGAGAATTTAGTGATAATTGATTTCAAATTGATTTGGCTTCGAGAATTTAGTGATAATTGATTTCAAATTGATTTGGCTTCAAGAATTTAGTGATAATTCATTTCGAATTTCCCAAAGCACATTTGAAATCTACAAAAACAAAAATCGATTTTTGACTCAGCAATCATTCATTCAGCTATTAACTCTAAAGCTCATGATTTGTTGGGAACAGAGATTCATACGGACAACATGTCTCTACTACAGTGACAACATGTCTCTACTACAGTGACAACATGTTTCTACTACAGTGACAACATGTCTCTACTACAGTGACAACATGTTTCTACTACAGTGACAACATGTCTCTACTACAGTGACAACATGTCTCTGCTACAGTGACAACATGTCTCTGCTACAGTGACAACATGTCTCTACTACAGTGACAACATGTCTCTACTACAGTGACAACATGTCTCTGCTACAGTGACAACATGTCTCTGCTACAGTGACAACATGTCTCTACTACAGTGACAACATGTCTCTACTACAGTGACAACATGTCTCTACTACAGTGACAACATGTCTCTACTACAGTGACAACATGTCTCTACTACAGTGACAACATGTCTCTACTACAGTGACAACATGTCTCTACTACAGTGACAACATGTCTCTACTACAGTGACAACATGTCTCTGCTACAGTGACAACATGTCTCTACTACAGTGACAACATGTCTCTACTACAATGACAACATGTCTCTACTACAGTGACAACATGTCTCTACTACAATGACAACATGTCTCTACTACAGTGGTTCCCATTGCGAATCGCGACTCACTAAAAGCCCGTTTAATTCTCGCGTTCCACCCAACATTAATTGTATGTACCGGCGGTTAGAAGTAGTTATTAAAACTTTTGGCAACCCATTTCAAGTCAGGTGGGTCGCGCTCCACAATCTGAGGACCACTTCTGTACAGAACAGGCTACAACAAATAAAATATTAATAAAATAACAACCTACCTTGTCAACGTGGTTACAGTGAGCACAGAAAGTGTTGTAATAAACAACATGCGTCACAGAGTCAGCAACACGAGTATATATGTCCTCGGTTACCTCATGAACTGGCACATCTTCCTCGCACAATCTCACCACTTCCCTATCACCCAGGTAGTTTTTAGGACAGGAGCGAATATAGAGAAAATTATGCCCTGGGTTGGATCTGTCGTCACAGCCCAATGTGGGTGACTCTAAGAGGGGTTCTGGATCATTCTCAGGGGTTATGTTTTCACAGCAGATGTCATAAATATTACAAGCTGGTCTTTGACATTGACATTCGAGACACTTAACACTTAACCCAGCTCGTGTGACATCCACCTTGTTACCGTTCATACACCTTCCTCTGCATATACTCCTGTAATACTCTGCCGGTGACAACACAGTTTTATTCCAAGTAAAATATGCCGAGTCTGAATTGCCGATGAAATTAATACCGTTAAGCTTAAAGGAAGAAATATTAGTTAAGGAAATAGGCATCCGACACCGTTGTTGCCTTTTCATATCAGATCCTTTTATCAAACACAACACCGCAAACAGCGTTAAATAAACATTGCGTGTTAGCATGGTTTTATTTCGTCTAAACAGACATTGTAAATTTCGCTTTTTAAAAAGCTCAATAAAAGACTAAAACTTTTTAATTCAATTTTATTTCTTCAATATATTGACGAAAGCTACGATTTGTTGGTTATTCTTAAAGAAAATCAATAAACAAAAAATATTATATAGGCCAAAATGCGTCTCATTGAGTAGCATGCTTCTCTCCGTTAGGCGTTGTGCGGCTCTCCGTTCGGCGTTGTGCGGCTCTTCGTTAGGCATTAGCGGCTCTCCTGAAGCGTAGTGCGGTATTCCGTGAAGCGTCGTGCGGCTCTCCGCTAGTCGTTGTGCTGCTCCCAACGAGCCAGTTGTTTGTAGTATTTACTAGTATTCACTATTTACTAGTATTCAATATATACTAGTGTTCACTATTTGTTAGTATTCACTATATCTACATATTTTGACTATAGTGCGGCTCTTTTATTTCAAAGCATTTTTACAATGTAAAACAACTGAATGCGGCTGTAATATACTTCCATTAGGGCCACCACAATTGAGGATATCGATTCATTTCATTTAGATATTCTCTAAAAACTAAATGGAGATATTCTCTAAAAACTAAATGGAGATATTCTCTAAAAACTAGATGTTATGACTTGCAATCCACATCATCACAGCTCTGAAATAAAAAAAACGTAAGAAAGAATTTAATATTTTTGTGTGTAAACAAATAAATTCACCGATAATAAAACACATATACTGAAAATGTTTTCTATTGTTTCATTGTAACAATATGCAGGGTGATTAATGTCCAATAGAAATGATACATCTATCTCATACAACATTAAGTCAATGACTAAATTTGATATTACTCCCTTGTCAGACATCCAGATAGAAGCAATGCGAAGCATACATTTTGTATTGATAGTCGCACACAGTGCCGTAGAAGTGTATTACACAAAACAATGCCACCACCCATCTTTGTAATTGGCAAAATAGCGTACAAATAAAAATGATTTATTTACCTACATAAATGACAGTCAAAATGAATGTAAAGTAATCATAAGTTTTATTGATAATCAATCAGCGTTTTATGGGCTTCCTTAAAAGAACGCAGTAAACTTTTTATCGTTCCCGTGTCTTTGAACTAAAAAAAATTCTCTGCGACCCATTTACGACAATCATTAATAGCACATAAAAAGAGAATTTTTTAAGAATTAAAAAAAAACTGTGTAAATAGCTGCATTCTCCCGTAGGCCTGTATATTTATTAGAGTAGTTCCCTTGAGGAACGACATAAATAAATTACGTGGATGTCGTTAAAAGTTGAATGAAATTTATGAACTGCTTGTGGGAATTCATTCGTACGTTAAATACCCAAGTCTTAATTTATGAGGATTTTTATGAACTACATTTGTTACAGTGTTTCATCTCATGGCATATAAAATTCAATGTATAGACAAAATATCAAGGTGACCACATATTTCACCTTTGCAGCTATTCCTGAACCGATTCATGTCATAGTTACCACATAATCGTCCATCACCCAATCTCTTCCATTACGCGTTCCACGAATTATAATTTATAGCTTCAAATATTTTCAGAAATAGTTCAACCATCCAATATGGGAGAATAACTAATTCTTGTAACATTTTTTTCAAATTAAACAAAGAAGTTACTTAGTTACACAAATTGAACTGAATAAAATGGGGATTCTTCAGCATTATCTTCAGTTCTGCAACTGACATAAGAATTTATTGATTTTACTGGACAATTTTCCTAAAACATCTTCATTGCATGCATAATTCTTATCTGATCTAAGGTTTTTTTTTTATTAGAAGTTTTAGAAGTAAGCACAAATTGAAAAAAATGTATAAAAAGTTTAAATTATATAACTATTTATAATTGTTTTTCTTTTTTTTTTTCAAAATCTTTATTTTATTGACTGCCACTGCTACCATGACATGATGTTATGTGCCTTCCTCAGCAGTTTTCTTGGCGGCGCGGATGCCTCTCTGCCATGCCTACAGAGCGGTGTGGTGAGTGTTCCTCACCACATTTACCAGACCAACGAGGTGTGTTACTGCTGACCAGCCAGAATGGCAAGACAATGCTTTTTTCTGCCTCCACGAACCGAGTGGAAGAGTTTTGTGTGCTGACCACACCCATCCACACCGCCAGCTTTGATATCATATTATTAGATTATCCCAATTGAACACAGGACCACCACTGTTGCAAAAAAAAGTTGTTTTTCCTGGCCAGGAGTCCCTAAAGATCTTCCCGCACAGACCATGGTAAGTCTCATAGACCATGTTATACACCCTCAAATATAACATTTTTTAATGTACTTTGATTAAATTTGAATTTTGAATCGGAAGTAAGCGTTAGACATGAAAGTTTGATTTTCATTTGTTTTGTAACTTAGCTAATTAAACTTGTTCTCATAGTTAAAACATTATGTGAGGATATTAACGGTGAAGTAGCTTATTTATACAGTATAATATTTCTTTCTTAATATAGCGATAGGTACAAAATATTAGAGAGTGGCGAATCGTTGTTTATAATTCAATGGATTTTGCTAGATCATTCAAAATATATGATTAAATAAAAAAATCAAGTAAGAATGAATTTATCAAATTCTTTTTTTTTTAAATAAATCTACTGAACATTAAAAAAAAAGAAAAACAAAGCAGGCATATGTGTTTATTTTTAAATTGTGATATATTTTTTTAAAATTCTACGATCACCACAGGCCATGTTGACATTTGTTGTATGTGTCATTGTGTGTTTGTTTGTGACATTCACATTTAACAACTACACTTGCGGCTGTATTGTTTTGAGTTATATTTAATTTTTTTGAGATTTATTAGTATGCTGCCAACTTAATAAATGATAAAATTAATCATAATAAATTTAGTTCCCTCAGTTTACGAGTTGCCAATTCGTTTTATAAAAAAAAGTGTAGAGTCAGTAAAAGAATGTAAGATTATAAATTAAAACAACAACACACATTTTTATTCCAATTTGACGTTTTAATTACCCAGTGGATAGTGGGGATATATAACAAGCAGTTTAGTCTGTTTGATCCCCATAGAATGTAATTCACAATTGGCTTGACAATAAAGGTTTTTCGATTAAAAAAAGGTACATTAAAAACATTTTTTTATTTAACAAATGCACTAAAAAAAAGTAAAAAAAAAAATGACATACTCTATCAAATAATATGTCATTAATTATCATTACTAAAAATAAAAGCCCTGGTGCCCATCCATAAATATAGGCTAGATTATTTATTGATACTTGTCAACAAATATAAAAGGCATTTAAAGTTAGTTACTAAATAGTAACTCTTTTCGTAATTTGACAAATGCAAAAAAGTCAAAACTTGCGCCTGGGGCACAATTCGAAAACCATATATATATAACCATATACCATTTGGCGCCCATTTGTGAGTGTGTGAAGTCATGTAAGGATGAGATGAAATCTCTTAGATCCCATAAACCACTAATGAGAAGGTTTTTATGGTGCCCTTCTTTCATCCCCACCATAGCCGAGATATATCGGGAACTTGAGCCAAGACCTGCAAAATGTCCTTGGTCCTCACCAGAGATCGAGCCAGGTACCTTCAGGTCGACAGTCGAGCGCTTTACCGCACGGACATCCTTTGTGAGTAGCGCCCGGGGCATGATGCCACCCTAGCCCTTCCCCCCCTCCCTACGTCACTGATTTAATGCAAACAAGTCAAAATATGAAATAAATTATTGTATTAAAATGCAAACAAGTCAAAATATGAAATAAATTATTGCATTAAAATGCAAACAAGTCAAAATATGAAATAAATTATTGTATTAAAATGCAAACAAGTCAAAATATGAAATAAATTATTGTATTAAAATGCAAACAAGTTAAAATGTGAAATAAATTATTGTATTAAAATGCAAACAAGTTAAAATGTGAAATAAATTATTGTATTAAAATGCAAACAAGTCAAAATATGAAATAAATTATTGTATTAAAATGCAAACAAGTTAAAATGTGAAATAAATTATTGTATTAAAATGCAAACAAGTCAAAATATGAAATAAATTATTGTATTAAAATGCAAACAAGTTAAAATGTGAAATAAATTATTGTATTAAAATGCAAACAAGTCAAAATATGAAATAAATTATTGTATTAAAATGCAAACAAGTCAAAATGTGAAATAAATTATTGTATTAAAATGCAAACAAGTCAAAATGTGAAATAAATTATTGTATTAAAATGCAAACAAGTCAAAATGTGAAATAAATTATTGTATTAAAATGCAAACAAGTCAAAATGTGAAATAAATTATTGCATTAAAATGCAAACAAGTCAAAATATGAAATAAATTATTGTATTAAAATGCAAACAAGTCAAAATGTGAAAGTTTTGATATCTGTGTAGCTCGTGATAAGATGAGAACCACCTAAAATAATTTCTCTGGTGAGATCTATTAGAGCTAGTGGTTTGATGATTCCAGAAATTTTACAGATGTCGACTCGATCTCGATTCTTCCCTAAAGTTTCGATTCTTGATTTCTATTCTTGATTCCGATTCTCGATTCTGATTCTCGATGCCAGTCCCTGGCAGTTCCTAGTTTAAATACAGTCAACTATTGACCAGAAATACACACTAACAAAAGCCTCTTATTGACATGAAAGATATAATATGTTGAAAATAGATACACACGGACCTAATGATATATTATGTTATTTCATTTCCTACTATGTGTGTCAATGAATGTATTGATGTCATACTGAACTAGATGATGTAATGATGTTAGTGCACCAAAATGTGCTCAGGTGACTTCATACATTTCTCAATACGATGTCGTTAAACGGGTACCACCGGGCATATAAATAACGTCACGAATAAAAAAAAAATAGATTGAAAATCCTTCGTTTTTTATTTCAGCAAAATTTTTCGATTCTTTCGCTTCCAATTCATCTGTTCACCGTACCATCACTAAGTAGAACATAAAACATACTGAACATAAATATTATTTAATACCTCAACTTAAAACTACAGATTTAAAGTACAATGAAAATTTGCCTGCAACACCAAAAATAGTACACCAATTCACCTTTTAACTTAAATAAATAATTATTTACAAAACACCAACAATATTGTCATATAATTTAACCCTTTATAGGTCTAGTCCAGAATCTTTTAGTTATTTGACAAATTAGTGAAATTGAAATAATATAAACGAGTCGTAATAGTTTTAGTCGAAAAGCCAATTTTTTAAACAAATTATATGTCAAACAGTTTTATCGCCAAAATGTTTTCTAATAAAAAGTTAGTTGAGTGGACGTTTGAAAGGGTGTTTTGAATGGGCGATTTGGGTGGACGATTTGAGTGGGCGTTTTAACACCATGTTAGTGTTGAGTGGGTTAATCGAGTTGAGATGAAGAGACTGTAGTGATAGTACGAACACTTTCACTGGATTTCTCTGTAACTGTCCTACGAGATGTCGATGTGACGGTCTTCTGTGGTTGGCCGAGCCAGTTGAGATACAAGTGAAGTACTTTCTTGTTAGCAGTGAAGGACAGAAAGATGAACAATCCCTGCAGGCTATTAAGTACTAGATGGATGTATCTGTAATTAAAGTATAAAACAAACTCAGCATATACCATTTAAATTGTTAAATATCTTCATAGATAAAACATTCTATTAAACCAACAGGAAAATATTCCAATCAATTGAATTAATTTTTTTTCTAGCATGATAGGTTGCAATTTAATGGTTGAATAGGCCTATATCATCATACAATTTATTTAAATATTCGTTGTTATTTAGCCAATTTAATCTTATAATTTTTCTTTCCAAATTTATGATCGTCTTCTTGGGACCCGAGGTTGACTATGTTGTTGTTATAATACGTTAATCAGGAGAGATGATCTGGTTAAGTCTGTTATATCAGGATTTTGTAGGCTATACATTTTTTTAATATACAGAAAACGAAAAACAAAAAGTTCAAGTGTGTTAGGGATATATTATGTGGGTAGGGCTTTATTCTGTTGGTAGGGATATATTCTGTGGGTAGGGTTATATTCTGTGGGTAGGGTTATATTCTGTTGGAAGGGTTATATTCTGTTGGTAGGGTTATATTCTGTGGGTAGAGTTATATTCTGTGAGTAGGGTTATATTCTGTTGGTAGGGCTATATTCTGTGGGTAGTTATATTCTGTGGGTAGAGTTATATTCTGTGGGTAGGGTTATATTCTGTTGGAAGGGTTATATTCTGTGGGTAGAGTTATATTCTGTGGGTAGGATTATATTCTGTGGGTAGAGTTATATTCTGTGGGTAGGGTTATATTCTGTTGGAAGGGTTATATTCTGTGGGTAGAGTTATATTCTGTGGGTAGGGTTATATTCTATAGAAGGGTTATATTTGGTGTGTAGGGTTATATTAGGTGTGTAGGTTTATATTCTGTGGGTAGGGTTATAATCTGTGGGTAGGGTTATATTCTGTGGGTAGGATTATATTCTGTGGGTAGAGTTATATTCTGTGGGTAGGGTTATCGCCTGTTGGAAGGGTTATATTCTGTGGGTAGAGTTATATTCTGTGGGTAGGGTTATATTCTATTAGAAGGGTAATATTTGGTGTGTAGGGTTATATTTGGTGTGTAGGTTTATATTCTGTGGGTAGGGTTATATTTTGTGGGTAGGGTTATATTCTGTGGGTAGGATTATATTCTGTGGGTAGGGTTATAATCTGTGGGTAGGGTTATATTCTGTTGGTATGATTATATTCTGTTTGTAGTGTTATATTCTGTGGGTAGAGTTATATTTTGTGGGTAGGGTTATATTCTGTGGGTAGGGTTATATTCTGTTGGTATGATTATATTCTGTTTGTAAGGTTATATTCTGTGGGTAGAGTTATATTCTGTGGGTAGGGTTATATTCTGTTGGAAGGGTTATATTCTGTTGGTAGGGTTATATTCTGTGGGTAGGGTTATATTCTGTTGGTATGATTATATTCTGTTTGTAGGGTTATATTCTGTGGGTAGAGTTATATTCTGTGGGTAGGGTTATATTCTGTGGGTAGGGTTATACTCTGTTGGAAGGGTTATATTCTGTGGGTATAGTTATATTCTGTGGGTAGAGTTATATTCTGTTGGTAATGTTATATTCTGTGGGTAGAGTTATATTCTGTGGGTAGAGTTATATTCTGTGGGTAGAGTTATAATCTGTGGGTAGAGTTATATTCTGTGGGTATGGTTATATTCTGTTGGAAGGGTTATATTCTGTGGGTAGAGTTATATTCTGTGAGTAGGGTTATATTCTATTAGAAGGGTTATATTTGGTGTGTAGGGTTATATTTGGTGTGTAGGTTTATATTCTGTGGGTAGGGTAATATTTTGTGGGTAGGGTTATATTCTGTGGGTAGGATTATATTCTGTGGGTAGTTATATTCTGTGGGTACAGTTATATTCTGTGGGTAGGATTATATTCTGTGGGTAGAGTTATATTCTGTGGGTAGGGTTATATTCTGTTGGAAGGGTTATATTCTGTGGGTAGAGTTATATTCTGTGGGTAGGGTTATATTCTATTAGAAGGGTTATATTTGGTGTGTAGGGTTATATTCTATTAGAAGGGTTATATTTGGTGTGTAGGGTTATATTTGGTGTGTAGGTTTATATTCTGTGGGTTGGGTTATATTTTGTGGGTAGGGTTATATTCTGTGGGTAGGATTATATTCTGTGGGTAGGATTATATTCTGTGGGTGGGGTTATAATCTGTGGGTAGGGTTATATTCTGTTGGTATGATTATATTCTGTTTGTAGTGTTATATTCTGTGGGTAGAGTTATATTTTGTGGGTAGGGTTATATTCTGTGGGTAGGGTTATATTCTGTTGGTATGATTATATTCTGTGGGTAGGGTTATATTTTGTTGGTATGATTATATTCTGTTTGTAGGGTTATATTCTGTGGGTAGAGTTATATTCTGTGGGTAGGGTTATATTCTGTGGGTAGGGTTATACTCTGTTGGAAGGGTTATATTCTGTTGGTAGGGTTATATTCTGTGGGTAGAGTTATCTTCTGTTGGTAGAGTTATATTTTGTGGGTAGAGTTATATTCTGTGGGTAGAGTTATATTCTGTGGGTAGAGTTATATTCTGTGGGTAGAGTTATATTCTGTGGGTAGAGTTATATTCTGTGGGCAATGTCCCCTCTAAGGTGTGGTATGAAGTGAGCAAGAAATTTTGTCTCTGAGCGACATTTTTGTTTGAGGCCAAAATTTGTGAGCGATTTAAGCGATGTCATCCGTCGGAGTGAGCGATCGTATGTGTAGTATGAGCGACGCTCTGAATAAGTGTGAGCGATCGCTCACGCGCTCAGCTTAGAGGGAACATTTTCTGTGGGTAGAGTTATATTCTGTGGGTAGAGTTATATTCTGTGGGTAGGGTTATATTCTGTGGGTAGGGTTATATTCTGTGGGTAGGGTTATATTCTGTGGGTAGGGTTATATTCTGTGGGTAGAGTTATATTCTGTGGGTAGAGTTATATTCTGTGGGGAAGGGGACGGATGGTCGTGCGGTAACGCGCTCGACTGTCGACCTGAAGGTACCTGGTTCGATCTCCGGTGAGGACCAAGGAAATTTTTCAGGTCTTGGCTCAAGTTCCCGATATATCTCCCGTGGTGCCTCCATGGCCATTGCACTATCGGCTATGGTGGGGATGAAAGAAGGGCACCATAAAACCGTCCCATTTGTGGTTTATAGGATCTAAGGGATTTAATCTCATCCTTACAGGGACTTTACACATATTCTGTGGGTAGGGTTATATTCTTTGGGTAAGGAATTATTTTATAATTATAATGAGGGGTGGACCTGATTTTTTTTATTGAACGTGTTGATGGGTAATATCTAACATATTATCATTTTGTCATTTATAATGAATGAACGTTCCCCACCTAGCTAAATAATAAACTTCATTGCTATCTGTCTATGTCATTAGATGGAATAGATCATGTTTGAATTGAAATTGTTACTCATGGTCTCAATATTATTAGAATCGTTTTCTTTGATGTAGAATGTTAATGTGCGCCCAATGTCTCAGTAAATTTGAACATGTCCAGAATTAGGTTACAATATTTGACGACACACATAGCCACACAAAGAAATTAAAACACATTAAAAGCTTATAGCTAGGGACATTATCTTACGTTAAAAACTCCTGCCTAGTGACATCAGCAATAGTTGCAATAACCCAGGACGCACCGGTCAAACTGGACAATTTAATGTACACAAGCAGATGGTGATGGTCTTTAGATTTGGACGTATCCTTGTTGACCAATTGACCTACTCTATACACTTGGTAAACCACCAGGACAAAAAAGACTGTATTGCTGACCGAAATGAAGACTGCTGGTCCGATTATAGTCACACCTATGTAGACACGCACAAATACAATTATTACCATATATCTATACATATATAACTCGACATGTAATATCATTCAGTAGAATACTGTATATCTTGTGATTGATTGTCACTTATATGTTAAGGATAATAGTTTTTCAACAGCGATATCACATTTAAATACTAAACTTGTGTTAATAATCTCTTCTTTATACTTATAATACGCATTTGTTGTCTGTCTGTCTGTCTGTCTGTTCCCTTATAACTCAAGATCCAGACAAATAACATGAAATTTGTTACACATACACATAATTACATGGGGAAGGTTATAGGACAGGTTTCGTTTCATATCGATGGGTAGCTTAATTGTAATTAATTTTTTTTTATTTTAGTATTTTACTATATTAAAGTAATCTCGACGGCGCCATAAATAAAATTCCTCTGTGACGTCATTTCCCGATGATCGAATAAAACTTGCGCGCTGGTGCTGTATTGTGCCTTTGTGATGCAAAGAATTGTTGATGTTTTTTCATGCTCTCTGAGGGAGAAAGGGAGGGAGGGAAAGGGAGAGAGGGGGAGGGAGGGAGGGAGAGAGAGAGGAAGGGAGAGAGAGGTGGTAGGGAGAAAACAGAAGGTAAACAGAAAACCTTATTTTAAACCCGGGCAAAGACGGGTACTTGCAACTAGTATACTTATAAGAGGCATTTGCTGTCTGTCTGTCTGTTCCCTTATAACTCAAGATCCAGACAAACAAATAACGTGAAATTTGGTACATGTACACATAATTACATGGGGAAGGTTATAGGACAGGTTTCGTTTCATCTCGATGGGTAGTTTAATTGTAATTAATTATTTTTAATTTAGTATTTTACTATATTAAAGTAATCTCGACGGCGCCATAAATAAAATTCCTCTGTGACGTCATTTCCCGATAATACATTTTTAAATTTTCCTACTAATAAATTCGAATATAACTTGCGCGCTGGTGCTGTATTGTGCCTTTATGCTGCAAAGAATTGTTGTTGTTTTTTCATGCTCCCTGATTTGTACAGTTTGAGGAAGATAAAGGAATGAAGAAGGATTTTAGAAGAAGTGTGAAGCCATAATAATAAGTATATATATATATATATATATATATATATATATAGAGAGAGAGAGAGAGAGAGAGAGAGAGGGAGAGATAAAGAGAGAGGGGGCAGGGGGAGAGAGGAGAGGGAGGGGGGTGGACAGGGGGGAGAGAAGGAGGGGGAGAGGGGGAGAGGAGATGGGAGAAAGAGGGAGAGAGAGAGGGAGATGGGAGAGGGAGAGAGGGAGAGAGAAAGGGAGGGAAGGAAAGAGAAAGGAAGGGAGGGAGGAGAGTTGGGGTAGGGAGGAAGATAGAGGGGAGGGAGCGAGAGAGGGTGGGAGAGAGGGAGGGAGAGATAAAGAGTGAGGGGGCAGGGAGGGAAAGAGAGAGGGAGAGAGAGGATGGGAGAAATGGGAGGAAGAGATAAAGAGAGAAAGAGGGGGCAGGGAAGGAGAGAGAGGGAAGGAGGAAGTGGGAGAGAGGGAGGGAGGGGGATGGACAGGGGGGAGAGGGAGATGGAGAGGGAGGGAGGGAGAGAGATTGGAGAGAGAGGAAGGGAGAGAGGGGGTAGGGAGAAAACAGAAGGTAAACAGAAAACCTTATTTTAAACCCGGGCAAAGCCGGGTACTTGCAGCTAGTTGGAAGATAATCCGATGATATAAAAATTTGAAAATATACAAAAAAATCAATGGTGTCAAGATTCAAAGTTATTAAACACCATTTTAAATTCAGAGGACCCGACCTCAAGTCTAATAGGACCATAGGAGACGTCCTTCAATGATCTCCACAGACTCAGAGCTAGATTGGGCGAACAGACAACAGATGTCAAGATATTAAAAACACATGTAGCATATTTCATATCTTAGCAGTTAATCTTCCGATACAGTAAGTAAAGGGGAATATTCTATTGTTTGCTATTCTCACGCCGAACAATTATCATTGAGATATACGCATATTGTTTGCTTTTGTCACGCCGAACAATTATCATTGGGATATACTCATTCTATTGTTTGCTTTTGTCACGCCGAACAATTATCATTGGGATATACGCATTCTATTGTTTGCTTTTGTCACGCCGAACATTTAAAAGTGGAATACGTTTATTAGATATTATTTCTAGACTGTTGTTACAGCGAGGACTTCCATAGAACAACTTTGCTCTGACAGAGGAAAGTAATATTTACCACTATTTCCAAAAAAAAAAAAAATACAAGAGGTTAAAAAAAAATGTTTTATGACTACACAGGCCGGAGTACACGAACGTTTAGCGTCTGTGGGCCGCATTGGAGGAAAGCCGAATAGCTAACAATGCAAAGCTTGAAAAAACAAGCAATTTAAGTCTTTTCCGTTTCGGACAAAGGACGTTTTAGAGCATTTTTAATGAGAGGGAAGTAATCATGTTGAATAACTGTTACAAAAATAAATAATGTTACGCCCCTTTAATTAGCTTTTATTATTTATATTTAAAATATAAGCAAAAACGGTACATAAGAAACTCTTATATTTTGGCCCTGGGAAGTCAGATCGCGAAATGAACTTTTGATGTACACTTGGCAGGCCAAGACCTACAAAATGATATATACATCATGGGTCTAGGACTTATGGTTGCTGAGATCTAGGGCGCTTCTTTGTTAATATAGCTTATATAGTAAAAAACGGTACTTTATAAGCCCCCTTTTACGGCCCTCAGAGGTCAGATCGCGAAAAGGACTTTTGCTGCACACATGGCAGGCCAAGACCTACAAAATGATAAATACATCATGGGTCTAGGACTTATGGTTGTTGAGATCTAGGGTGATGACGGACACACAGACAGACAGACAGACAGACAGGCAGACAAACAGACAGACAAAACGGGGACAATAAAGCATTTTTTTTTCGAAAATGCTCTAAAAAACGAAGATTTAAAATGTGTTTATTATGCATTGGCATTTTATCAAATATAAATTTTTAAAGGCTAGACCATTGACGTAGATATATAGATATGTATAGATATATCAGTAAAATATTTGCAGTAAATAGTGTATAGATATAGCAGTAAATAGTGTATAGATATAGCAGTAAAACGTGTATAGATATAGCAGTAAAATATGTATAGCTATAGCAGTAAAACGTGTATAGATATAGCAGTAAAATATGTATAAATATAGCAGTAAAACGTGTATAGGTATAGCAGTAAAATATGTATAGCTATAGCAGTAAAACGTGTATAGATATAGCAGTAAAATATGTATAGATATAGCAGTAAAATATGTATAGATATAGCAGTAAAATATGTATAGACATCTCAGTAAAACGTGTATAGATATAGCAGTAAAACGTGTATAGATATAGTAGTAAAATATGTATACATATAGTAGTCAAATATGTATAGATATAGTAGTAAATTATGTATAGATATAGCAGTAAAACGTGTATAGACATCTCAGTAAAACGTGTATAGACATCTCGATAAAAGGCATCCTACAGTTCTCACCTACTAATAAGTATGTGTCTAGAAAACATCTGTATTGACCATAGCCTAATGTGTTAGATCTAATGTAGCTGCTAATCACCACAGAGATGACAAAGATACAAGGGACAGCAAGAGACAGACCCACACGCTGCCACACGCTGGACGTTTCCTTGTTGGACATTGTCCGTGTTTTGGCAGTGAACACTCTGAACATCCGGAAACTACAGATGAACGTCCAAGTGAACACCCACAGCCATAAGAAATGTGACGTCAGACCAACAGCTGTACACAGCAGACCTCGTCCTGACCTGTTGAATGATGACAGAACTAACAGTGAAAATCATATCTAAATGTTAGCGTAGTTGGTAAGTTTATCAATAAAATATAATCAATTTCGGTGATTGTTTATTCTTAATATTCGGCAAAGAAATTTTATAAATTGAACCATATTTACTAACTATATACTCACGCATCGGTAACTATACATGCATAATCAAACATTGGGCACTATATGTGTATACTCACACATTGGCCAATGTATACTCACACATCAATCAATGTATACTCATACATCAATAACTGTATACTCACACATCGGCCACTGTACATTCATAAACATTGTAGACTATTTGTATCTACTCACACAATTGTCACTAAATACTCACATGTGATATCTGACCAGGTTCATAATGTGGGCCAACAACAAGCTTACACTTAAACACAAGTTGTTCTGTCCAGCATATGTCCTCAGGGATTTGAATCTTGCATACGTCACTATGGTCAGTGTTAAACAGAGCAATGTGATTCCAATACAAAAAGAACTTAAAATATATTGAAAATTTGTCACATCAATATATGACGTAAAAAAATGTTTGTAACCTACAGAATTGAATTTATTGACTAGCAGCTCACGGCAGACAATAAGTCTACCTCTACCATCGATACTTAACATATTTAGCTCATCAGTAGACGTAAAACTGACTTTCGACCCCTGAAAATCAAGAGAAATAGTAACAGCATGAGGACATTTAGTTTGGTCATTATGAAGAGAGTAACTAGACTGATCAAATCTCATGAAAGCACAAGTTAAAACATGAGAAATTTGAATAAGATTTTCTGAAAAAGTGAATTTAGACGAAGTTTGTTCTAGCCATCGATAGATGAACAGATGTATCTGACAATCCAGGTAACCAAAGGTGGATTTGATCTCAGCGCAGTATTTATCACTGTCCACAATTTTACTGATGGTATTAAACTGTACAGTGCTGTTGGGTATCTCATTGTCTAATAGCTTTGTTAATCTTTCAATTGTTACATTTTCAAACTCGTCTCTAGAGATGGCTCTGTTTGCCACTAGTTTCCCATCAACCCAAAAGAAATTCAATCTTCTGGCCTGAAACTTTATCTCTTTTACAATGCCAATTTGTATCCAGAATTTTTCACTGTAGTCTACCAGTGCATCTCTGATCTGAGAAAAAAGCACATTTGTGGAATTAATTAAACACACTACCATACATCACTTGCCAGATAAACACAATTAACTATTACATTAGTAAATTTTAAAAATCATTAGCAAACATGTACTGTAAACATTTTTATACTTTTAAAACCTGCATTATTTACAAATTTATAGGAAAACAATAAAGCAATATAAATGTATTGCAAATAAACTGACCGCTGGGCGTGGTTGACTTCTTTTATTTAATTTGAACAGATTTAGTTGAGTTTGTAGTTCTTTTGATACTTATTAAGATAACTAAAACTTTGAATAAAATTGATCATAAACAAATCTAAATAGAGCTTTTTTATGTGTAGGTTAGTGAGTTAAGATATTTTAAATGAAAAGTCATCTTTCCATGTCATCATTTGTTGCACATTTAGAATAAATCTCTGGTAATATAATTGAAATACTAATCAGCCGTGTTTGTTAAACTTAGTAGGTTGACCTTTCGAACCAAAATGACGTAATCATATCAACTTTCACTAGGCCTAATTAAAATAGCTTCAAAATAGTACAATTCCCATCACAGTGATCACACAACCATTCCCATCACACTGATCACACAAACATTCCCATCACACTGATCACACAACCATTCCCATCACACTGATCACACAAACATTCCCATCACACTGATCACACAACCATTCCCATCACACTGATCACACAACCATTCCCATCACACTGTTCACACAACCATTCCCATCACACTGATCACACAAACATTCTCATCACACTGATCACACAACCATTCCCATCACAATGATCACACAAACATTCCCATCTCACTGATCACACGACCATTCCCATCACACTGATCACACAACCATTCCCATCACACTGTTCACACAACCATTCCCATCACACTGATCACACAACCATCCCATCACACTGATCAGACAACCATTCCATGACACTGATCAGACAACCATTCCCATCACACTGATCAGACAACCATTCCCATCACACTATCACACAACCATTCCATCACACTGATCACACAACCATTCCCATCACACTGATCACAGAACCATTCCCATCACACTGATCACACAAACATTCCCATCACACTGATCACACAACCATTCCCATCACACAAACATTCCCATCACACTGATCACACAACCATTCCCATCACACTGATCAGACAAACATTCTCATCACACTGATCACACAAACATTCCCATCACACTGATCACACAACCTTTTCCATCACACTGATCAGACAACCTTTCCCATCACACTGATCACACAAACATTCCCATCACACTGATCACACAACCATTCCCATCACACTGATCACACAACCATTCCCATCACACTGATCACACAACCATTCCATCACACTGATCACACAAACATTCCCATCACACTGATCACACAAACATTCCCATTACACTGATCACACAACCATTCCCATCACACTGATCAGACAACTATTTCCATCACACTGATCACACAAACATTCCCATCACACTGATCACATAACCATTCCCATCACACTGATCAGACAACCATTCCCATTACACAGATCACACAAACATTCCCATCACACTGATCACACAACCATTCCCATCACACTGATCAGACAACCATTCCCATCACACTGATCACACAAACATTCCCATCACACTGATCACACAACCATTCCCATCACACTGATCACACAACCATTCCATCACACTGATCACACAACCATTCCCACAAGTCTGAACTAGATTTGTTTAAATTGAATAAAATCAGCTCTCGACACTCAGCTGTCACCCTATTTGTAATAAATGTATCTTGCTTAATTGTTTTCCCACATTCAAACAGTTCGCAAATGATGTTATCTCTTTTATAGGATACTGTTCATTTCGTCATTTTGGCATTGGCCGGCTTGCAGACATTGGCCGTAAAATATACGCTGATTTCATTTAAAATTTAAGTTACAGATTACAATTTATGTTATCATTATATTTTTTGTTATATTTGTTTTTGTTTTTAGATAAGATTGTTTAGAAACTTGACAGCAGAAACAGAAACAAACCAAACAGTGGCGGCCCATGGTGGGTATGCTGCTTCAGAAAATGTTACGCCTTTGTTTTAAAATTGCGTAAAAGTAAACCAGCATTTATAATTGTAAATTTATTCAGGAGCTTGATACAATCCTAATAGAAGAAAATCAAATGTTTCTATAGCCTTATATACCTTACAACACTAAGAATAAGCTACAGTTCAAACTTGATCTATTCATTTAAAAATGGGCCAGCACTGCGACAGGCACAGCGCTCTCTCGCTTGCATCCTCGTGTGCAGCTTCCTATGTGACCTGTGAGCATGAACACAGAAGCCAAAAGCGTAGTTCCATATACAAATGTTTGCATTTTTTCGATGACTAAGTCACTAAACTTATTATACATTGCACAAGAATTATACATTGCACAAGAATTATACATTATACAAGTATTATACATTACACAAGTATTATACATTGCACAAGTATTATACAATGTACAAGTATTATACAATACCCAAGTATTATACAATGCCCAAGTATTATACAATGCCCAAGTATTATACAATGCACAAGTATTATACAATGCCCAAGTATTATACAATGCCCAAGTATTATACAATGCCCAAGTATTATACAATGCACAAGTATTATACAATGCCCAAGTATTATACAATGCACAAGTATTATACAATGCACAAGTATTATACATTGCACAATTATAAAGAAAAAATTAAAACACAAAGGATTCATTACATTGAATGTTATCGTGAATATCAAGTACAATTACTGGGGTGCTAGGGTTTCACAGAACTTATACACAAGCCCCAGTGATAGTTTGACTTTACCATATTTTGTATCCAGATGACAATATCAATGGTGGATAGATTCTTCCTGTGAAATATTTCTTCGTTGGGAACAACTACAAGCTGTACAATGTAATGAAGGCCAGTAACTTGAGATATGGCTGTAGTACAATTTCCAGAGCTGAGAAGCTTTCCTTCAGAACACTCCAGTTGTAAACAAGTACCCTGCATAGCAAGAATAAAACAATAACAAAAGAACATTAGGGTGAAGAGACTTTGATAACTATTTGGAGGCCTTGGTAAAATGTATCTGTTGGGACCCCTATATTATAGGATATAATTAGAGCTTATGTTGGGACCCCTATATTATAGGATATAATTAGAGCTTATGTTGGGACCCCTATATTATAGGATATAATTAGAGCTTATGTTGGGACCCCTATATTATAGGATATAATTAGAGCTTATGTTGGGACCCCTATATTATAGGATATAATTAGAGCTTATGTTGGGACCCCTATATTATAGGGTATAATTAGAGCTTATGTTGAAGAAAAATCCTTTGGCAAGTGGGAGAGGGGGGTAGAGAATTGGAGAGGTACTAGGCATCTACCTATATATAATACATAAGAACTAAACTATTTATGAATAGCCAGCATAAATATATTTCTTTTTTTTATTATTTATGATGCTGTAGCAATAACCAAGTTTATTTAAATAAAAATATGAAATGTGAAAAGTTGAAATGAAATGTATTACCACTACTTACATTTGGAGCTAACCAATCCGTCTCTTGACATTCTGACTGCAAGATGTCTGCATTTTGAGTTGCTTCGTAATCGGATGAAGTTATGACCATCATAAAATCCAGTGGATTAGGCATTGAGTTTCCAACATTTACGTCATTGAAGCTACACCTGGTCAGATGGGGATAACTTCTCTGTTCAGACAAAGTGGAAACAGAACATCTCGTGTTTACATTAAATGTTTTAGTGTTGGTATTAACTTATAATGTTTTGTTTTTATTATTGAATAGATTAGAAGTTACTGTCTTATTGCCTCAATCGTTGAATAGACTAGGCGTTATGGTCTAATTGTGTTTCAATTGTTGAATAAAATAGACATTATTTTCTGATTATGTTTATTGTTGGGCAGATTAGACGTTATGGTCCTATTGTGTTTATGGTTTAATTGGCTTTCTTTTGATATTTTCTGACTATTATATTTAAAATTGTAAATTTCAACCTATATAAATTTCTTTCAAAAATAAATTTATTAGCAGCAGAACGATCAGATAAATTATATTTTATTTTCTTACATTATTTTTGTTTCCACTTTTTGACTCACTTTTGAAGAGATTTAAGTATATTTTTTTTATTTCTCAGTAGTTTATTTTCTTGAATTTAGTTACTATAATATACGTTACTATAAATATACGTTATTATACATATACGTTACTATCCGTAAATGACCTTGACTTTTATTTATTATTTCTTATGTATCGATATTGAACAATGAAAGCACCAACACTATATTCATTCGGTGACGAGATTTTCGTATATAAGCTGTGATGAAGGCTTTAATTTAACAAATATACTACGGAGCCAATCGTCTAGTTCATCATTACTGATTGAAGAAAAATTTACCTACACTGTGGATACATCGCTCTAAAACTGACCAACACTGTAGATACATCTCTCTAAAACTGACCAACACTGTAGATACATCGCTCTAAAACTGACCAACACTGTGGATACATCGCTCTAAAACTGACCAACACTGTGGATACATCGCTCTAAAAATGACCAACACTGTAGATACATCGCTCTAAAACTGACCAACACTGTGGAGACATCGCTCTAAAACTGACCAACACTGTAGATACATCGCTCTAAAACTGACCAACACTGTGGATACATCGCTCTAAAACTGACCAACACTGTGGATACATCGCTCTAAAACTGACCAACACTGTGGATACATCGCTCTAAAACTGACCAACACTGTGGATACATCGCTCTAAAACTGACCAACACTGTAGATACATCGCTCTAAAACTGACCAACACTGTGGATACATCGCTCTAAAACTGACCAACACTGTGGATACATCGCTCTAAAACTGACCAACACTGTGGATACATCGCTCTAAAACTGACCAACACTGTGGATACATCGCTCTAAAACTGTGACCAAAAACTGACCAACACTGTAGATACATCGCTCTAAAACTGACCAACACTGTGGATACATCGCTCTAAAACTGACCAACACTGTAGATACATCGCTCTAAAACTGACCAACACTGTGGATACATCGCTCTAAAACTGACCAACACTGTAGATACATCGCTCTAAAACTGACCAACACTGTGGATACATCGCTCTAAAACTGACCAACACTGTGGATACATCGCTCTAAAACTGACCAACACTGTAGATACATCGCTCTAAAACTGACCAACACTGTGGATACATCGCTCTAAAACTGACCAACACTGTAGATACATCGCTCTATCACTGTAGATACATCTAAAACTGACCAACACTGTAGATACATCGCTCTAAAACTGACCAACACTGTGGATACATCGCTCTAAAACTGACCAACACTGTGGATACATCGCTCTAAAACTGACCAACACTGTGGATACATCGCTCTAAAACTGACCAACACTGTGGATACATCGCTCTAAAACTGACCAACACTGTGGATACATCGCTCTAAAACTGACCAACACTGTGATACATCGCTCTAAAACTGACCAACACTGTGGATACATCGCTCTAAAACTGACCAACACTGTGATACATCAAAACTGACCAACACTGTGGATACATCGCTCTAAAACTGACCAACACTGTGGATACATCGCTCTAAAACTGACCAACACTGTGGATACATCGCTCTAAAACTGACCAACACTGTGGATACATCGCTCTAAAACTGACCAACACTGTGGATACATCGCTCTAAAACTGACCAACACTGTGGATACATCGCTCTAAAACTGACCAACACTGTAGATACATCGCTCTAAAACTGACCAACACTGTGGATACATCGCTCTAAAACTGACCAACACTGTGGATACATCGCTCTAAAACTGACCAACACTGTGGATACATCGCTCTAAAACTGACCAACACTGTAGATACATCTCTCTAAAACTGACCAACACTGTAGATACATCGCTCTAAAACTGACCAACACTGTGGATACATCGCTCTAAAACTGACCAACACTGTGGATATATCGCTCTAAAACTGACCAACACTGTGGATACATCGCTCTAAAACTGACCAACACTGTGGATACATCGCTCTAAAACTGACCAACACTGTGGATACATCGCTCTAAAACTGACCAACACTGTAGATACATCGCTCTAAAACTGACCAACACTGTGGATACATCGCTCTAAAACTGACCAACACTGTGGATACATCGCTCTAAAACTGACCAACACTGTCGATACATCGCTCTAAAACTGACCAACACTGTGGATACATCGCTCTAAAACTGACCAACACTGTAGATACATCGCTCTAAAACTGACCAACACTGTGGATACATCGCTCTAAAACTGACCAACACCGTAGATACATCGCTCTAAAACTGACCAACACTGTGGATACATCGCTCTAAAACTGACCAACACTGTGGATACATCGCTCTAAAACTGACCAACACTGTGGATACATCGCTCTAAAACTGACCAACACTGTGGATACATCGCTCTAAAACTGACCAACACTGTAGATACATCGCTCTAAAACTGACCAACACTGTAGATACATCGCTCTAAAACTGACCAACACTGTGGATACATCGCTCTAAAACTGACCAACACTGTAGATACATCGCTCTAAAACTGACCAACACTGTGGATACATCGCTCTAAAACTGACCAACACTGTAGATACATCGCTCTAAAACTGACCAACACTGTGGATACATCGCTCTAAAACTGACCAACACTGTAGATACATCGCTCTAAAACTGACCAACACTGTGGATACATCGCTCTAAAACTGACCAACACTGTGGATACATCGCTCTAAAAATGACCAACACTGTGGATACATCGCTCTAAAACTGACCAACACTGTGGATACATCGCTCTAAAACTGACCAACACCGTAGATACATCGCTCTAAAACTGACCAACACTGTGGATACATCGCTCTAAAACTGACCAACACTGTGGATACATCGCTCTAAAACTGACCAACACTTTGGATACATCGCTCTAAAACTGACCAACACTGTGGATACATCGCTCTAAAACTGACCAACACTGTGGATACATCGCTCTAAAACTGACCAACACTGTAGATACATCTCTCTAAAACTGACCAACACTGTGGATACATCGCTCTAAAACTGACCAACACTGTAGATACATCGCTCTAAAACTGACCAACACTGTAGATACATCGCTCTAAAACTGACCAACACTGTGGATACATCGCTCTAAAACTGACCAACACTGTAGATACATCGCTCTAAAACTGACCAACACTGTGGATACATCGCTCTAAAACTGACCAACACCGTAGATACATCGCTCTAAAACTGACCAACACTGTGGATACATCGCTCTAAAACTGACCAACACTGTGGATACATCGCTATAAAACTGACCAACACTTTGGATACATCGCTCTAAAACTGACCAACACTGTGGATACATCGCTCTAAAACTGACCAACACTGTAGATACATCTCTCTAAAACTGACCAACACTGTAGATACATCGCTCTAAAACTGACCAACACTGTGGATACATCGCTCTAAAACTGACCAACACTGTAGATACATCGCTCTAAAACTGACCAACACTGTGGATACATCGCTCTAAAACTGACCAACACTGTGGATACATCGCTCTAAAACTGACCAACACTGTAGATACATCGCTCTAAAACTGACCAACACTGTAGATACATCGCTCTAAAACTGACCAACACTGTGGATACATCGCTCTAAAACAGACCAACACTGTGGATACATCGCTCTAAAACTGACCAACACTGTGGATACATCGCTATAAAACTGACCAACACTGTGGATACATCGCTCTAAAACTGACCAACACTGTGGATACATCGCTCTAAAACTGACCAACACTGTGGATACATCGCTCTAAAACTGACCAACACTGTGGATACATCGCTCTAAAACTGACCAACACTGTGGATACATCGCTCTAAAACTGACCAACACTGTGGATACATCGCTCTAAAACTGACCAACACTGTGGATACATCGCTATAAAACTGACCAACACTGTGGATACATCGCTCTAAAACTGACCAACACTGTGGATACATCGCTCTAAAACTGACCAACACTGTAGATACATCTCTCTAAAACTGACCAACACTGTAGATACATCGCTCTAAAACTGACCAACACTGTGGATACATCGCTCTAAAACTGACCAACACTGTGGATATATCGCTCTAAAACTGACCAACACTGTGGATACATCGCTCTAAAACTGACCAACACTGTGGATACATCGCTCTAAAACTGACCAACACTGTAGATACATCGCTCTAAAACTGACCAACACTGTGGATACATCGCTCTAAAACTGACCAACACTGTGGATACATCGCTCTAAAACTGACCAACACTGTGGATACATCGCTCTAAAACTGACCAACACTGTGGATACATCGCTCTAAAACTGACCAACACTTTGGATACATCGCTCTAAAACTGACCAACACTGTGGATACATCGCTCTAAAACTGACCAACACTGTGGATACATCGCTCTAAAACTGACCAACACTGTGGATACATCGCTCTAAAACTGACCAACACTGTGGATACATCGCTCTAAAACTGACCAACACTGTGGATACATCGCTCTAAAACTGACCAACACTGTGGATACATCGCTCTAAAACTGACCAACACTGTAGATACATCTCTCTAAAACTGACCAACACTGTGGATACATCGCTCTAAAACTGACCAACACTGTAGATACATCGCTCTAAAACTGACCAACACTGTGGATACATCGCTCTAAAACTGACCAACACTGTGGATACATCGCTCTAAAAATGACCAACACTGTAGATACATCGCTCTAAAACTGACCAACACTGTGGATACATCGCTCTAAAACTGACCAACACCGTAGATACATCGCTCTAAAACTGACCAACACTGTGGATACATCGCTCTAAAACTGACCAACACTGTGGATACATCGCTATAAAACTGACCAACACTTTGGATACATCGCTCTAAAACTGACCAACACTGTGGATACATCGCTCTAAAACTGACCAACACTGTAGATACATCTCTCTAAAACTGACCAACACTGTAGATACATCGCTCTAAAACTGACCAACACTGTGGATACATCGCTCTAAAACTGACCAACACTGTAGATACATCGCTCTAAAACTGACCAACACTGTGGATACATCGCTCTAAAACTGACCAACACTGTGGATACATCGCTCTAAAACTGACCAACACTGTAGATACATCGCTCTAAAACTGACCAACACTGTAGATACATCGCTCTAAAACTGACCAACACTGTGGATACATCGCTCTAAAACAGACCAACACTGTGGATACATCGCTCTAAAACTGACCAACACTGTGGATACATCGCTATAAAACTGACCAACATTGTGGATACATCGCTATAAAACTGACCAACACTGTGGATACATCGCTCTAAAACTGACCAACACTGTGGATACATCGCTCTAAAACTGACCAACACTGTGGATACATCGCTCTAAAACTGACCAACACTGTGGATACATCGCTCTAAAACTGACCAACACTGTGGATACATCGCTCTAAAACTGACCAACACTGTAGATACATCGCTCTAAAACTGACCAACACTGTAGATACATCGCTCTAAAACTGACCAACACTGTGGATACATCGCTCTAAAACTGACCAACACTGTGGATACATCGCTCTAAAACTGACCAACACTGTAGATACATCGCTCTAAAACAGACCAACACTGTGGATACATCGCTCTAAAACTGACCAACACTGTGGATACATCGCTATAAAACTGACCAACACTGTGGATACATCGCTATAAAACTGACCAACACTGTGGATACATCGCTCTAAAACTGACCAACACTGTGGATACATCGCTCTAAAACTGACCAACACTGTAGATACATCTCTCTAAAACTGACCAACACTGTAGATACATCGCTCTAAAACTGACCAACACTGTGGATACATCGCTCTAAAACTGACCAACACTGTAGATACATCGCTCTAAAACTGACCAACACTGTGGATACATCGCTCTAAAACTGACCAACACTGTGGATACATCGCTCTAAAACTGACCAACACTGTGGATACATCGCTCTAAAACTGACCAACACTGTGGATACATCGCTCTAAAACTGACCAACACTGTAGATACATCGCTCTAAAACTGACCAACACTGTGGATACATCGCTCTAAAACTGACCAACACTGTGGATACATCGCTCTAAAACTGACCTTAGTGCAGGCGGGGGCTTTTATTTGTTTTTTTTTCTCAACGAACAAGTCCCAATAAAATAAACATTCAGTTGTGACACACACATTTCGAGAATGTTGAAACATAAGGAGGTATAGTTGTATTTATTGTTTTTATTGAACAAATCAGTAAAGGGGCGTTGTCAGCTGTAAATGTATGATAAGTGCAAGATATATATATATATATATATATATATATATATATATATATAGAGAGAGAGAGAGAGAGAGAGAGAGAGAGAGAGAGTGAATAAAATAGACATTATCATCTTATTATAATTTTTGATGAGTCCTTATAATAATACACACTTTATGTCTGAGTTTTCAGATTTCTAATATCGTGACGAAGAACGACGGTCGAAGGTAGACAAATAATTATTGTTCTTGTTTTACAGGTGTTCAGCTGCTATTACATAACACTGGTCTGCAACACCATTACATTTTAAAACATGGGCAGGGCCATGCTGGGTCATCATTGACTCTTTACAATTTCTACCCAATGGAACCCTTCTGATCACACACACACACACACTTACCTAATGCTAAGCTAGTTGGCTGCGAATTGTTTAATTCAACGTGGTCACTAAAGGTAGGAGACCCTTAAGGAAAAGCCCCCTGATTGTGTTCTGGTGGTATCCTCTCATAGCATCCCTGTTTACGTGTTCTAAAAAAATCCTGTTCCCGAAATGAAAACCTTTACCTTAAGTTTTATTAGAATGTGCTCTAGAGCCAGAGGAGTAGCGAGGGGTGGGCAAGGGGGTGGGACATCATGCTACGGCGCTAATCATAAAGGGGCGCCTAATGGTATATTTTACATATAGTATTATATGGTTTTAGAATGGGGGGGGGCGCTAAAAAGGCATTAAAAGGTATTTTGCACCGGCGCGAGTTAAGCTCGCTACGGCACTGTCTAGAGTAGAACAAGTTCGGGGAATCTTGCTCTAGTTTAGTACGGTCTGTTAAGTATTGTTCATTTTGTTTTATTGCCGTTATTGTAATTTCAGACATTGTACTTACGGTATTACAAATAGAACAAAACACATTCGCATATAAAGTTGAACCACTCATCACACGATACGCAGGATAGTTGAAAGTTAAGCAATTTTTGATGACGTCATCGTCTTTCAACTGGTCGTCGTTTGTACAGGAAGTTTTTATGGTTTTCCTGAGTAATTAGGAAATACAAATAAAAAAGAAATGTTTTCTAAAAATAAATTCTGCATATAATTAGTATTAGTAAAATTTAAGAGAACAATTTGA
Source organism: Bulinus truncatus (assembly GCA_021962125.1). Taxonomy (NCBI): domain Eukaryota; kingdom Metazoa; phylum Mollusca; class Gastropoda; family Planorbidae; genus Bulinus; species Bulinus truncatus. The sequence continues at coordinate 2,961,279 of JAGDYQ010000027.1, read as the reverse complement.
ATAATAATCGTTATCGTGTTTTACAGGACTTTGCAGGACTTACCCAAAATATTTTTCATTGCAGCTAAATAATGACATATTTGGAGGAATAACTTGTTTAACGACACAGCTCGAAGATTCCCGTAGAACAAGTCGTAAAAACTGTGAGTAATTAACTGCTGTGAAAACTGACATGAAGGTCTCACATTGGATGTTGACTTCCATCTGTAATGGCTAAAAAAAAAGCAAATAAAGGTCTTTTTAACTTTTACTGGCTTTCAGCCCTTACACAACATGTGCTTTTAGTGGCATAGATTTCAACCCTTACACAACATGTGCTTTTACTGGCATAGATTTCAACCCTTACACAACATGTGCTTTTACTGGCATAGATTTCAACCCTTACACAACATGTGTTTTTAGTGGCATAGATTTCAACCCTTACACAACATGTGCTTTTAGTGGCATGGCTCACTAGTTAAAAATAACTCAATATATATGCATTTTACTTACATGACTTTCTAGTTACACAAAATATGTCTTTTATTGGCATGTATTTCAGCTGGCACTTGATATATGTCTTAAACTATAATGGTTTTCAACTGACACTATATATTTGTCTTTTTATTTGCATGACTTTTTAACTGGCGCTAATACTTGTACTTCAACCTAAATACTTCTAAAGTGACGATGTGAGGAACTTTGTAATAAATACAATAAACTGGACTTTCAAACAACTTGACTATAACAAACTTGCCTGTAACTATACTTGCCTGCAGCTAAACTTGCCCGCAAATTAACTTGCCTGCACCTTCTAAACTTTCCCACAATTAAACTTGCCTGCAGCTAAACTTACATTCGACTTATGTGATAGGAAATAACAATGGGAAGTGATGGACGACGACGGCCAGCCGAAAAATCGTCATAGACCGTTAAGTTTGGAAAATATAAAAACTTGATAGTAAATATATGTCAATAAATTAATGCATTAAGTTGGATTACACTTTTAAAATAAAGAAATACATCTATTTTTTTCATATTTGAACTTAAATAAATTAAAATAAAATTGTTGAAGTTTGCTGCATTTTACATGATACAGTGGTCCAGGCCCGTAGCCAGGTCAAAGTAAGCAGGGGGCACCCATACCCAGCAAGGGGGTACTTTCTCATTTTAGTTACTTTTTCTTTATTTTTTCCTATTTTTCTTCTTTTTAAGCGGGGGGGGGGGCACTCCACACCTAGCTGGGGGGGGGCACGGCCCCCCAGTGCCCCCCTTTGGCTACGGGGCTGCGGTGGTCCCTCGTGTTGAAGATAGTTGTATATCACATAATATGATGGTACCTCGTGTTGAAGTTTGTTGTATATCACATAATACGGTGGTACCTCGTGTTGAAGTGTGTTGCATTTCACATAATACGGTGGTACCTCGTGTTGAAGTGTGTTGCATTTCACATAATACGGTGGTACCTCGTGTTGAAGTTTGTTGTATATCACATAATACGGTGGTACCTCAGGTTGAAGTTAGTTGTATATCACATAATACGGTGGTACCTCGTGTTGAAGTTTGTTGTATATCACATAATACGGTGGTACCTCAGGTTGAAGTTTGTTGTATTTCACATAATACGGTGGTATCTCGTGTTGAAGTTTGTTGTATATCACATAATACGGTGGTACCTCAGGTTACCAAAGCCTCAGGTCACAATCAATTTTGGGTTACGGGCAAAAACCTCAAAATTTTCTCGGGTAATGAGCAGTGTCTTGGATTACGAACAAAGGCTAGAGAGAAAAAAGAAGAAGAAGAAAGAGCAAGCTTAAGGCAGGAGACAAAAGATCGAACACAGTACAAACGACGGCCAAGTAATATTAACAAAGTTATTGGCCTAGAAGTCGCTTTAACGACTTGAAGGAGCAGATTGAGGACCACATTGGGGAGATGATCAAGATGAGCTGATTGAGGACCACATTGGGGAGATGATTAAGATGAGCTGATTGAGGACCACAGTGGGGTGATGACTACAGATAAGCTGATTGAGGACCACAGTGGGGAGATAACTACAGATAAGCTAATTAAGAACCACAGTGGGGCGATGACTACAGATGAGCTGAATGAGGACCACAGTGGGGAGCTCACTATAGATGATCTTCTGAATCTCCAGAATGATTTGATAAAGACATTAAAGGAGGAGCAGACGTCCGTTGATAATTAACCAGTGATCGTTTTGATATTTGCTATTTCACACTGGTTCAACCAAACAACTAGTTGCTTAGTTTAAGAAAGATCTTAGACTCCAAAGAAGACCATTGATCGGGAATAGTGGAGAAGAGTAGTATGGCTGACCAGGGCCCTAAATGGGCTGTAGAGCTAAAGGGAGAAGAATAAGTATACAATTAGACGAACATCTTTATATATAGTATGAGATTTATACAGGGAAAAAATACTCAGTTATCTCCCTATGCCCCCCTTCCCCGGTGCCGGTGTTGGCGTATGACAGAAAACCGACACCGGTGTCGGTGTCGGCGGCTAATGCCGACACACCACCCCTGTCTATCATGTCAACTAATTATATTAGCCGTATCTTATTTTGCTATCCTAGTTGCATCCCGTTAGTTATATTATGCAATTAATATGCAGATGCAATGTAATAGCGATTTATAAATCTGAGTAAATGGGGGCAACTTTCAATCATCGCCATGGCAATTCTGTAAGACAGTGAAGCGCCTCTAAAGGACAAGTTAGCTGTCTCACTATGACAAGTTGGCTGTCTCACTGTGACAGGTTGGCTGTCTCACTGTGACAAGTTGGCTGTCTCACTGTGACAGGTTGGCTGTCTCACTGTGACAGGTTGGCTGTCTCACTGTGACAGGTTGGCTGTCTCACTGTGACAGGTTGGCTGTCTCACTGTGACAGGTTGGCTGTCTCACTGTGACAGGTTGGCTGTCTCACTGTGACAGGTTGGCTGTCTCACTGTGACAGGCTGGCTGTCTCACTGTGAGACAACATACCGGGTACTGCAGCCTCGGAATAAAACCCTGGGATTCTATTCGTGCAAAAATGTAATGAGGTTATTATGTGATAGGATCTTCATCACCTCATTGATATTAAGTGATATGATATTCATCACCTCAATGATATTAAGTGATAGGATCTTCATCACCTCATTGATATTAAATGATATGATCTTCAGCACCTAATTGATATTAAGTGATATGATCTTCATCACCTCACTGATATTAAGTGATATGATCTTCATCACCTCATTAATATTCCTTGTAATCTATCTACACATGTATGAGTCGTTGCAGTGCCCGTCACGACTGAGTTATGTGATACATGAGGTCTTATGAAATGTATTTATTACAGCTGAACTACTACCATATTCCACAGTTAAAATCTACCAGAGACAGTAAAACAATCAGACACCATTCTACTGACAACATTCATCTCTGTCCTAGATTCAGTACTGCAATGTGTTGCCTCTCCATCTAGTGAAAATTTAAAATCTATCTATTTAGTTCCAGATGGAATTGGAGTAGTTATAGAACAATGCAATAATCCAAAAAGTTAGACTAAATCAATTTGTTGATGGTGGCTTGGAGTTTGTCGATAACAAAAATACAAAACAGACATTAGCAAAAAAAACTTTTTTTATCGTGTGCATAATCATTATATCTAATAAAGTATTTAAAAACAAGTGCAGAATTTTTTTTTTTTTTTTTTGTGAACTGGAATACAACTGACAGTATCATCGGAATCTCCTGATTCCGCACTACTATCTGTCACTATACAAGATAATGGCATCCATTAATAAAGTTGTTTTTCTCTATAGTCCTTTATTGAACACACCAGTAAACATAGGCCCGTTACCCGCACCGGCTATTAGGCACGCAATTGGAGTTGAAAATGGTGATATATATCACTGGTAAACAGTGAATTCATTGCCAGTGATATTTGAATCATTTTATACAAAGTCAACTATGCTGATTTAGAATATGTAAGTGCTTTTGCTAGATTGGCTCTATTTTTCGAGATAATTAAAATTAATGAAATAATGTATGCACCGTGTTTGAAAATTGTCAAGAATTGCATGAAGTAAAATAGTATACTAACAAATAGTAGTGAAACTGTTAATGGTCATGCAGAAATTTGTTCAAAAATATGTGTAATAGTGTTTTAGAGGAAAACATTTTCATTTGAAAAACTAATTATGTCTAATTAATTAATTAATTAATATGTTTATTGTCTATGGTAATGCATTAGCAAATCGCTGTTTGCTCGACTTCCTTTTGTGTGTGTCGTTGAGTCAATTGCGCTGGAGGCTCCAACAGTTGTCAGCTATCATATGTCTGTCCCATCTTCCTTGATATCTCACCTCCATCACCCTCATATCCTGATGAAACCTCTCACATTGTTCCTCACTGAAGTCCCCAAGGTTACCTGGAAATTTGTCTAAATGACAGTGCAGGTAATGTACCTTGATGTTCATATTTGTTCCAATGTTTCTGAAGTTAGCGAGCATATCTTGCACCAGTTCTTCGTAATTCTCTGATCTGTTATTACCTAAAAAGTTCCTGACAACTGAAACAAAACTTCAAGGTGATCCATGAAATTAATAAAATTTCGATCGTTGATGAGTTTCCGAATCTGAGGACCGTAAAAAATCCCAGCTTTCAGCTTCTCCAGGCTCAATCCGGGAAATGATCTGCAAATATACTTGAACCAATCGCCATATTTGTCCAAAGCCTTAACAAATTGTTTCATTAAACATAATTTGATATGAAACGGTCCGAAAATTATCTTATTTTTTGTCAACCAGTGCCTTGTTGATGATATTTTCTTTACCTACAGTCATGGTTTCCCTTGCAGGCCATGTCACTCTTGTCCAATGATCTTGCCTTGCCCTGCTATCCCAAAGACACATGCAGCATGGGTATTTAGTGTATCCTGACTGCTGCCCAAGCAAGAAGTTTACCATTTTTTAGATCAACACAAATTGACCACTGATGCTCATATTAACGGACTTTCTGCTATAGTATTTTGATATTCTCATACTCTTCTTAAAGTTTTGTTGAGTGGGCAATGGGAAGAGATGCATATCGGTTACCATTGTGTAACAGAACACATTTCAAGCTTGTAGTCCCATTTGGAGCAGAAGTCCAGGGATGTCTTTACAGTAAACAAGATCTTCCTCTTGGCTGAATTATGGAAGAAAAACTCTTCTCTTTTCCGATAAAATGTTATTTTAACTTCTGGTTTGAGAAAATTTCTTTCATTGAGCCTGGACGCTTTAAAGCTCAGATGCTTGCTTGGACAGATTTCGGTCTCGTATTAGGTCATTGAGTTCTTCTTGGCTGATGGTGAAAACTCTAATAATCCAGTAAACACTGGTTTAGGAACTTCACTGCTATGTGGAATTGGTCTCCTTGCAGATTCAAGATCAGGATAATCCCACTTAGATTTCTTGTGGCGATTGAAGCCTTTAACATTCACAATACAAAAATAACAATCACCAAAATAGTCTTTCGGCTCTCGCCATACCATTGGTACACCGAAACTTAGACTTTTCTTCTCACCATTTGTCCACTGCCGTAGGATCTCCACACAGTTTTTGCAGACCTTATGGGGAGCCCAAGACTTGTCTTGGTCTCCCAGCTTCACAACGAAATAAGCCAAATATGCCTGCTGCAATAAGTCGGTTATATTTCTTCTTTGGTTTTCAATCATGTATTCTCCACAGATGTAACAGAATGCATTCAGATTATTTTTGCAGCATCTTCATGATGAACTCATGATGTCTTTAGAAAGCAGCATAAAAAAGAAAAAAATAAACCAAGTTATAACTTGGTATAGTTAAATTAAACAAAAGACACCAAACTTATTGCATTTGTTTTACACAAAGGGTATAATCGTATTTTGAAGGATGTCCAATATATCAGAAACTAGAGCCAATTTAGCAAAAGCAGTGGCAGTTTTAAAATCAGCACCCATGAATTGTTATAAATTCATTCAAACATTCTTGGCAATTCGCAAAAAAAATTTTTTTTGTTGAGCTGTGTATTTGAGCGCGTTAACAATCAGTCTATATACAAAAAATAGCATGTCTATGTACTCGAAGTGGCCCCAAAGGACATGAACATATTATTGTAGCCAAAACACATTTAAGTGACACTTAATAATACATCAAATAAAGTTCATATTTTATATAGTTCATCCCAAAGAAAATAATCCTCATTATGAGTACAGAAGCTTAACAAAAACAACCCCCGACTTTTAAACTTTGAATCTAACATCCAACTTTACAAAATTTGCGCACACTTCTCCATATCATTTAAAAATCTTAATTCATTAATATTAATTTAAAGGATTCATTCCCAAACAGTTCTTCATTATCTGTCTATATATCTACTCTATGTATCTATCTCTATCTATCTGTATGTATCTATCAATCTATATATTTATCTCTATCTTCTATCTATCTTTATCTATCTATTCTCTCTTTATATAAGTCTTATATATTATTGGAACCACAGTCACAAAATTACAAAAAGGGCATTTAGTATAACTGAATGTTCTTAAAATATGTATTGTTTTAATTTTTTAGAGCATTTTTTTACGTCCCCGTTTTGTCTGTCTGTCTGTCCGTCATCACCCTATATCTAAGCAACCATAAGTCCTAGACCCATGATGTATATATATCATTTTGTAGATCTTAGCCTGCCAAGTGTACATCAAAAGTTCATTTCGCGATCTGACCTCTGAGGGCCGAAAAAGGGGGCGTTTTAAGTACCGTTTTTGCTTATATTTTAAATATAAATAATAAAAGCTAATCAAAGGGGCTTAATCATTATTTATTTTGTAACAGTTATTCAACATGATTACTACCCTCTCTATCAAAACCCAGCAAAATCTATGGCTGTCACCCAGAAAAAAAATACGGATTTCGTCCGGCGTAACCGTAGCCACTGCGTACACGAAAATGCTCTAAAATATCCTTTGTCCGAAACGGAAAAGACTTAAATTGCTTGTTTCTACTTGATTTTTATTCCAGAAAGAGTCATTTGATGAACAAAATGCGCACCAAACATACTCCCATTTATTAAGTTGTCTCTTTTCAGTTTCTATAATTTTGGAATTCTCACACTATTTTTATACAGACGGTCGAACGTACGGTCGAACGGTCTACCGCCTATGTTAGACGATTCTGTAAATATATATATTATTGTTTTTTTTTAATATTTAAGAACCCTGCATTTGTCTTTGTGACGAGATGCACAATTAGTTATAATAATAGTGTAAAATGTTAGCACAAATCGTGTATGACTTTTTATATAACTAGTAGCTTTCGTTGAGACCAACCTGCCGGCCATAACTAGAAACAACTGTCTTCAATCACGGCCATATAGAACTAAGTAGCTCAAGATGGCCGTGCTTCAATCACAGCAAGATAGAACTAAATAGTTCAAGATGGCCGTGCTTCAATTACATCCAGATAGAACTAAATAGTTTAAGATGGCCGTGCTTCGATGCGGCCGTCCGAAGGGAAACGTTGTGCACCACTGTTGTAAAGATACAACACCAAATTTGAGAAATGTTCTAAAATCTGCCATATTTAAATATCAAATTACATATCTTGTTTATTTTCAGTCTATTAAAATGGAAATATGGTAAAAGTTGTATTGTACTTACTATAGAAATGAAAATAACTCTTAAAATGTGTGATAAACATTGTTTTAAAAATTACCTTTATAGCGTGGTTACATCTTGCACAATAAATGTTCTTATAGGCAACACTCGTGGCAGTATCAATAACTCTTGTAAACCATTCTATCGTAATATTGTCGGCAGCCATATTAGTCTCACACATTGTCCTTTCAAACTCAAAATCACCAGATGGGCAGGATTGAATATACATAAATTTCTTGTCGGCAGACTTTACATCACAAGCTATTTTTGGCCTCGTATTGTTACCATCAATTTCCAACCCAGTGTCTTGCTTAAAGTTCTTATTGAAAAACTCAAAAATGTCTGGCGTGCTATTTAAAACTTTATTTGAGTCAACATCTCCCTGCGAGAAAAGACCAAGATGAACTCTGCTATACAGGGGAGGGTGGAACGGACTTGTCACATCCGGGCAACATATGCCATATATTTCACAGGCCGGTCTTTTACATTCACAGGGGAAACATCTTGTACTAATACAAAGCCTCTCGATGTCACTGATAAGCACTAGGTTGCCATGGAGACATCGTCTAGGGCACCAGCTGTTGTGGTAGGCTGTAGGCGACAAGGCTGTTTTGTTCCAATAGAAACCGCTCCCTGTCCAGTATGATTTTGGCACTGGGACATCCTCTGTTTCGTCAATGATCGATTCATCTGAATATTCCAGGACATGTTCTATCTCCGCTAAGTCATAAATTCTAGGGGGTGAGACTTCAGTGACCATTTCATCAGCGATGACCACATTGACCAGCTCTGTTATGTTCCAGTCAACGGTCAGTTTCCCTGCATCAGATTGATATCCTGTCGTACCCTGTGGTGTTGATGTAATGATTTCATTGGCTTGTGCTTGACCAATCACTGTTTTTAAAACTAACTGCACAAAGACTAAATGACCACACACAATTTTCTGACTGTACATGTCGTTATAGTAAAATAGTTAAAACATTATCTTTTTCTATTTTAGCCAAACATTTTAAATGGATGTATTAGCTCCTAATAAAACTGTTGATCACATTCTACAAGTTTATTATTTACAACTGTAACTAAACTAAATAACAGTCTCATAAACAAGTAATTCCAACACGAAATATTTCAATCTAATGTCCACCTGGTTGAGACTAATAAGTTCAATGAAAGTACGACTATATCAAGAGACATTTACTGGTCCTGTAAAAGTACGACTATATCAAGAGACATTTACTGGTCCTGTAAAAGTACGACTATATCAAGAGACATTTACTGGTCCTGTAAAAGTGGAGAAAAGAAAATGAGCTTGCTTGAAAATTTCCTTTCTTCTGTTATGGAAACTTTCTTGTAAGCTCTCATTAACATCTATGAATAATAAGAGTAAAACAATTCCATTTAATGAAGTGTAGTACATATGAATATCCTTTCTGTGTGTGGCCCACGGTATGCTGGCATGTGTTTGATCACAAAACAAACAAAGGCAAATATTTGAATTATTAACAAAGCAAACAAGAATGTCTGTGATATAATTCCAAAGAAATTGTTAATGGATTGTTTGTCTTAGCTTCACTCAAGACAAATGCAGAGCTCTCTAAACCGTTTAAGTTGTACCTATACTAATTAGAACTAGAAAAAAATATTTGTTAGTTTTGATGATCACAGTTTTGTATGGATGGACATATTTCTATATAAACATTGTTAATACGTTGCACGTTTATTTAATAGACCAAATAAAGAAATTCTATACGGTTATGAATGGCACATCAATAAACTGACCCAACACCGATATTGCAGTGGGCATTTAATTTAGCTGAGACTCACATATCTCTCTGATCACACTATTTACTTTGGGTCAAATTTACTTTCATTTCCATGTCTGCGATATTGACACGTAATTTGCTCTTTATTTCTTTATTTAATTGAAGCAGAGCTCCCAATGGTTATTGAACAGAAGGTTCCCTCCAGTAGTACGAAGACTGTGTGCGGCTACGAATATTGGGATTGTGCAGCAACTAATACTGGCGTGTTCGGCACCTTATATTGGCTGAGAGCGGCAAAGAATATTGGCTGTGTGTGTGATAAAAATATATTAGCTGTGTATGGAAACTAGTATTGGCTGTGTGCGGTAATGCATATTAGCTGTGTGCGGTAATGCATATTGGCTTTGTGCGGTAATGCATATTGGCTGTGTGCGGTAATGCATATTGGCTGTGTGCGGTAATGCATATTGGCTGTGTGCGGTAATGCATATTGGCTGTGTGCGGTAGTGCATATTGGCTGTGTGCATAAAACACTATTGCAGACGTTTCTTTAATACATTAAAACAATAATGCAAACCAGCAAAAATGCCCCCCCCCCATTTCAGCAATGATCGATTTTTAAAATAAATAGGAATAAATAAATCATGTTTTATTATTTTCAAAATCAATTGTTAGTAAATTAAACATTTTCTAAAAGGGTAATGATAATCGAATTCTCACTAACCGCGCTTGTCATAATTGGCCAGTGTTGCTAGATACCCATTCAGAAAACCAGCAAAGACACGCCAAAAAATTACAATTGACAAGAAATTTTAAAATTTACTTCCGTTTTTTAACATTGTTTGCATGTTTTTGTCTTTACGTAAAAAAAAACATTGAAGACGGTAAAAACCACCCAGAATGATGACGGAGAACCGCCCCCTCCCTCCTTGAAACCGTACGCTAAATGACGCTTCTGATTCAAACATTTTTTTAAAAGAAGCAATAGGGAGAGAAAAAATATCCTCGTTAATCAATAGACGAAAAACCCGAGTCAGCGTCCACTAATCCCGAGTCACCATCCACTAATACCGAGTCATCTTCAACTAAACCCGAGTCACACGTCAACTAATCGCGAGTCAGCGTCCACTAATCCCGAGTCACCGTCAACTAATACCGAGTCACCGTCATATAATGTATCAAATGTCAAAGGTATCTAGTCATTATTATTTATCGATACTGTTAGGTTTGTTAAAAAAAACAAAACCGACCGTCGATTTTTCCAATAGAAATGTTTTTTTTTTAAATTTAATAATCGACTGACTGAAGTAAAATTATTTTCAACGAAATTGATTTCTCCCAACTCTTTAACATTCTAGTTAAGTATCCTCCCCTGCCCCAATGCACCGTTAGCTTTAATAGATTCTCATTGAATTCTCGTGTACAGCTCTTTTTTTTTATTGTTAAGCTCAAGTTACTACATAATATTTTATTGGCAGGCGTGGTCATATATCAAAGTTGGCAGTAAACCAGGACTTGGCAGGCTGTTGATGATTTACCTGTTCTTTAAATGTGTTGACGTCTTACTACATAATGTTTTGTTTTTCAGTTTTCTTTTATCATAAATATATTGGAATGAAAGTTTTTAATTGATTGATGTCTTGATTAGCGTTAACTTTGTAGACATCTTGTAGCTATTTAATATAAGCGTATTATTGTTTCCCGTTGCAAACGGAAGAGCATACTGCACTTTCTCATGCAGAGTTGATGACACGCCCACCACGAATATTTAAAGCTTACCAGATGTCCTAGATTGACCTAGATGTTATGTAAGGGGATAAAGCAATGGTAGAAAGTTAGGACAAACACAAATCAGAATGGACAAGTATGTAGAAAGCTTGCGAACTGTGGGAGACTGGTTTTTATAACAACTTTGGGCAGTATTATTTTGTGTATAATTGTCATTTACTTTGATATTATGAAACATTCTCTCATATTTTTGTTCGACATAAACATTATGCAAATTCAGCTTAGCAGGTAACATAAAGAGTTCGAAATAAATTATCTCATCAAAAAGATCGCTATCAACTTTTTTTTAATGTATCTAATTTATCCTTCAGGCTGTTGAAAGGGAAAAAATATTAAGTGTCTTAATTTCCTCCAAACTAAGCGCGAAATACCCTCGATACACCTAGGCGAAGCGAAGGTGGGCTTAAGCCGACCGGATATAATGATTTTTTTAATTTTCTTTTTTTTTGTTTGAAGACGTCGGCAGACATTTTCTTCTTATTATACATTTTCTACAGTTATTTTACAAGTAAAAAGTGGAAAAAAAATACTTACTTTTTTGGTATAATCTGATATAATTCATGTTTCTATATATAAATACATTACCGCGAAAGAGGGGCGAATTTCGTGAGTTACCTAGATACCAGGTCACACAAGATTGAAAAAAAAAGCAAGAAAGAATACCGAACACAGAAACTGTCAAGTTTACATAAAATCATAGCAGCAATATGACCTTGAAACAATAGGATTGTCATTTCTTAATTCTAATTTATTACCTTGAATACAATTAGTGAACATCTGCACCTACGCGTGCTATAGTTTGACACGTGCCATCGTTTTGAAACAATGTAACTTGTGTAAACTTGTTTTGGGACAGAGGGGGTACGGTGGTTGGGTAAGCAAAGTAACGCCATCTTTGTGGGTAGAGACTGCTAAGTGTGTCAAAAATGTAACTGGGTTGGGCAATGGGGGTAAATAAAAAAAAAACGTGTTAATAATAAGGGAGCGAGTACATTTTGGCTATACTATTATTTAATGAAGGAAAAGGCACATATGAGATATAAATGACGAGTGTATTTTTTTGAGGGGATGGTAAGTGGAGGGGGGTATTACGGTAGTGGAGGGTAGAGTAAACAAGACTTAAGTGGGTGAATTGAAGCAAAATATGACAGGGAAGGGATGGATTTACGTCATTAGTTCGGAAACTACGGCACGAGAAAAACATATATTTGGCATTGTTGTTGATTTAAAAAGAAAACAATTCGAATCACTTGACGTGATTGATACTTGTCAATAAACTGGTCTGAATAACTAATTCAATAGACATATATGGAATTATATGCTAATGCTTAATAAATCTTTTACAATAAATTATACCTCGTTCGTAAATTAATCTGACTAACTTATTATGCCATTATTATGCTATGATATTATGACATACTAGTTTGAATACAAACAAATGTATTATATTGTGTCGATTAAAATGTGCGTTAATTTGCGTTAAAATTTTTAATCATGCGTTAATTTCGATCAATTTTTTAAATCGAACAGCAGCTCTACAAATAACATATAACAGATCTGATGTGCTCCACATAGTACACATACAACATATCTGATGTGCTCCACATAGCACACATACAACATATCTGATGTGTTCCACATAGCACACAAATAACACAAGACAGATCTGATTTGTTCCACACAGTACACATACAAAAGATCTGATGCTAGTAAGCAGCTGCCTTGACACTGTATTTGTATTGTCCCCAAATTCATTAATAAATTTAGTTAAATGTGCTGAATGGTTTTTGTATACACCTCAACAAAGGAGAATGGGTGATGAATTTTGTTTAAATGTATGAATAAAATTAATATTTTTGTTGTAGGATAAATTGAATTAATATATATATATATATATATATATATATATATATATATATATATATATATATATATATATACGTGTTATCATTCATTAGGTTTACCACTCTGTTAGCAACAAGTGTGTTTAAATGATGGTTTACAATGTAGTCTTTTAAATGATGGTTTATGCTGAAGTATATGAGGTGTGCCCACTTCTTGCAGATTTCTTTTAATCCTGTCAGTTGAAATGGCTACCCGATCCCTATCATCGTTCGACTGCTCCTCCTTTAATGTATTAGCTGTAATGCATGACCTTTGTACTGTAGGCAATTGTTTGACTCCAACGTTTTTCTGGCCTTAGTTTGTAAATTAAGATGCTGTTTGCTACCAGAGACAAACAAATTCAAAAGTTGTTGTTTGTAGCCTGAAATGTTTGTAGACTTGGGTGTTCGTAGCCCAAGGTTCCTCTGTATATATTCAATGTGTTAGACAATATCTGTCACGCTTTTGGCATAGAGATGAAGAAAGAGAAAAATTAACTCACTTTACCACATACCAGAGTTTGAACAAGTTTTTAAATTGGGGGCTAAAATAGTCTCTTGACTGTGGAGATGCATGGTGTGTTTAGCTTAGTGTTGGTCTTTTCGCCAATATTAAACTGAATGATTATCTGGCCTGCTCTCATAATTTATTGATTTTGGAGACCACTGGAATAAGGTGTTAGATTATATCCTATAACTTAAATAATATCAGTTTGATTTCAACTTTCTATGATGATTAAAAATTAAAATTGGGCCAGTATGTATCAAAGCACAGACTAAATTGTCTGTCACACCTATGTTATAAGCTTTTTCTCCTTTTATCCCCCATATTATGATCGAAGTATGAGAAAGAGATTAAAGAGGAAATAAAATTCTTTATCATAGACCAAGATGTTGGTGATGAGATAAATAAATCATCCTTATTCTGGTGTGGGTGTGTGCATAGGTAAGCCCAAATAATGATGTAATTTGGGGGGAGGGGGTGCCTTCCTATGTTCTTGTCTGAGATGGAGATAGAGAGAGGAATACTTGTTGTCACTTGAACAAAAATGGCAGACAATATCAGCTGAAAAACATTTCTAAATTTGTGTCAATGCTAGATTTTATTTTAGAAAACTGCTGTAAATAAAATGATTATCCTATAAAAATGGTGAGGAGAAGACAATCAGGTGATTAAAAGCCAAAATAAAAAATGCCGTGCTTTGAAGGAGTAGGGGGTGCGCAAGCACTTCAGAAATTTAAAGCTCAGAGAAAAATCATAACAAACCATCCCAGTTGAACACATCATTTAACCTATTTTTAAACTAAAAGAGTCAACAAAAGAAGATCCACAACAATTTGGTGAACAATTTATGTAAACAAGTAAATAAGCACAAAGTGGAAGGTTTGCTAATAGTCAATAGAACTAATTTTAAAGACAGTCTAAGTTCTTACAGTTTTATAAATAAAAAACCTATAATAGTGGATACTACATTTTAAGCCACCAACAATGGCCATTATGAGATTGAGAGAAAAGTAACTGGGATACAAAACCTTCAAAACAATTTTTGACTATGCAGAATGTTAGATTAATTAAAAAAAAAGAATTTTAAGCAGAATTCACTATATGTATACATCTTTGAATGAGTTTATTCTTTCTGTGCATTCTGTCCACCTATTACTAATGAGGTTATAGTAAATTTATATGCTATCCTTTAACATACATGTATTACCAATACAGTATTAGCACTGACCTTTTTATATATATTATAAATAATCAAGAAAGTTAAAAGTGTTTTTAATATAAAGGAATTAGTTTTTAAAAACATTATTCTCAATGAAAATATTTGATTTTTTTTTTTATAAAGTAAACTTTGTAATCATGTATGATAGATGAGGAGAAAAGTGATTTTATACCTTTTCCAAATAAAAAAGCTGCAACAATAATAATAACTCCTAGTAAACCACAAATGACACCAATAAGAGTCCATTAATTAATAGCATGAATAATTTGCATAAGCTTCTACTTTGGAATACCATGACAGTATGGAGAACTGCTGCCAAACCAAACCCATTTGGCCTGATCACTGTCTCTGATCTTTTGGCATTGTATATATGTAGAGCCTTTTGGAAGTGATCCATTGTTACAAGTTACATTACAAAAAGCTCCTAACATAAAACCATTTGGGCAAGTAAAGACTAATTGTTTTTGCTCACTTGGATCCTTATTAGAACAGAATAGATCTGTGAAATGTAAGAAAAAATTCAATGGTGAAACATAAAAACAGTCAAACTTTGATTTAGTAACTAATATGAATGTTTTGCAAGATGATTAATGTTTTTTAATAAGATTTACCTTAATTTACGATTAATTCCTCTCAAGACAAGAATTAAAAAAAGATATGTTATTTTTGATTAAGCAAGCAAAGTCTTTCTGTATAAGTAAAAAAAGTAAAGTTTCCCTTCTTGGCCCTAACGGGCCAAATGGAGCAGATGAAGTGTAGAATTCATCTGTTTCCATAACCTCGGCATATGAAGGGATAGTGTGATTAGCACAACGCCCAGCCGCCTTTACTTCCCCAACTTAAGTCAGGTACCCATTTTAAAGCTGGGTGGGCTTGTGGGACGACTTTGCACCAAATTTCACCTGGAAAAATTCCATGGGCCTCAGGTTGACGGTCGAGTATCTACACCACTCGGCCATCCGTCCCACCTCTCTGTATAAGTAGTACACATTTATTCTTTTTTCAGGCAAGATTTATGTGATAACTACTAAATTGATGGTTCTTCTCTCACATGCTTGATATCACTCACTGGGTTTCACTTATATAGTCAACATGAAGGAAAAAATTGAGAAATCCCCAGCTTTAAATAAAATTTAGGTAGGTGGGAAAAAATTGTTGGTAAAATCAATCAATGTAACACAAAGTTAAGTTAAATTCATATGAAATTCTTACAAAGAAAGCAAAAGCTAGTATCAATGGGTAGGTTTCATGTTATGTGAAGTCTCTGTAAGGATGAGATAGATTTTGTCATGCCCCTCTTTCATCCCCACCATAGTCCAAAGTACAATGACCAGGGAGGCACCAGTATAGACATGGAGAGAATTTTAACCATAACCATCCACCCCCTTAGGTTCAATGTTAACACCTCACAAAAAGAAACAAACTCCTATGAGAAAAATATAGTTATTATTCTGTTAGAAAAAGCAAAAAATGCCCAACAGAATGATTGTATTTAATCAACTTAAATTATTGAAAAATAAAAATCGTAAAATATGTGTATTCACACAAGAGAATAATGAATGTTTTCTGGAAACAATCATCTGAGTTTCTATTTTTTTCTATGGCTATGGAGAAATCACCTTAGATATAAAAAGTGTTTTGGATTATGAGCATCTCTCTGCATCTAATTATGCTCATAAACTGATGTTTGACTGGATTTGGTACAAAATCATTAAATGAAATGTTAGGGTTGGTCAACTCTTAAAAGCAATTTTAAAAAATGCAAAATTAGAATCTTACATTTGACATGAACATTAAAATGACATGTTGCTGTATTGCCACTAGCATCACTAACAGAGACATTCACAATGGTTGAGCCAACTAAAAATTCAGAGTTGGGAGCTGGTACTCCACGAACAAATAAAGGCTTATAAGAATTATCCATTGCATTAGGAATGTCATAATTCACTAAAGTTTTCTGCCCTAATGAAGAAGCAAACACATCAATATCATCCGTACATCCATCAGGAAATTGTGGTTTCTCAAAATCTAAAAAAAGATAATTTAAAAAAATGTAATGTAATAATGATAACTATAAAACAATCAGTAAAAAAAAACTCAATTTAATTTTAATAGAATTATTTAGCATTCTATTTCATTCAACTAGGAAGTCTTACCTAACATTTTTTATATGCTTTGCATAATATAGCGAATGATGCATATTATTTTTATTTGACAATATACACCAAATATATTACCTAGACAAGTGCCAAACTCTGACCAAATTAGAGTAGAATTGCAAGTAATCTTAAGTGGCTCTAATGGTTGAAAACCTGGCAAACAATGGAGTGTGCACTCAGATCCAATTTTTAGCCCATTATCACAAACATAGTAGCCAGTGGAGACAGGCTGTGGCATTAAACAACTGGCTGTTTAGGCAAAAAAGATTAATATAAAAAATGCTAAATAATATACAACAACTAGAACTTAATCAAGTTATAATTATCGCAAATTGTTTTCACATACATAAGTAATTTTCTCCCATTTTAAAATCTAAATTTGTTTTCATATACACTTTTACATCATCTCAAGGGTTTTAAGACTATATGGTTATTTGTATTATATTAAATGTATACTATTTAAAGGATTAAAAGCAATAACGGTAAGTAAATGTTCAGATTAAGAAATAAAATTATATTTAACAAACTTTTGTAGAAGAAAATCTGATTATTTAAAACATAATTTCTTTGTTTCTGTATTGAAAAATTAAAATTAACCTTCCAAGTCATTACATTCTTTTGAAGATTTTTTTGTTGTAACCTGCTAAATACATTGAATTACTAAAAGGGAGATTGAGATACCATTCCTGGCAGTAAATAGACAATTCAGAATGTGAAACAGTATTACCAATATCACTTTTTCAGCTGGCATACTGCCTTTCATTCTGATAGCTTTCTTACACAAAGATTAATTTAACGGGACATGCACACTAGGGTGATAACAAAAAAAATATTTTTATGAAACCACTTGCAATCGAGGAACTTTTATGTGTAATTTAAGAATATCTATTGCATTTTTGATTTTTTAAAAAAAAGTTCCCCCTCCTCCCCCTTTTTCGGAAGAAAAAAGTGGAAAAATATTTCTTTTTTCAAAAAAAAGGACATTATTTTTTTTAGCTTAACTCAAAAGAGTAATAATAATAACTAATCAACTTTTATTAACAAATAAGATACAGATCAGTTAGTAATATGTACAGAATGTACAAGAAATGTTTAAAACATATTTTTTCCTATGAACTTCAGATTCAAAAATTGAAATTTTCTCGATTTTGCATGAAGTTCCTCCATCAGTTTCACAGCACGTTCAGCAATTTGGTTAGATCTGGGAATGTCAATTAATGACTTTTCGACTGACCAATGGGTCTTTAAACACTTAATTGCCTTCTTGCATTTTATCCTGATGAGTGAGGTAAACAGTTCATTGAAGGACGCTTCATTATAGTGTTGAGAATGGAACCAAGCATTTGCCCATTCGTAGCAGATGAAGTTGCAGGCAGGAGTGAGGATGTTGCGCCACTCTGGTATCAGAAAAAATGATATAACAGTATATATCGCACGTGAGTTCCATCTTGCCTGGTGTAAATTTGGTAGTTTCTTCCAGTTGATGCGAGGCCAACGTGAAGTTGTTTTGTAATGACGATATGCCTGACATAATTCATATAAGAACTTGAAATCATCTCGCCATCCAGGGTTCTCGTCTGTGCTAACATCATCTGTCGCAACGAGGCGGTAATCAGCCTGAAGAGTGACATAGTTTGTGTTAATTGGTCAATGAAGGAATAGTTGAGTTTTGGTTTGCTCGTTGGCTCTTGGATAAAAAAATTCATGACATATTTCAAAAGGAGGTCGAGTACATGGTGCTGACACCCAATATATTGTGGCTTCTGAAAGCCCTTGCTCAAGACATCATCCTGTATGAGCTTTACAATCCCATGCAAACGACCAGTATTTACTGCGGTCGTGTCGCATATTATCATGCCAATATTTTTCCAAGCATCATATTCATCAAGTAGCTGATGTAGTTCCTTGTGAATGGCCGCGGCAGAACCACTCTCACATTTAATAATACCAAGTTTGATTTCGGTTGTCATATTTTTCAGCAGAACTACTTGATACTCTTCCCCTTGAACTCTTTTACCATCAAACTGGAGACAATAGAGTTCTTTGCTTTGAAGTTATTGAACAATTTTGGTTTTCATTTTACGTCCTACAGAGATTACTCGTTTCCAGACACCCGCCTGACTTGGAACTGGCACATCGTGACCCTGTTCAGCAATGGTTGCAAGAACATCATATGCTTTATGTGTAGAAATGTTGTTTTGCAGTACTAGCAAACCCGCTGTTGTAGTGCTTGCTCTTTGGTATTTCGGTTTGCATTCAGGAGAGGATGACGTGGAAGAATAGGTTGGCAAGTCGGGTGAAGAAGCAGAGGTTTCAGAATCCGAAGATTCTGAGACAGTTGTATGTGTTTGTATAGGTTGCGATTGAGAAGAGCTGGCTTGTGATTGGGTTTTTGATAGTCGGATTCGTTTTCTTGGGTGGATTGATTCCAAAGGGGCTTGTTTGACCATTGAATAACCAATCTTTCCTCCACTCTTAACTTGCCTCTGGTAGAGTTCTTTATCCTCCGTGCTTTTCCATTCTCCATTAACGTTGGTGACATCAAATAACTGAGAAAGTGTTGTAGTAAATTTATCAGACGGATTCTTTTTGTTTTTGTCATATAAATCAATCAGGCAATTGAGTTTCTTTCTGATGAGTGCGCTGGATAATAGTGGAAAGTCTAGAATTTCCCTCCAAAGCAATTCTATATCCGTAATCATAATTTTGATTCGATCCAGTCGCCGTTTCTGGCTATTGAACAGAAAAGTGAAGTTTCCAAGAATTGGACGGTTTGTAGGCATCCGTGTGAGATTGTTTAGCCTATCTGTCTATCTGTCTAACAATATGTCTTTCTATCTATCCATGTCTATCTACTTTCACTATCCTGACAGTAAGACTTGCAATCTTGCACTGAAAACGAGATAGTTTATCCAAAATATTCAAAAATATTCCACAATGTTCTAAAATATTCCAGAATATATATTATATATTTGCACCTGAAACAGAAAATAAAAGAAGTTATAACAATAATGAAATAGTTATATATTGTGAACTCACCCCAAGCTGGGGCGAGTTCAAACTGCGCGATATGTGAACGAAAAATTAAAAATAGGGGGAACTTTTTTCAATTTAAAAAAAAATTAATGTTGCTACTGTCATCTACATATAATTGTTCCTCGAATGTGAGGGGTTTCAGTTTCGTTACGAAAAATAATGAAAATAGTTATCACCCTAATGCACACTCTTTAGAATATTTCTTTGATTAGGCATTTATATTTTTATGCGAGGGAAACTAAAACTAAAAATAAGTTTGTGTTGTGTATAAGAGAAACTTGGTTTGAATTTCTCTATATTTTGATAAATTCACTCCCAAAAAAAAAAGCAGCTGACTAGTTTTCATAATAACAGACCTACAATTTCAAATTTGGTATTTTTTAAATAAATATATTTCTTCCATAAATCACTTGGTTTTTATTAGAAAATCTGAACTTTTATTAGAATGTCAATATTTGTATAATAAGTACTTAAAAAAAATTATAAATAGTGCTGCATTTTTTGAAAACCTAGCAGACTATGTGAAAAATTATAGTAAAATTTTTTTTTTGAATA
The DNA here is from genome assembly GCA_021962125.1 of Bulinus truncatus. NCBI lineage: Eukaryota > Metazoa > Mollusca > Gastropoda > Planorbidae > Bulinus > Bulinus truncatus. Next base: position 2,940,709 of record JAGDYQ010000027.1, on the reverse strand, counting down.
CATTTAAAGCAAATTTATAGACTTTTTATTGAGATTCGGTTGCTAACAACCTTAGACTGCTTGCCACATGTGCATAAATAAAATTTTGGTTAGAATAAAAAAGTATATCTACAGATCAAATATAAAACAATGAAGAGAAAGATGGTAAGGAGACTTGTGGTAATTAGATCTGTGACAGTAACTATGGTTTTCTTGAGAAGAGTGAACTGATGACAAAAAATAACACTCTTTATTGACTATCTAGATAAGGGACAATATTTTTAAGCTAAGTATTTGGGATTTAGCTATTTTTGCTATTCTAAAATCTCTCTCCATTAATTTTGGAAATCTTTCTACAATTGACATTATAATGGCACATGCCCAAACTGAATGTAGTTAAAAATTTCAACAGGTAAAAAAAAGTAACAGTAAAAAGTAAAAAAAAAAAATAGGTCAATTAAGTTAGGGAGGGATGGGAGACAATATACAGAAAGAGGAGAAAAAACAGACAATGAAAGGTACAAGGTATTTCACCACATAAAAATGTATTGTGAAATTTGAACTGTATGATGTCATCATTAATAAATAGCCAATTCAAATTTAAAGATTGATACCATTGAAAATTTAACAGATTGATAGTTCATGTAACAAAGTGACTACATGTTTTGTGGCATATTTGACTGACTTTTAGTATGATGAATGGTAAGTTGGGAGAAAGTGGTCCGTGGGAGGGGGAGGGTGGATAACTGAACTGACCACAAGTTTGTGGGTATGTGTGTGTAAGTGACCAATAAACAATGTTGTGTAATGGAAAAGAGTTATTGGTTGTTGTTAAGAAGTTCAAGTAACAGAAATACTTCAATAAAAATGTTGAGTAAATACAACAATCTCTAAATGCAGAGAAAGATGAAGCAACAAAACACAGAGTTAAAAATGAATGATGAACAAGGATACACATATGTTTTTAAACATAATTTTTCAAATTGAAATTTTAGAAATAAAATTATGGTCACCAAAAAAACAAATTAGTTAGCCTCTACAATCTCTACCAAAACAAATTCTTGTTTAAAACTTGTTAATTACATTATAAAAAATATACTGTAGATACTTACATATAAGTCGAGAAATTTATGCCTTAAAATTTACTGAAAAAAACAGGGTTGACTTATCTGTGGGTCACATAATATTCCATAGAATTAACGTTAAGACATCGTACACTCAACACCGCAAGGCAAAGAGTGCAATGGCGGAAATTGGTAACATAGACTCAACATTCATGTTTTAAAATTTGGTGCATTTTGCTGCTCTTTATTAAATTTGCATTGAATTGTTTCAGTACCCACAGCATATCTAATTTTCTAATAGACTTCTAATCTAAATGAGGCGAAGTTGCTGGATAGTTCCATTGGTAGAGTGCTAGCAATGCAATCATGAGGGTTGCAATCTGGTCACCCAGTGTTAATTGCTTGGTGCCTAGTGCATGATGATAAAGCACGTTAACAAATGCAAATTTAAATAAAATTACTGTAAAAGTCCAGCGGTATAATTATTAAATTTAAAGAATATGACACTTGTCAAGTTTTACCCTCGACTTATGACCGGGTCATAACAAATTTCATAATTTTTGGCTTAAAAACACTCTTGACTTATCTGCCAGATTGACTTATATGGGAGTATCTACGGTAATTTATTTTATGTTTCAGGCTATGAATAAGTAACAGTAGCATGTTTCTGATTTTGAAATGGTACATTGTTAGCTTGATTTTCTATAAAGGGTACATTTTATAAAACTTGTAATTAAATGTAATACCTATGCATTTAGTATTAGAGTTGCTCCAAGTTTGATTATCCTGGCAAATGACAGCTGAAACTCCTTCAACTTCAAAGTATTTGTTACACTTGATGTAACACACAGAACCATACAGATTACTGTTTGAACAATTGATTTCAGAGTTGTCTGGGGCTTTCACAACTGGACAAGTTTTAACTGAAATGAAATTATTTATTATTCATGTTGTTTATGATACAGCTGCAACAATATCTTATATGTTTGATATACTGCTGGAACTTTCTATCATTTATCATAATAGCACCAGAGCCGTAGTGAGCTTAACTCGCGCCCGGGGCACAATACCTTTTTAATACCTTTTTACCGCACCCCCCATTTGGCGCCGATTTATGAGTAGCGCCCGGGGCATGATGCCCCCGGTCCACCCCTCACTATGCCTCTGAATAGCACCAGAATAAAACTTACTTAAACATTGAGGATATGCTGTCCAAGTTTTGTTTGCTTGACAAGTTGTTGAGTTCACTTCACTTTTATAGCCATTGTCACAAGAAACAGCACATTTTGATTCGTAAATGTAGCTTGTGCTGCTACAAACAAGTATACCATGATCTATAGCAGTAGGCGGGATGCATGTGACCGCTAATTGGAAGAAATGTGTAAATAAACTTTGTATTAACAAACAGGCATCAGAGTTAGGGTTAGGGAATAAAGATTTTTAGACTACTATTATGGGAGAAATATGAACAAATTTGAAAATTCCAAAACTGGAGAATGTTCAAAGTAAGAAATTTTTTTTTTCATTAAAATTATCTGTTGATTTGTTTTTGGCCATACTCACAATAATAAAAAAAATCTCTTAAAAATAAATGAATAAAAAATTTTAAAAAACTATTAGTGAGTACAAAGTGATTAGTGAGTAAAATTTATTAGTGAGTACATTTATACTTTTCATTGAATTGGCCATGACTGAGCTAAATAAGAGCAGCACCTTTGTCAATTTTTTAAGATTTAGTGAAATAAAAAGTCACTAAATAATAGAAAAAAACTGACACAATGGGAGCCAGGAATCTTAGCTCTCTTACGTTTTTTTCATTATTAAACAATGGTTGGTTGCAGGTTTATGTTGAAAAGCTTACTTCTATAGTAAAGCATGAGGTATACAACTGATTAATTAAGACATTGATGGTAGATAATTAGCTTTAGGTAGAGATTTTTTAAGACCGTTTATGAAAGCCTCTACTTTATGCGCATTTTTTTCCTCAAGTGGTATAATTTATTTAAATTGAATTATATTTTTTTATGATTAAATAAATTACAAAAGTAAATCAAGTTTTTTTTAGCTCACTTGAAGATAAAATGTTGATACCAATTTTAAAGTTTATGTTTCTTTAATACAAACTGGCAGGTTTCTTGTATCTGTGGCTAATAACCTTGTTTTATAAGTAAGTCTGTTATGTAGATTGCGACAGTCATCTCGGTCACTCCAACATTGGTTATTTGGACTTTTTACTGCGCATTCATTTTATAAGCAGAAGTGGGATAGTCTATGAATGTCCGAAAGGGAATTAGACCAACTTTTAACTTAAGAACTGAATGGAATACTTGAAGAAAGAGATTTGTCGACAGCTTGCAATGTAAGTGAACTAGTTGCCAGACTTAAAGAAACTCTGAGTAGGGACGAAAAGGATCCAGAGACTTAACATTATGAAACGGAAATTGAACAGTTAAGGAAAAAAAATAAAAGAAAAATGAAATGAAATGAAAGTATTGCTTAAAGCAAAAAGAAAGGAAATAGGAGACCTGAAGAAATGTTTGAACATTAAAACCTACAAAGAAGTTAAACTAGAACTGGTATATAATAAGTTGGTGATCCGAGAAGAGCCACTTGAGGAGCAGGTGACCTGATGATTTGAGCCTCTGTGAAAAGTATTACCATGTTGAATGTCACTACGTTTCTTTAAACAGCAGAGACTGGCTTATCTGTTTGCATTATCCAATCTGCCATGGATGGTAGCTACAACCTTTTTGCCGACCTTAAGCAGGATGGGCGTAACCGATGTAGGTGGTCGTGCGGGTCCGGACCCTACCAAAAATCAAGCCACTGGTTTTCGACCCTACCAAAATTTGGGGGCAGACATGCCAATTTTCATCTTCCCTAATACTTTGGACCCTACGAACTTCAATATACTGGTTGCGCCCCTGTTAAGCAGGGCATTGAAGCTTGGGCGATATAAGCCAAGAGGAGCAGCGCAAAGCCAAGTGAAGAAAGGCAGAGACGAGCAGAGCAGAGACGAATTGAACAGAAGAGTGCAGAGATGAGCAGAACATATCGGAGCAGAGTTGAAACATTTACTTAAATCTAGTGGGTGCATTGTACATTCATCCTAGCTCTGTCAAACTCAAAGCACTGCTTTACTGCTATTTCGTGTGTTTCGCCTACGTGATATGCTATGTAAGTGAAACCGTGCTTCTGTTCAGTTCAGAATGGTAATGGTAATGAACAGGTTTCACATAGATAGTAGTCAAATTCAAAATAATTTTCGTTTCTGCTACATAATTTGTTTCGCCATCGTCATGTTTGTTTACGCCAACCATTGCCTGATTAGTTGGGTTGCATCAATGGGAAGGTCAACATTCCATATGCTAAAAGCTGTAAGGAGATTGGGCGACTGAATGTTTGTTCAGGCGAGAATTAACGATTCCATCTCGACACAGGCACACAGACTTAATCATCCCCGCCCGCCCCGAACTGAGCGTCAGCGTGTTCAACCTGACAAAAGACTTGATCGTAGCTGACCTATACCTATACCATTGATCGTAGCTGACCTATACCTATACCATTGATCGTAGCTGACCTATACCATTGATCGGAGCTGACCTATACCTATACCATTGATCGTAGCTGACCTATACTGCCACACTAAGGGCCTTAGCGGGCTAAAGATTGTAATCTTTAAAACTATATCTGACTACCTGCTGAATCAGAAACTATAATTTGGTTTCTGGGATCTTAATTCTCAAAGCGACACAGCACGCTGCAGAATATCACCTGAGTGAAATGTATGTAGAGGGAGGGGGGGCAGTGTTATTTTTGTGATTTTTTTTATTTAACTTGACCCATTAAGTTCGAACGAAAAAAAAAGTTAGTTTTGCCGCACTGCTCATTTTGTCATTTTACAACTAAAAAAAAAGCCCACTAGTAATGATACTGAATAAATGAAATCGTTTTATAATCATTGTAAAATAAGGCCTATTAAATGCATTATAGGTCTCATAACACTGCATAGTTCAGGAGCTCTCTTTAAATATGTCTAGTGACCTATCATTCTTTATAAGTCCTCTGTATATAGATCTTATAGTATTTTTAAGAGACCCTTAGTACATATGTCTAATAGTACATTATTCTTAAGAAGCCCTTTGTATATATGTCTCATAGAGTGATAACACATAATTTTTAATGGGCATTCTGTATATAGATCTCATAATACATACTTTTAAAGGGCCCCTATGTATATAGTTTTCATAACACATTAATTGTTAATGGGCCCTTTGTATACCGGTCTATTAACACACAATTACTCAAGGGAACTCTTTAAATGTCTAATGACATAGCATTGTTAAGGAGGACGGGTTGAATATAGATCTCCAGATATAGCATTGTTAAGAAGCCCTTTGTTTATAGATCTCCAGATATAGCATTGTTAAGAAGCCCTTTGTTTATAGATCTCCAGATATAGCATTGTTAAGAAGCCCTTTGTTTATAGATCTCCAGATATAGCATTGTTAAGAAGCCCTTTGTTTATAGATCTCCAGATATAGCATTGTTAAGAAGCCCTTTGTTTATAGATCTCCAGATATAGCATTGTTAAGAAGCCCTTTGTTTATAGATCTCCAGATATAGCATTGTTAAGAAGCCCTTTGTTTATAGATCTCCAGATATAGCATTGTTAAGAAGCCTTTTGTTTATAGATCTCCAGATATAGCATTGTTAAGAAGCCCTTTGTTTATAGATCTCCAGATATAGCATTGTTAAGAAGCCCTTTGTTTATAGATCTCCTGACAAGGTATTTTAAAAAATCAATATTTTTTTAATGGATTCACTCAATATAATACAGTTATTGTTATTATTATTATTTTTTATTATAGATTTTGGTCGTCTTGAACATATAATACATTAAACAGTAAGTTGATAAATATAAAATAGTTTGTAGGATCATTCGCTATATGGGAAAACTGCATTTGAAGAAAATTTGATATCAAGATATTAATAACAGTATAAAAGATACTAAAACCATTAGCCTACCATTTCAACAATCTGGCTGCAAGTATAATCCTTTATAAGCAATGACCTTCATTGGAACTGTAACCATGGCAACAATACAGATTCAGAGTAATAAATCAATGATAGTTGTTGGTCTGCAGATAATTCGACAAATAGTTTAACAAATTACCGTGAAAGAAATAAATGGTGTACGTGAGTTAAACGATTAATTTCTGTTTGATAGTTTTCATTTATCATCTTTATTGTTTTTAAAACCTAGAAGTTAATAAAACACAAAGCAGGATGACTTTAATTGCGGGCTTAGCTCTAGTCTTGGACAGTTATGCTGGCAATGAAACAAGTCAACTTGTCAACTGTACCTGGTTAATCATTTATAAATGGATTGTGTGGTAATTCAGGAAAATGGAAATTTTGTAACCCAAAACTCCAATAGATTTTGTTATTGTGCCTTCCTAGCTATCTTTCCTCGCCGTTGCAGCATTTTATTTATGGCCGTGCATTCTCATTTCCCCTGGTTTAATAACCCAAGGATAAGGTGAAAATTATTGATACGTTACGTTTAAATGTAAAAATATGTCAGTGCAAAATAATGTAATTAATGGCAGTGTAAAATAATGGAAATAATGGCAGTGTAAAATAATGGAAATATTGGCAGTGTAAAATATGGTTTGTGTTTCATAAAACCTATTTTTTCTATTTCTCTATAGCATTTTATTTTAGCTCCTATTTCTTTTTTTATTAAATGTATTTAGTGTTCTAGTTTTAAATATATAATACTGAGTGGTAATCAAGGGCGATGTATACTTTTGACATTTTTTTTTACACTTAACCAATGTGGTTTTTTGGGGGAAGCGAATTTTCTCTCAAAAGTCCTTTCAGCCAGCGGCGAATGTGTTTGGCTTTATCAGGGATAAAACAATGAACCCTTTGCAATTGAGTCGAGTGAGCTATCTCATTCGCTATCCAGCCGTCATAGTGGTACTATCAAAGTCAGTAAAAAAAAAGACTTTCTGCCAGAAATTTGCTGCATGTATTTAGATCTATGTCATATTTTATAGATTAGGAGTTAAAATTAGTAACATTTCAATATGTGAAGCTAGTACAATAATATTAAATATCATTTCTTAAAGATAGTAAAAATGTTAATAAAACTAATTTTAATGCATTCTAGAGAATAATTTCTGAATGAGACTTTTTAAATATATACTATGAAATGTTTTTGCTAATCTATTTGTTAAAAGTAATATAAGCCCTTATTAAATCATTTTCTAATTATTTATTTCATGTTATATATACGTTCGTTATTAAGGATGATTTTCTTCTATCTCCACTGTTATCTTGTACATAACGGTATAGTGTTTATGTCTATACAATGTCTTAATAATTAACAAAGATTTTGATGATCAATATTACCAAACTTTATTTTATTTTGCATTTAAAAAGATTCAATCAATATTTTGTTTGTTTTACTTTCATCCACATTTATGACACCATATAATGTTGGGTCATATGACATAGACAGTGTGTAATAAATGATACCTGTGATTTAGTAGAACATCTTCAGCGTTAGGAGGTAGGTAATTGGAACATAATTTTGATATTCCTTTTGACCGGAAAAAAAACAGTAATCAAATAATTTTATTGAAAATCATGCATGAAGCACTCACTGACCACCAAACATTTATCTCCATTGGTGGGAGACCCCTATGCAGCCTAAGATTTGCTGATGATGTAGATCTCCTGGAGAGGAGCAACAGTGAACTTCAAGAGCTGACTGACCAGCTGCCAGATAGGGCGGGTGCATACGTAATGAACATCAGCTGAGATAAAAGTAAGATAATGGTCCCATCACCGATGCCAGTAGTGCAAACATCATAATGAAATATCAAAAGCTGGAAGAGGTACAGAAGTTCAGATGCATTAGAGCCATCTTATGCAACGACGGAAGCTGTGAATCGGAAATACTGGCCAGGATTGGGTCAACTATGGCAGCCATGGCTAAATAAATCAGTATCTGGAAGCTCAGACTGTACAGAGTCATAGTTAAAACCACTTCCTTGTATGAGTGTAAGACATGGACACTTCTAGCAGCCATTTCTGTATCAAAATTAATGCGTTATTTATTTTTATTTACGTTAAAAACCGCCCATTTTTTGCGGCGAGAGGCCCGCCAATCCGCCAAATCCTCCCCCCCCTCAAGCCTAATCTGAAATGACGCCCCTGCAAGCTCAACGTTCTTCACTCAGTATGAGGTCAACTATCTTCAGATAAATATGTCAGCTTCAGATATTCAACTACAGATACAGAAGTAAACATTGCAGAATATCTTCATTTAGTACCTATCTGACGTCACCTTGTGGGCGGTAACCTGTCAGTAAAACAAATGGGAGCTGTCAGCAGGTTTAAATAGTGTCACAAATTGTGAAGACAAACTTAATTGTTAATACAAACTGACTGAGGACGAAGGAAAACACTGAGTGGTATTTGGAAAATTTAACTAGCCTTGCTGCCACTTTGTAGTGTGATGACACAAACACGCACACACACACATACTGATAAATACAAGAAATAAGAATGTTGGGGAAGGGGCGTGTTGAAGGGCTTAGAAGGCCTACTATGATGAGTCTATGCATGTAATGTAAATTTTTTAGTACAATGATATTTCCACATATATGATGTGTTGAAGTGTTTAGTACAATGATATGTCCATATGTATGATGTATTGAAATGTTTAGTACAATGATATGTCCATATGTATGATGTATTGAAATGTTTAGTACAATGATATGGCTATATTTATGATGTGTTGATGTGTTTAGTACAATGATATGTCCACATTAGGGTGGTTCATTTAGATATGGCAAAAATTAAATATGTTCTATAGAACAAGACACCCTCCCAATTTTTTACATCTGCTAATAGTAATGTTTTGGTAAAGTTTTAGCTTTAAATTCCAACTACAAGACGGTGCTCAAGAGCAATATAATATCCACATTTTACGAAATTCTAGCAAAATGAAGAATATTTTAAAATTACAACCAGCAATAGTTTTTTAATATCAACAGTTCAAAACTCTTTTACAAATTAACCATCTAGCTTAAACATATGGCTGCTATTAGCATTTGTCACAATTAAAAGGTAAAATTGTGCTGTTCCATCAAAAAACTTAAAAATTTAACCTACTCAAAATTAAGTCATGAAAGCATGCATTATCAGTCAATGTTATTGTCATTCTGACATTAAGGCCTGAACAGCAGACTTTTTGGTGATTTGTGTTGGAACAGCCTTGCGGTTTGCTTCCACAACTTGCAATAAGAATTGTTTTTTCTTCTTCGTCTTTTGTAAGAAGAGTGTTGTATTTATCAAAAAGCTTCACCGCTCCCTCTGCATTGTCGTTCACAACAATTAATGACTTGAATCTTTTCTGGCCATATCGATACTGTTCACGTGCAGGCCACTCTTGTGATAACAAATCAAGAAATGCACAGTCAATGTTATAACAACAAAGAAGGTTCCCATTCCGGTAGTTGCAAAGTCACCTAAACATACAGCTGGTTTCTTTAAAATTGATTAATCGTTTGCCAGCTTCACTGGTGATTCCCTGCACAATTCCCATCATTGCAGCTGCTGTCAGAGGATCTGAGAGCAGGGCTAATCCAATCAGCTCGTCTGAAAGATACCAGAGATGATTTTCTAGGACTTTTCTTGCATCTGAACTGATGTCAGGATCGATGATCTAGTAACTACTGAGATCGATCCACAGCTGTAAATCACTCGATGGAGCTTCAGTTGCACGAGAACCAGTTGGTGTAAATTAGTGCACCAAACTACAAGCGCTCAACCTTGGCTTCTTCTTTGTAAGCTTTAATACATTGGTTTGGATGCGGAAGAGATTTATTTTCATGGCATAAATTATTTTTGCCATCTAGCGAGCACGATGTACTGATCCTGGAGCCCTTCAGTGGATTGTACACGGTGGATGTCCCAAACAATCAGAGTCAACTCAATAAGCTTGATGTAATCATCTTTGACTTGTTCCTTTAAGGTCTCTTTGGCCAGGACTGCAATGGTTGCAGTGATAAACTGGAAGCTTCAGGTGTCACATAAACATGCATAGTATCACGCAACTTTTATTATCATGTATCATACAACTAATTATTATGAGTAATTTTTAAGACTGTTTGATTGTGTGGAGTAGAGAAGAAGATCGTCTGTAACATTTTAGTCTTGTTTATTTATTTCATTAATACATAAATTATTTTTTTTGTGTGTAAAATCTTGAGGCGTTTACCCATCCAGTTATTTTGTCTCTTTATCTCTGACGAAATTTAACTTAAGACGCTCTCGTGTTAAAATACAAATTTCATAAAAAGTAAATCAAATATATTATAGCACATCAAACATAATTTTTTTTACCATGTGTGATATTTGGGTTCAACCATAGTAAATAGAGCATTAAATAATCATTGACAATAAAGTTAATTTAATGCATATGTAGGCCTACATAATTCTATCTGTAAATCGTCGTCGTCGGCATCCGTCCGTCTCGAGAGACGATGGTGTAGCTAAGATGAGTCTACAAGACACCGCCGGGAATGGCTGTGCAGTCCGACTCGGGAGTGGCAATCCCTGCCGCACTTGTCACACTTGAAGATAGTTGGTTGTTGTAGTTGTTGTTGTAGCTGTTCTTTTTTCCGCTTCCGTCTTGTTCTTTTCAGGGCAGCATTATCCTGTCGCTCAGCCTCTGCGCGCAATGAACCCTGCCGGACAGCGAGCCTCCATGTAAATGCAGCAAAATAAAATGAGATAAAATTATTTGCTACTCTGAAATTTAGGTCTTCATTATTTATTATTGAATCGTTTATTTATATGTAACATTTTAAAATATTTCGTGAATGAAATTTCATCCAGTATCAACCATTTACATTTGGATCTCGTAATGATTACATCTTCACTCCATCGGCCTGCTGGCTCTCTTAGTTCTGCATTCACATTTGAAACATCTTTACAAAATAGGGAAACTCTAGACAGAATAGATTGAAATTCTTCCAGTTCTTCACTCAGACCAACTTCTTGTGACATGATCTTTTTGAACTTTTTAAAAAAATATTCATACAACATTATGTCAGCAGTAGAAAATCTTTTATGCTGTGATTTCTGCAAGTCAGAGATTCCTTGCAGCATTCGCACCGAGTCTCTACTTTCTAGTTTTCTGAAATAAATTATGTCTGTAGTAGACCAACGGAGCCTCCTTTTCAAAACGATCAGCGATTCGTCAAAATATTCAGAAATTAAAACCAAATTAAAACGTTTCTCTGTCAGTTCGATGAATGAACGAATGTAAGTTATATCATCGAACCTGTGAGACATATCAAAACCAAGATCCATGGATTGGCGGTTGTTTGTGTAAGAATGATAACCCTTTGCTTCGTATCGCTCTGGATTATCCAAAAATGTCTTTAACGGGTCAGTGGAATTAATGACGGATAGGTAGGGGAAACTATTCTGTCTGAAATACACGAAAGATGAAATGAATTGTTTTAATGGTTCTCTTAATGTTGTAAATTTGAATGTGTCATTGGGGAGGTAAGTGAGGATTTCATCACTGTAAATGTGGTGGCTGAACACCATGTCATACTTGAGAACATTTGGGAACGTCATGACCTGGCTTGGATGGAATGGTGGGCGTTGATTGATGTGAACATCAGCTGGCAACAGGGGAGTTAACTCGTGAGATCGACAATATTCAGCCAGTATCGAATAAACTGTTGTGCTGGCAGTCTTGTGATTCTTGAGATAATAGATGTGGAGCTGTGGGCGTTGGCGAGATTTATCGAAGGCCGATAACACATTTGTTAATAAGTTTATTGAATCGCTGTCTTGGAATGTTCTGCTATTATTGGTAACCAGGTATATTGTACCCAATGCAACAGCAACAATGGCCATAAAACTGTAAAATCAATAGCAGTGATTAAAAATTTACCAGCATATGTTCATTTCACAACATACTGTAAAATTAAGGTAATGGGCAAGTTAATGCTTTGTTACATTCATAATAAATAAATGTTTTTTTTAATATTATATCTCAAACTCATAACTATAATTATATAGGCACAACAGAAAAATGATCTAAAAATTCACATGAATTATTTACCATCTACTTTTATATCCCCAGCAGTTATCCATTGTCTGCTAGTCAAATATGTCATTATTTTATACACGTATTATTGCATTATTAAAACACAACTGAACGGTATTTAAAAAGTAAAAAAAATGTATTCACAGTGAAAGTGTTTTTAAAACTAATGTGCCAAAATACATTGCGCTCAATATCCTGGTCAACTTTATACGTTTTCTCTTCAGTTAAACTGTCTGCGTTCAGGACACACTTTTTCCTCCACCTGGACAGTCGCCAGACATGTAGTAGTTGGATTAGTTGGGAGAGTCATTAGTCTTGTAGTCATTGTTTTAGTTCCTGACACATAGGGGCGTCACTAGTCTTATAGTCATTGTTTTAGTTCCTGACACATAGGGGCGTCACTAGTCTTATAGTCATTGTTTTAGTTCCTGTCACATAGGGGAGTCATTAGTCTTATAGTCATTGTTTTAGTTGTTGACATATCCAACACCAAATTATTTTTTTTTTAAACAAAGATTTTTAAAAACATTCTAAACTAATGCAGATTTAAATATTACAATGATTAAATTTAATTTAATCCTAATATCATTGACTCATGTCAATAAGAGGGGGGGCATTTACTCTCCCCCCCCCCTTTACATTTAAAAAAAATGTCATAAAGTTGTTATTTGCCCCCCCCCCTGGAAAATTTTTGCCCCCTCCCCCTGGAAAAATTCCTAGCGACGCCCATGAACATACAGAAAGAACGAAATGTTTTGGGTTACCCTGTCTAATAACATGAGCACATCCACCCATGTGTCAATGTGTAAAAGAATGAGGGAATGTGATAGACATATATTAGTATTGTCTAAATATGGACATTGTCATAATATAGTATTTAGATAGATACATCAAGATTGTGAGAATATAGTATATAGATAGATACATCGATATTGTCAATATATAGCAGATACATTGATATTGTCAGAATATAGACAGATACTATATTGAGTTTGTCGGAATACAGATACATCGAGATTGTCAGAATTTAGGCAGATACATTGACATTGTCAGAATATAGACAGATACATCGAGATTATCAGTATATAGATAGATACACTGAAATAGTCAGAATATAGACAGATATATTTAGATTGTCACTATATAGACAGATACTAGAGTTAACTACAGGCCAAGTCCCGACTCTAGGCTGTTTCATCTGCCCCGCACTATGCACATCTCTGCTTGTTCACACGAATGAAGTTTACATTGAATTTTTTTTAACACTCCCTCCATTTACATCCATGTGCTGCTACTTTTTAAACTTAGCTAGCAATACGTTCATCTATTTTAAACGTAGAAAGTATGTAATGTGTTCCTCTATTTTAAACATAGACAAGTTGTCATTGGTGTAAATACCTTTTGTGCCAACCAGTGCGAACTAAAAGTGCCACCCAATCTTTTAAAAATGTTAGCATAGTTATCCATTAAGTATGGTTGGTAGTTTATCTGCTCCTTGTCTTCAACAAATAATGTAAATTAGCTTGATTGAGCTTTTGTACTTGACCCAGCAATGAATCCATCCATTTTTTATATTAATGTAATGAAAAAGAAAACTCATACAAAACTGAGTTTGAATTTTTTAAGGATTTATCTCAGAGTCAGCAACCTCCATTGGCAGACTGATGGGTGTACCCATGGACAAATGTCTATTTATTATTTTGCGTAATTTTTTTAAAATTTTATATCATTTTAGAGAGAAAAAACATGCAAAATCTGAATTATTTAGAATTTGAACAATATCATACGGACAAGGCTCGAAATCGGAGGTATTATGACATTGAAAACCCTAAATGCTGCCCCTTTGGAAGCAAATTTAACGTCACTGCAGTTATACACTGTGCTTCTGTTTTAAGCGTAAACAGGTTGCAATGTGTGCTTCTGTTTTAAATGTAGACAGGTTGCAATGTGTGCTTCTAATTTAAATGTATACAGGTTGCAATGTGCGCTTCTATTTTAAATGTAGATAGTTGACAGTGTGTGCTTCTATTATAAATATAGGTATGGTCCAATATGTGATTCTAATTTATTTCTAATCGTATATACAATAATCTTGGCAACGACCAAAATACTTCAATGTAGGGTGCATCAGTGCTATTATTTTAATTTAAAGATGACTGCAATGTATTTCCAGCCCTTACCAACTGTGCTATTCGGACTCGCAAACATAAGAAACTTCAGAGTTTTAAATTCATTGCATCTTTCATTGCCATAATATGATGTTTTTATTTCAATAATCTGTTTTTTTTTTTAATTCTTTATGACTTATTACAGGTATTATCATGATATTGATTAATTAATTGCAACTCTTTACGGAAAATTTTTCCCTTGACACATTTTATTGTTTTGAGCCTCTAGGGCTGAAGTCAACATTTCTTATCAAAGTGTTTTAGATAAAAACATTTCACTAAAAATGACTTTTTATAATTAAAAATTCTTTTCATGTCTCTAGAACCTTACGATAAAAGATTCTTCTCAGTTAAATTTCTCAAAAAATCAAGGTAAAATTAACCATGAAATACCTATATTAACAGTATACAGGTGTACATGAAAAGGAAACACCTTCTTGTTTGGTGCATAACGTGATAGTCAAAAAAGGACATATGAACAATCCTTTTGGGAACCTTGACATTATACAGGTCAGGTACTGGCCTTGACATGCCATTTTCGTCACATACTGTAATAAAAACTGACATAAACATGATGAAAATTGTGTAGCAGAGAAACGCAGCCCCGTAGCTTGACAATTTCACAGCTGGGGCCAGCCAAAAGTTGGGGGGGGGGGGGGGGGTGAGAGGGGAGAGCATGTGTTTTGTAAGAGATATTTCAAAATTTCATGATTTAATTTTTTGAATTTATTTTATTCAATAATACGTTAATGTTAGTAATTTAATGATTAATAGATTAGTTAAGGCATAGCAATTAAGTGAAACTTTAAAAAGATCATTAAAATGTTTACAACTGTTACGTGAATGGTGTCCATATAGTAAATATATACACAATTTTTGTATAGCGCTCCAACATTCTATATTTAAATCGTCATGTACAATACAAGGAAAAGGAAAATTACAGCCTGGTCTAATGCATTTGTATTAAAAATTATGAAGTCCCTCTCACTCATAAAAGTTACATTTTCTCTACATTCTAAACATTGTTATGTTCGTCAATTCAACCCCCATTTACGGGAAAAGAAGCGGTCTATACGTTTGTTTGTTTTTGTTGTTACAATACAATACTGAAAATAGAAAAATTATAGTCTGTTGTATTTTTCGTAATTACACTATAAGACTACTGATATAATTGAAGTCTTCTATTTTTTGAATTATTACATTTCTGTAAAAAAATTCAGGATCAATCTTTTTGGTGACGTGGGACGGATGGCCGAGTGGTGTAGATACTCGACTGTCAACCTGAGAGTCCTGGGTTCGATCCTCGGTGAGAACCATGGGGAATTTTTTCAGGTGAAATGTGTTTCAAAGTCGTTTCACAAGTCCACCCAGCTTTAAATGGGTACCTGACTTTAAGTTGGGGAAGTAAAGGCGGCTGGGCGTTGTGCTAACCACACAATCCCTTCAAATGACGAGGTTATTAAACAGATATATTATACACTTCATCTGCCCCGATGGCCCTTTAGGGCTAAGGGAACTTTACTTATTTTTTTTTAATTTTTGGTGACCAAAATATTGCCAAAATAACTAGGTCAGCTTTTCTTTGATGAAGCATTGACCTTTTGTATGGTGCCAAAACCCGTGTCACAGCATTAAACGAAACTTCACATGTGCTTGTGGAGGCACCAATGGTTAATGCAGATGAAATTAATCGATACAGAGAAGGAAAAGCATAACTTGGCTAACTCATGTAAATTAATAACTTTTATATCATTTCTTTTCGTTTTCGTTTCCATGAATGGTTTAGCTCAGTGGTCCACAACCCCCGGTCTGTGGGCCAAGCGGTACCGGGCTGCCAAAGAAAAATTAAATTATTTCCATTTTATTTAATTTGGTGTATTTCTCTCGGGATTTTGAGACTTTCCATGAACGAGAGGTTGGTTAACCGGGAGGTGAGTGGCTGCAAGTGGCAGTGTTTTGTAAACTGTGGTACTTTCTCATGTTTAACAGTGCTTGGTGTACGTGTATTGTTTGTTTTAAATTTTGCCCCTTTTTAGTCCACATTTACAATCTGAGTTTAATTTTATTTCCATGTTACATCTCGGTCACATAAGCTCTCAAATTTAACCCACACATTAGCGATAATGAGTACGAAACAGACGTTATTATAAAGTTCTATTGGGAAAAAGAAAAGGCAAAGTGAATAGGCAGAAAAAGAGCCGTCAAAATCAGAGAAGCATACAATTTTTACAAGAATACCGTGAGTCACACTCGGAATATATTTATCGGAACATGTGATTCCCACACACCACTTCGCCCTGCATAGTTTGAGGCGACCGGCTATCTAATGAAGCAATGAAACCTTCAGAAATGACTCACCACTTGAGTGCCCAGGATTAATTAGACAAGCCCCTGGAGTATTTTGAAAGAAAAAAATCGGAAACAAGAAGGACAGAAGAAATGTCTAAGGGCCACCACATCATTGAATGAGAATGTACTGAGAGTAGCATATTTAGTGGCTAACCATACTAAAGACATTTGCCGTGAACTAATTGGAGAGGGTGATGTTAAAATACAGCATTAGTGGCTTAGTCGGCTAGCAAAGCGCATTGAGGAAATGGCCGAAGACATAGAGACACAATCGTTGAAGAGGATTAATACATCACATTGGTACCAAAGGTTGACGAATCTACAGATATCAACAATAAAGCAATACTACTTATTCCTGTGCGATATCTTTATCAGGAGGATGTGAATGAAGATTTGTTATGTGCACTATATTTGCCAACCAACAAGGAGCTCAATTGTTCAAGTCACTGGATTTGTTATATAGTAGGACAATTAAAATAATCCTTTTGTTTCGCATATGCAAAGAAAGAGCTGCTGCCAAATATTGAACAACTGTCTGTTTTATTTGCATGGATTAAGGAGATTGCACTTGAGAGTGGGTCTACGCATTGGCAAGTCGAAACATTTCATCGTAATTCAATAGTGTATTGATATCGTTAAAGTTATTAACCACACGTTCATTAGCTCTCACCTATTTGAGCAGCTTTGTGAGGAAATGGACGCATAACAAAAAGCCTTTCCTTGTACACATAAATAAGATGGTTATCCAGAGTAAAATCGCTAACCAGAATATTTATATAACGAGAGCCATCGCCAAGAATTTTCTAAAAACAGGAGCCACTGCTGCCAACTATTTTTAAGTTGGCAGACATAGTAGCTGTATTTAAAGCCTAGTGTTGTTTTAGTCCCAGGACCTATATATATTTTAGTTTCAGTTTTTATTTCGTTTTTTCTGTATCAATTTTAGTTTTAGTCTAGTTTTAGTTTTAGGCCCAATTTTAGTTTTCGTTTTTGTCGACTAAAACTAAAATACCAGAGTTTTAGTTTTCGTCTTATTCATTTTAGTTTCACTTTTAGTTTTAGTCTTGTAAACAATAACTTTAACCAGGACGAATAATAGTAGCAGTTCTGCTGAAGTAGACAGATATCTTGAAAATAATTTATAAAAATTGCTGTCATTAGCAGTCTACCCAAGCATTAAGAAACTATACCTGCAACTGAACACTGGACTTACGGCTAGTGCTGCAGTTGAGAAACTGGTTTCATTGGGTGGGCGTGTTTTTTACGTTCTAGGCTAAGGAACGATCATTTTGATGATGATATTCTTACGTGCTGCCAAGTAATGAAGTGATTAACATTAAAATTGTGCTTTAACAATGTATTGTATTGTTTTTACATTTTTTAAAACTTGAGAAACTTGCACTCATAATATTTTTAAATAAAAACATTTTGTTGTTCTAAAAAGTATTGGTATTGTATCGATATCGATTTAGGCAATACATTTTTACTTGAGTATTTGTATTGGTATTGGCGATACAGTTTAAGAGCATTGTTAACAACCCTGCTTATATTATCGCCCAGTTGATGGGCATGCGCGATCATCAAAGAAATTAGATATGTCCTAGGTCTAGACCCCTCAGCCGGCGCAGCGCGCGGCTACGCCGCCGAATTTTAGTCCGCCGTAAATCCGCCGAAAAATATGCGGCGCGCCTCGTTAGCCGCCGTATTTCGTTCGCTATTATATTAACTGTCGCATTACTTAATCTTATTGCACATGACCTTGCTGACCATATCAGCTCTGTCTTGAAAAGCTTTTCTGTTGATCACAAAATACTAGCTGCCATGATGGTGCTACAATTATGATAAAGACTTCAAAGCTTTTGAAGGTTGACTCTTATCAGCACTTTACAGCACACGTATTGCACCTTAATACTACCGACAGCATCAATTAAAATGAAGAATTTCAAGACCGCAATTATAGAAGACGATGCAGCATTCACAGAGGATAAAGAAATGATAAAGACCCTAAAAGAAATCATGTCTTAAGTTTGTACATTGCTTCTTGTAGATGATCAGCTCAGTGCATCAATAATGGATGCCTCTGAGAGCAGCACTAACGCCATCAATGACAGTCATAGACACAATGATAACTCAGTGAAGGCATCATGTCCAACGCGTTGGAATTCAATATTGATGATTATTCAGTCTATACTTGACTTTAAAATATGATGATGATGACAAAATACGAATGATCCAGCTGTCAACTCTCAACCAGCTTGACCATCGATTTCCTGTAAATGATCACATTAAGCTGCATCAGCTGCTTGATCCAAATTTCAAATCATTGATTCCACGGTCAGAAGCAACCACAATTCTGGAGAACGCAATACAGTCAGCAATGGCCCGTGGATTCATCATGTCTAAAGCTGATGGATCGCATTCGCAGCTAGTTAGTGAACATGTTTCTGAAGAAAGCTGATGAACTACATCGCGTTTGTTTTATTCATGACAATTATAAACTGATATTTTAAGTGCTTATTAAGGTATTGAGTGACAGAAACTGAATGTGTGGAATGTATTCATGTACTGTATTAATAGGACAGCATATAGGCCAACAACTGTTTATTTCTGTTGTTTTAAATAATAAAACATTTCCCCAAGTATTGTAAAAGTTTTTTATTGCTGAAGTTTTATCAATTCAATATTTTCTAGGCGTCAGCCGAATTTTAGCCAAATATTTCGTAATCTGCCAAAAAATCAGCCGCAAATGTCAATTTACTCAACTTATGGTCAATTTCGGCTACTCCGGCTATCAGCCGAAAAATTATGTCAGCCAGCCGAAACTTAAAAAAAAATTCGGCTGGCAGGTCTACCTAGGTCGTAATAATTTCGTTGAATACATGTAGATGGTTCGCCCGCAGACGCAGTACCGGAAAAGAACGATAAATGGGGATTTTAGTTTTTACTTCATTGGGAAGTTATAGTTTTAGTTTTTATTCAGTCTTTTGTCTACCAGAATTAGTTTTCGTCTAGTTTTAGTCTTTCTGCTAATTTTAGTTTTAGTTCTCGTTGACGAAAAGTCAACATATTCGTTAACGAAGGTTTTAGTTTTAGTTTTCGTCGACGAAAACAACACTATTAAAGCCAAACTGAAGTAATGGGGACGGCGTGTATACAAATATATTTGGACATATTTTAAACATTAGTAGGGGATATCTTAGGCAAGATTGAAACCCGGGCATTCATTCTCCATGTTGGTGCACGATCACTTCTTTTTGCGTTGCAAAGAGCTCGAGCGCTACTTCCTAACCATGCATCTACATTCGAGACAACTCTGCCAGTGTTATGCATTTAAGTTAAGGCGGAATACCCTTACATTGCCACCACGGCACTAAAATCCCAGTGCCATTTCAGACATCCGAAATGTGTGATGCGGTGTCTGCAGTGACAGCAACAACAAAAAAAAAACACTTCGGGTGTCCTTCTCTCCTATCTCCACAGATGGAACCGTTTCGTTGCAGAGAAACAAGGTCAGGATTCTCATTGGTTTAGCGTATTAGTAAATTAAAATGTTAAAAGTTTTATACATTTAAATTGAATTGTGGAATCAAAACAATCTAACATATAAACAATCAATGCCCAAGCCCTCCCCCCCCCCCCAGCGGGCCGCGGTGAAATTATCAAAGGTTGACCGTGACAGGTCCGTGGCGAGAAAAAGGTTGGGGGACCACTGGTTTAGCTACTTCAATTTCAGAATTTGCTGACGCAGTTGTCAGATCAACTGCCACAATTTAGCTAACATATAGAGCTCATTTTTGTTCATAAAGTTGTCATTGAATGACGTCAGTGGTTTCAAAGATTTAAGAAGCGCCATATTTTTTTGCCTCAAATCGATTTTCTATTTCTGTGAATGTTCGATCAAGAACTCCGTTATATAAACTAAGAAATTATAACTTGGTCGAATCTGATCTGGTACTGGTAGAATTTGAAATTTTCCGTAAAAACATTGTTGCTGTATCTAGCTGGCACCTTAGTTATTATAGTAAATTGTGTTTTCTGAAATGAAGGTGTCTTATCTGTTATTTGCTATCGTTGAAAGACCTAGTATTTGAGACTATTTTTTTTTACAAAAATCAAATAATTTTTTTTTTTTTAAACTCTTCATCAATATGTAATTTCTTAACTGACTCTAGAATCGAATCAATCAGTGGCACTCAGTAAATACATTGACTTGGACTGTAATAGATTGTTTGGAGTTTCGAAAAGAGTCAATATTGAGGAAACCAAGTTTGCCTTAAATCTGAAATTTGGAGCATCAAAGTTGGCTTTTAGTCATATGGCTTGCACGGAAATGTCAGCATCATGAGATTTGGAGCAATGATTTAAAAGATCAATAATTGATTCATTATAGTTTAAAATTGTTCGTGTAGTCAGATGTCCTGTCCACAATTGTTCTAACAGACATTTTAATTCGTCTCCATCATATATAGCTGCGATGATTAAAAAATTTTCATATTTATGATTTGTTATCTATGCAGCATGCAATAGTGAATTACACAACAGTATGCCAGAGTCAATCTGAAATTTAGCGCTTTCTCAACCGTTTTTGAAATTTTTTATATTGAACTCTCAATTCTAGATCCAAACTTCCAAAATGTTACTAAGTAGAGCAAAAAAGCGGGGGGGGGGGGGGGGGGGCAGGCAAAAGGGTCACAATTTTAGAATTATGTAGTGATGCTGTGATTTCCTTTTTTTCATCTTCAGGTTCCCTGATTATCTTTAAACATTTTTTATAAAACATATCAATGCTAATACTAACTAGTAAAAGCAGAAACCAAAAGTAAAAACTAAATACTGTGAATTTTATTAGCTAAGTACATATGTTTATGCTAATGCTTATTTTATATTCCTGCAGTTTTATTGTTAAATTTAAATACCTCTTGAAATGAACATACATGCTGTTAGTTATTTTTAAGCTGAGTGTACACATTTTATAACAAGCTGAACACTTTATAAAAAAAGCAAGTAAACATAGCACCATAATTATCAACAAATGGATAAAAAATACATATCTCAAAAATCATAAATGCTTCCAAGTAATTGTTATTACAGCTATAATCAGGTCATATATGATCATGTGATACATAAAATAGTAGTGAATTATGAAATGGTATTATAATTTTAAAAATAATGATATAGAAATATTTATTTTTAAATTTGATGATGATCAAACTTGTTTTGAGCTAGCCAACTGCTAATTTCTTGGCTTCAGGATAAAATCACAACCTTTTTTAAGTCTTTATATTAAATTTTCAGACCAAGAGATATCCACTGCATTAGAAAAATAACAGAAAAAATTCATTGAAAGTTAAAGATGTATATCAGAGATGTCTCTAAAAATGGAGCACCTCAAATTAGTCAAGTTTTCCCAGCAAAAAATGTTCAGTTACAGTAAAATAGTTTTATAAAAAAAGATAAATTGTGAATAATTAATTTTTGATTGTTAACCTTTTATAATTATTTAAGTGTGCCTGTATCAGTGATTTTAGTTCTTTATTTTTATTCAATTTTTTCAACAGATTGCCATGAACAAAAAATGCTATTGATTTTTTTTTTCAGTTTGAAACTCACCTCTTTTAAAGTCATGTTTATTTTTTCACTGGTCTGGATATCCTTGTAAATTCCTGTTAGACATACAAAAATACCAGGTTAATATAAGAAAACATTTTTTGATGCTGAATATAATTTGGTTTTAAAAGTAGCATTCATAAAATCAGATTATTTTATGGCTTACAGTTTATATATATATATATGTAAATATCTAAAATGTTTTTTTTTTTTTCTGTTAGGTATAGGACATAAATAATTATTTTAAAAAAAGACTTACAAGTTAAAAAAAAATAATCATAAATGATTGTATTGTTCTTTTTTTTTTAATCAGAAAAGATTCAAATAGGCCTCTGTAAAATTAATGTTATTACAAAATATTTGAATGTGAAGGGATTAAAATAATGATGGAACAAATTAACAAAAGCCTGGAATAATTTTTTAACAAAAGTTATTACGTTGCTAATCACATTTTCAAATGATGGACATATATAACGTTTATGTTGCCAGTTAGATTTATAAGTTCATTTTGGTTATTAAGTTGCTTTTTAAATTTAAAATAAAACCTGCTTAGCCCTAATAAACTGTCAATACTAGAATCTTAACTCTCTTTATATAATTCTAGCAACTATTATTTTTCAAAATGTCGAACAAATATAAAAATATTTCTTTTTGTAATTTAAAAAAAATTTCTTCATTAAAAAACCTAACTGTGTTTTACATACTTATTAAATGCATTGTTTTACAAAAGCTCTGTAGAAAATCTTCTTCTGATATTTTTTCATTTTTTCCTCCATATCTTTTCATAATAGCACTAACAGCAGCAGGTCCAGCATTAACATCTGTATAAAATATTAAGATTTCATTTTATTTATAATTATAATTTCTCAGAAACTAATGTCAAAAAGCCAAATGACTACTTAAAAAAATATATATATTTATGTAATAAAATCATCATCTCACCAATAATTTCAAAAAGCTTTTGTAGCTCATTTACATCTACAGCATTATTTTTGTCTTTATCAATGACTTTGAAAGCTTTCTAGGAAAACATAGCAATGAAATATAAGATAAACAATATTTTAAAAGAAATCTAATTTATTTTACATTTAATTAACATCAAGAAACCCTTACTCTCCAGTTCTGCAAATCACTCCAAATTTTTAACACACCTTCTCTATCAATGAGACCTTTAGATGACTGTGTCTTTAACAAAACTTAAGGAAATATTTATTAAACATATGATTTTAACCAAGCGATCATGCTTAATAGTGTCTTTCAGAGTTTAAAAAAACAACTTTTGGCTTTGTTGTAAAAAAACATGTAGACCATTTTTGTAAAAAGTATGTTTGATTTCAAATAACAAGGAAATGTAGAAAAATATATATGAAAATAAAATATGAAAACATATTCAATAAAAATTTTAATCAACAATATTTTAATTTTGTTTATGTATTAGGGAAGGTTTTAATCTATCTATAGTACTGACAGCCATTTGTAATGACTTTTTTTTTTCTGTGATAAATAAAGTGTTATATAAAATATCTAATGCTCTTTCGCTATGATTAAATATTATGGTATTAAAAAAATAAAAATGTTCTAAAAGATTACTTATTTAAGATACTTCAAAGATACATTCGATAAACCAGCAAGGCACCGACAAGTCTCAACATTCAAACCTCTACTTTCTCCAGCTGAAAGAGCAATATAAATGATCTTTTATTGTAACAATTTAAAATAAAGGCCTATGATATGTAACTTACTATCTGAAAACTATTACCACACATAAAAAAATTACAGAAAAATAAAAAGAGAATAGACCTGCTTCCAGTCCCGCTTGAAATACAATAGCAAGATCCTCTGCATCAATGTAACCATCTTTTCCAACAATACCTTCAAAAGCTTTTAATACCACATATTCAGACGTATCCTAAATTAATATAACAAGTATGTTTGTTTGTTATTTGAAGTTTGATTTTATCAGACAATAGCTATATATCTTTTAAAATAAGATTAAGGCAAGTATTTAGAAAAATTATTTATGCTCATGTCTAAATTAAGTATTTAATTGTCATTATAAGTGAGATATTAATTCAATGGTGGTGATTACTGATTAATCATGAACTATTTATTGAACTAATCTCTAAAAAATTTTTTTTTTTTTTTTTTTTATTTTTTTTATTAAATAAAAATAATAAAAAAAATAACAAATGAAATATAATATAAAAAGAAATAGAAAAAAGAAGGTTTTTTTTTTTTATTAATTAAAAATATTTTTTTTTTAAAAAAAAAAATTTAATTCTTTTGATATATTTAAAAAAATAACCTTTGTAGCTGATGCTATGGAAAAGAGAAGTAATGTATCTTAAAATTACTTTGGAAATTGTTTTGAGAAGCAGAAAGAAGTGTGTAGAAGGTAAGTAAAGTTCCCTTAATCCTAACCGGCCATCGGGGCAGATGAAATGTAGAATTCATCAATTTCTATAACCTCGGCATATGAAGGGGTTATGTGGTTAGCACAACGCCCAGCCGCCTTTACTCCCCCAACTTAAAGTCAGGTACCCATTTCAAGCTGGGTGGACTTGAGGACTTTCACCAGGACCTGAAAAAATCCCAAGGTTCGAATTGAGATTCGAACCCATGACCCTCCGGTTGACAGTCCAGCGCTCTACACCGCAAGACCACCCGTCCTTGTGTAGAAGGTGATAGGATATATAATGGAGCATCAACCAGACTGAGAGCTGTCACTAATTAAAAACAGTTTTATAACTGCTTAAACATAATAAATAATAAAGATAAAACATTACAAAATGGCTAAGTAAACCTCTAACTACTTGTAAAGGAAATAAACTTGCTTCATAGTGAGACTGTTATAAATACAACTTTGACAAAAATTTTTCTGTAGTTAGAAGAGGTGACTGTTTCAAGAATTTTTCTTTTACTAAATACAACATAACATTTCCATACCTTATAAACAATTTTGTAAAAATGTATCTTACATAAACAATTGAAAAAAAGTTAATATAAATAATTCTGCACAAAAAACAGACAATTCAAGAAAATAAAAAGATAAAATTATTTTATTTATTTCTCAATTTTAAATTACTATATGGTCTTAGTTCAATACAAAAAGTAATGTAAAATCTGTTAAAGACTAATTATACATTTTTAAAAGACTAACCTTGGGAGAGGGGGGAATAATATCAGCATTGGGCTTTGGAACATTAATCGGCCTGTTTGAATCAAAAAAAAATATTATTAGTGTTACATAGGTTGAATACTAAAAAACATATTAGTAGATCACAGCAGGATTAATTATTTTATTGTAATAAATTTGTGTACATGACTTTGAGCATTTTTTTTAACACTATAAATTTGGATTATACTGGGTCTATTTTGTGTCTAGTATCATTGACCTATGTTTATTTATACAATTTACAGACTAATGCTCATAAGTAAGTATTTTTAAGAAACAAATCTGGTTTTATGAAAATAGATAATGCTTTCAACATTTTTAATATTTGGTATTATTTATACGTAAATGATTAATCGATAAAAATAATTTGTTTAAAATGTATTTTACTTATAGATTTAATTTTTATATAAAAGACACTTTGTATTAATAAACTAATGTGGCAAACTTAAGAATAAAAATTAAGTTATTAAAAAATAAGTAAATTAATAAAAGTAATCATTTTTTTAAAATACATATTTATATTCAGTTCACCTTACTTATTGTATTTTCTAGCTAAAAATTTAAAGTAATGATGCAGATTGGGCTCACATTAAATACATGCATACAGAAAAAAAGAATGTCATAAAAATGTAATACAATTATAGTATGAAGTTTAACACAGAAAATGAATTAAAAAGAAAAATTACTGAGAATCTATGGGTGCTTCAGCAAATACTCTCATGTAAAAATCAGCCTCTAGACCAACCTTGAAAGTGCATGGAATTATAACATGTTCTCCAGGTTCCAAAATGTATCTTTTAGTTCTCTCCCTGAAATTGAAAAAAAGGTTTTTTTATGTCAGTAAGCCTTAACTATTCTGATTTATTTAACATATTATGTTCATATTTTTAGTCTAAATCTTATATTACGGAAACTGTTTCATTTATTACATATCTATATCATAGTTGTTTCATAATGACAAAAAATCTGACTCCTTGTAAAAGATTTTTTTAAAAGGCCCTCAGCAAAGATAATTTTCATTTCTTGTTCTAAAATCTTCATTTACTTGTAAATACTTTAATTCTCAAAAACTTTCTTATTTTGAAAGTAATTCATATTAATGTAACATAAAAATAATGTATCATTTATGATTTACCTATATGGCCAGTAGGGTCCTGATGTCTCAACAAGGCGTGCTGTAAATTCATATAAGTTCTCTGCTGTAATTTTACTTGGTTTACGTCCAGGTTGATGCTAAAGTTAAATGAATTGACACTTAAAAAATGTTTAAATAAATATTAAAAGAACTGTTAGCCAAACTGTTTTTTAAATTTATTTACTTTGAAAATTACAAAGCCAATACTGATCTCTTCAGGAGCTCTCTTGAGTAAAACATCCACTTCAAACAACGATATAACAACAGTAACAGGTTTAGTAGCATGGGACAGGCTAAGCGCAAACTGTGGATTAGTCCAAAACTTTTTTGATGTGAAACTGACTGGAGGTCCTCCAGCTGAAATGCCATTAACCCATGATCCATAATGTTCAGTAATTTGCCACTGCGAGAGATCCTAAATAAGATAAACAGTAAATTTTATTGGCAAGAAATTGAAAGTATCAACATTATAAATGTAAAAGAGATTAAAGGCCTAACTCTAAATTATCAACATTTAAAAAATAATTGTAACTAAGTAAATTATAATCATACTAGGTTATTGGACAATTCCTCTGTAAGTGCATCAGGAGTTAAATGACATATTTCTAGTTCATCAAAATTTGTCCTGAAGTCTGTTATACTTATCCTATAGAGATTATGCAGTATACATTTATAAGAAAGCAGTCAATTTTAAAGTTTATTATTTTCATTAAAGTAAATAAGGAAGAAATATTAAATACTCTATGCCGTTGTTTATTCTATAACAAAACATTCTAAACGCTGATTATAATTAACTTGAAATAATTTTAATTCCAATATTGAGTGACCTCTCAATTATTTTAGATCTTTATAATTTTAAGCTGTTAAAAAAAATTGCATTATTTAACATTACTTACTTACCAGAATTCACCATCATCTTTAGTCTTAAATGTTGCATCTTGATCTACTTTACTGAGTAGATTCCATTCTGCTGATCTAAAATCATTATTGATTTAATATTGTTTAATAAATAATATTAAAAAATAATCATAGGAATAATATATGTAATAAATTGTATAATATTTTTTCAAAACTATTAAAATATACACACAAAAAAAAACATTACACAAGATAAGAAAAATTTATTACAGCTATAAATATCAACAAAATATTTTCTAAATCTAGTTTTTTTTTTTTAAACTAGAAAGTTAGAATCACATAAAAAATTAGTGTACTATTTTCTCCTTTCTCTATAGTAACAGATGAGCAGAAAATAAAAGGCAGAAAAAAATTCAATAAATTCTGATGTGTATTTGTGTTATCCAAATGCCATTGTTTGCTATAAGTTTCTTAAATTTCATACATGTCACTAATTATAATAATAAAACACATCATGCTAACATACAACCAATTATGTAAATTGCATTTGAAATTTGAATATGACTGCTGAGTATTGGTGCCCCCCTGCTGCTAACTTTGACCTGGCTACGGGCCTGTGACTGACTAATAATAAAAATAGAAATTCAGTGGCAGTGGCAAATGTAAAATTTATTAATGTTCACCTGTAACATCATAAAAATAAAACTGTATTAGTTAAAAACCACTTGCAATTTCTTAACTATCAATTTTTAGCAGACAAAAACATTTTTTGAAGTGTTTATATTAGATTACAAACATTTAAGCCTTCTGACAACTTTGATGCCTAATAATTTTTATGTATATGCAATATTTTACTTATCAAACACATTTAATTTTCAGTTCTTAGTGATTTTTATATGATTTAAAGGACAAAAATTAGATGAAATATTTTTCACCTGTCACTCCATGGACCATTCCATTCACCACGACCCCAAGGATTTCGTAAGTGTAATAATGTGACTGTTGTATGCTTTATGTTGACCTAAATAGAAACAAAAATTGTAAATTAAACACATTTCTGATTAAACAATTATCAAAGTCTTGATCAGAAAATAATTAAGAATAGAGGATTTAAAAGACATGAATTCTACAATGAAATTTGAAAAAATACACATAGATTAATGACTTGCAATAATAATTTTTTTTGTATTTTAGTTTCTCAATGACTAGGTAAAATAAAGTACACATTACCTCTTTGACATTTACGATTGCGTATGCATGACCTTCATAAAGGCCTGTATCACGTTTCACCTCTCGCTCTCCAGGAACTGCAGTATGATTCTGTGAAAAACAGGTTTAATTTTAAGTTTATACTTAATTATGCTAGAAAGAAGAGGTCATTTATTTTATATGCCTCTGGTGAAAAATATCTTACAAAATTTATGATTTCATCCATCTTCAATCATTGTTTAAATGGCTATAAATTATATACTGTTTCACGAGCTGATTAGGTTATCATAAAAGATAGAGAATAATTATAATTTTGCGTTATTAGTGTAAATTAAGAACTAACAAATATGGCTGCTCCCATGATACTGTTCATCTTACTACAGTTTATTAAGATATTCTTTAGTTCTTTCTCTGATATTTCATTTTTTAGTGGCACCATTTCACCAATTCCTCCAGTCAAATCAACCAATGAGGCATGAATCCTGCCACCATCAATAACATCAAAGTTTCCATGTAACCTGTAAAAAAAAGAACAGTCAATTTAAAAATTTATTTTTAAATAATTGTTATTAACAACTTTGTTATGTTATAATTTTCTTCCACTTTAAATTGTAATGATATTTAATTTAAAATTTGAAAACATTTGTATCTCTTTTGTAATTCTTTTCCACAATTCCTTACATATTAACAGTGAAGAGATGAAGTAAAAGTAATAAAGCCCTGATGGATTAATGTAAAAGAAAAATGCTTCAATCACCTTGAAAACATTACACTTTATTAAGTGAGGAAGTTAAAATAGGCTTGCATATCACCTACTTGGCAAAAGCTTTCTCTAGCAGTGAACACCAAAACTCATTAGGATTCTTCTTGTTGGAACCATATATAAGTTTATTATTGTAGGTGGGAAGTCTGTCATCTACAGCCACTTCTACCCATTTGCCATATTGCCAAAAATTAAACTTGAACACTCCTATCAAACATGAAGAAAATATGTACATAAAAATCCCTTTAATTGCACAATTATGCTGGGTTTTTTTTTTCATAATTTAAACACAAAACATCTTCAAATATACTGTATTCTTCTCATAGAAGAGTGGGACGGGTGGCCGAGTGGTGCAGATACTCGACTGTCGACCTGAGAGTCCTGGGTTCGATCCTCGGTGAGAACCATGTGGAATTTTTCCAGGTGAAAATGTGTTTCAAAGTCGTCCCACAAGTCCACCCAGCTTTAAATGGGTACCTGACTTTAAGTTGGGGAAGTAAAGGCGGCTGGGCGTTGTGCTAACCATACAACCCCTTCATATGCCGAGGTTATAGAAACAGATGAATTCTACACATCATCTGCCCCGATGGCCCGTTAGGGTTAAGGGAACTTTACTTTTACTTTACTTCTAATAGAAGAACTTGCAAAATTGTTAATTATATTTTTTTTTACAATAGAATAATCAGTAATTGTTACAATATTACAATATTGTTAAATGCTTAAAGGAAATCACATATAAATAATATATTTTCAACTACAACTCCAATGGTCACTGTTCTTTACTACGGCTTTTATCATCAAAACTCACAAAAGTCACAAAGTCACTTCTTTCAGTATGTTAATTATATGGTGTGCTGCTCTACCAGAATTCAAAGCTGTACATAAGGAAAGGTAATTTCTAATGACATTTCTCTTGGGGGAATCTCCAGGAATGCAATGATCTGTACACAATATCCTGTTCTCTTCATTTTCATCTGCTTCCTCCATCAAAGTCCATCTATTCCCTCCATCATGTTTGATATCATCACACTTCCAAGTATTATCATCTGCTGTATGCTACCCTCTTGCCTGTCTGACATACTTTAGTAATCGTGCGTGTCTCAAAGATTTCAAAGTGCACAACTTAATCTGAGTTTTCTGGCTCACCTCGCCATCAGACTTAAACTCTTCTGCCTTGTTTGTCCAGAATATTTCAAAGACTTGGGTCATCATGTAATCCTCAGCATTTTTGTTATTAAATGACGATGCCCCATGTTGTACAAGATACTGAGTCTGTTCAAGCTCTTAAATTGAATGTTGATGCTAGCTAAGAGCATGTTTTTGTCAGATTAGGGCGTTGATTGTCATGTCGGTGCGGTAGGTGGCAATCATGGTCGCCCCCATATCAACCTGGATGTTCTCTAGGCAGGATTCTCGCTGCAGCTTTTGGCTTTCAGAATTCTAACTTCTCCATTGATAAGGCCCAACACAATCAAGCTCTTGTCGACACAGACATACATGACAAAGATGAAACACATGTTGTAGCAGTAATAAAATGTTTTGAATTTGACTAGTCTCACTGTGTGACATCTTTTCATAATCACAAATGATCTGTCATGTTCTAAACTAAAAAGAGTCGTGGCTTCACAGGCACAGGGAAATGACATTGAGGAATTCAACTGTTAATTCACCCCTATAGATTTGAATAATAGTTTATGTCACTCACTCTGGTGGGCCGATCCCATTCACCAATTTCAAATAACTCCTTACCTAACAGGAAAGAAATTTAAATGTGCAGAGAGGATATTTTCTAAGGTTAAAGCCTGATAAGCTTAGATGACACCTCCATTTGGGTGATTCATCATTGCATGGTAAAAAAAAGATATTCTCCGATTCTAATGCATTGTGGTTCATTTTTTTCCTTTTGGCAAGCAAATCAAGAAAAACTAAACTTTTTGAAAAAATGACCACTTTTAGAGGTCGCTCAAGCGACCCAAAGTTTCACTGTATGAGATAATGCGGCAGTTCTGATGTGTCGCTTGCTGGCTTTTGCTATAGTGCAATTTTAGTTCATTGTAAAATTAAAAGTATACCGTGATATTTGAATTTTAGATTATAACTAATTTTATTATTCAAATTTGTTGACTAACTACAAATTATTGAATTGATATGGCATCCACATCAATTGGTAATTCACAAAGTGTATTGACAAGACGTATAACTGAAGTTTGGTTGATTGGACAAACGGATTCTTTGTCTGCCTAGCGATGTCTCACTAACCTTGAGGCATGCTATGAAGATGGTTTTCTATAATCACAAGGTACTGAAGAAGACAATATCCGAAAGCATTAAGGTAACTTTTAACGATCCTCAAAAAGAAATGCAGTTTAAGAGAATCAAAGAGTAGTTGAAGACGAAAGAAGACATCAAAAGGCTGCTGTTACTACTTGGTCTACAAGCAACAGCGAAAGTGAGGATGAAGGTAAAGATGACGACGTTTTTGAAACTGAGATTCCTGTTTACCACAAGAAGCTTCTGTCAGAGGGTTCGATGCCAGACAAGAAATTTGAAATCAGAACTACAATTTAGAAGTAAATGCCCATTGGTGATTTCCCTGGGACGGAAAGATAATGGAGGAAACTACAGATTATCCAGAGCTGCAGTCACACTAGACAGATTAGCTGTAGTTTTAACTGGGAAAGAAGAGAAGATTTTAGGTTTAGCTAAAATACCAGCCGTGCTGGTAAGGCACAAGCCAATGCAAAAATACAGCTGTTAAGACTATGTGAGGTATCTGATGAGATTACTGGTATTTGTTTTGACACAACATCCTTCAACACTGGTGTTACTAAAGGAACATGTAAATTGTTGCAAGAGGAGCTGTTACATTTTGCCTGCAGACATCATGTGCATGAAATGATCATTGGAGTTGTTTTTTCTCTATGGCTCCACAAACATCCCTAACATTCCACTGTTCAAACGTTTTAAACGATTTTGGCCTAAAGGATTCGCGACTAGATGATCTGTTTATGGTGGAACACAAACAGTGTTGTGTCATTCCTGCAAGACAGTCTTTCAAATGTTTCAAGTTACATACCAGTGAAGTTTACAGAGGGATGATCAAAACCTGATTGTTGCTATTTGGCGTCAGTGTAAGCAACCAACCGTACCACTTTCATGCGCTAGGCAATTACCATATGGTTCGCTGAATGGCGAAAGTGATATACCGCTTCAAGATCTACTTGTTTAGAAATCAGTTCTAGCTCACACCTCCAGAGGTAAAGATTTTGCAAGAATTCTGCTTGTTCGCCACTCACATTTACGTCAAATCATGGATATCATGTCCTGTGAGTCGTGATGTTTAACGATCTATTGTTAATCTGATCTCATGAAATTCTGTCATATACAAAACGTTGTCTGATGCTACGAAAAGGAAATTTGAAAACCATCTTTGGTATAGTAGTCCAGAGGTGCTTTTTCTTGCGTTGTTTTCTGAAAAAGTTTCTGAAGCGATGCTGAAGACTGGCGATGTTTGGAAGGATCGAGTGTTTAAAGTGAAGAATTGCACTAGCTGCATCACTTTGTAGGTACCTCATCACTATCTGCAATGCGTTCAAGTCGTTCAGCTTCGATGAAGTTGATCCATTATCCTGTGATCAATTGCCTAATTTGCTGAAGCTAAATGTATTGTTGATTCCTTTAAGGCATCAATGATGCAGCCGAGCGGTCAGTTACACTGATGTCATCATTTAATAAGTCAATCACTAAAACGGAATATGAAATGCAGAGATTGATGCAAAATGTAGAAGATCACAGAGAGTGCCAAATTTGAAGAAATGTACACTGAAGTTATATAAGAAGCGTTGAACTGGCAATCATTAGTAAAGTGTATTGTTTATGTTTTTAATACAATGAATACATTCAGTAACTGTTGCATATTATTATTCTTAATGTTATTTAACATTTCAACATGTCTACTTCGCTGTAATTAAAGTTTAATGTTCATTTTAAGATATAGTTTCATTTAATGTCTATATTATAAGAACTCATGTCATTAAATAAGATACCATAAACTTCAGTCTCGATGAGCGACCTCTAAATGTAATTCAATTTCAATAAAATTTTACCCCACAGACCTACAAATATCCAGAAGGAATTGGCGTTGGATTGGTCAATCACTCAGGAAGCCTCCAGAAGATCTTACGAAAATGGCTCTGCAGTGGAATCCCTAAGGCCAGAAAAAGGTTGGCAGCACAAAGATCACATGGAGAAGGTCTTGTGAACAGGAGAAAAATGTTGCAACAAAAATTGAGGTGAACTGAAAAAGGCCTCCCAAAACAGAGTGCGATGGATAGTGATTGCTGAGGCCCTCTACTCCGCAAGGAGTTCAAGGAATCAAGTTAAGTTTGATCAGGCAATTCAATGGAATTATCTAAGAGAAGTAACCAGATGCTCTCATAGTACGGTGTAACCTTTTTTCATTACCGGTGCTTTGAGAAGTAATAAACACAATAGTTTGTAGAACATCTATTAACATTTCATGAATTATTAAAACAATTAGTTTTAAATACTTCTATGTGAAAGTTAACTGCGAGATATGGTTACCCCAAATAAATGAGGAAGTAAAGGTTGTGCTACTCACTAAACCTTAAAAGGTTGTGGATACTGAAACAAATACTAAACTTCATTTGCCATGATGAGTTAATTGTATGTGCGATAACAAGTGTTTCCTCAAGTCGGACAATGGGATGTCACTCTTATTACATATTAAGCAGGAATGAAAGCATATTTGATTAAAAGAAGCTTTATAAGGCGAGTGTGGTTGACAAACTGGTACTAAACTCTGAAATTGTTTTCCTCTAGAGTGAACCAACTGGTGTTTGGTCAAACTTTCCTTTTTGAAGTAATATTTATAACAGACTGAACATTTAATTGGTCTTTCTCCAGTATGAAATAACTTGTGTTCGTTTAAAAGCTCTCTTTTAACATAGTTTTTATGACATAGTTCACATTTAGATGGTTTTTCTCCAGTATGAAGTAACTGGTGGCGTAGTAAATAGTCTTGACGAGAAAACCTTTATGACATAATTCACATTTAAACGGTTTTTCTCCAGTATGAAGCAACTGGTGACGCAGTAAATGTCTTTGTTGAGCAAAACCTGTATGACATAGTTCACATTTAAATTGCCTTTTTCCAGTATGCAGTAACTGGTGGCGATATAAATGTCTTAGTTGAGAAAAACTTCATTACATAGATCAATTTGATAGATGCGTTTTTGGATCACCACAAAACTCGACAGTTTACATGTGCTTTGTAAGGGTCTACTTGTAGCCTATACATCAATGTAGAGTAATTATTTCTGACACCCACGATTTGATTTAGTTAAGATAATTTATATAAAATTTTCGAACACAGTTTTGTGTGTAAGTGTGTGTGTGTGTGTGTATGTGCCAAAAAAAAAAACCCCACAAAAGTTCACAAAGAAATATAAAAATATTTAAATGGACGAGATATGAATCAAAACTTACCAGGCAATCCAGAGGTAGGTTTTATTGAGACAACAGTTGGCGTGCATGATGAAGAAACCTGTATTGAAACATATAGTAAGGTTAGCACATTTGTTAGCTGAATATCTACTCATCTTTATATACAAATCAGACATTCATGCAGTGGCGTAGCGAGCTTACCTCGCGCCCGGCACAATACCTTTTTTGCGCCACCCCCCACACATACGACATTCGAAAACCATTTAATATTATATGTAAAATATACCATTTGGCGCCCCTTTGTGAGTAGCGCCCGGGGCATGATGCCCCCCTTGCACACCCATCGCTACACCACTGCATCCACGGTGCCAAAGTCGAACTGAACGGCAATCGCACTGGGCACGCGCACTACGACCCGACTTCTAAAGGGCCCTATAAATTTACACTTGTATCTGCATTTTCTCTTTCTCACTCTTTCTACGGGGCCCAATATATTATTCCGCGTACATGCCACCAGCCGAACTTCATCCGCTCCTGGCAGGGGCCCTTTCATCTACCATTAACAAGAATAAAACGTCATAGTCGATAATACTAACACACATTTTTATATAGGCACTTCAACTAAACTAGTCTCATTAAAAAATAACAACATACATTACAGATTGTATGGCGTTCAGTCGGCTTTGTAATAAGTAGCGCCCTTAAGTAAATAGAGCACATGGGCGTCTTAATGAGTTGCCAGTACTTTGAGTCCGACAATTGAAACTTACCGTGAATTCACAACTGGAGGCTGCACTACAGTAATTGCTGTCAGGTACATCTACTCCATCGACTGTTACCTTCACAGTGTATGTTCCTTCTGGCATGGGTCTATGGACCAAAAGAAACGCTTCCTTAACACTTTGAACACATTATTCATTAAATTAAATCCATATAGCGAATACACTGTATAAACTTGAAACAAAAAATGATATTAAAAAGTTTAAAATACACTATTGCTATTTTTTCAGAATTTTGTTTTAAAATGTTTTTCCAAGTAGTAGTATATAGAATTTCGCAAAACTGTTAATGACAATTTTTTATGTAACCTGAGGGGGGGGGGCATTTCGCATAAAAATCTATCAGTTTAACTTTGTATGTTGTATAGAAGTATATTATTTACTAACAGTGACATATAAATAGCTCATAGCTCGGGCTCAAAATAAAAAGATGCCCCATCCTCGTACCAGAAGTACTTCATTGTGACATATGCCGCCGCTGTCAGAAGGCAAGATTAGTGCATCCTGGAGCGGCCCGCACATATCGCCTTGTCTTTGTTACACCAATGGTTACAGAAGTTTTTTTTTTACTTTTGCTCGTCAGACGTTTTTGTGTGCCAGCACACACCCATGATGGGGAAAAAAAACGTTCTCCGTGTCCACGTAGCCCAATGAACAACAAAACTTACTTAGTATAACACGTGATCTGGGTCTCGTGCGAGCCATCTGGGTGGAGGTCACAATCATAGTTGGTCAAGGAACCGGCTAGACTCACTCTACTGCCTAGATTTTCATTGCCAGTACCAAAGTTGAAGTAATTTCTAGCAAAATCTGTTGAATTAAACAAGCAGTAACCATCAAGGTCAAGTAAAATAGATGCATATGTAAACAATGGTTCTTTGGCAGTGACTTTCAGACATGTTATGATGCCCTAGTCCAAGGTATCTACCGGGGGCTTCTTGGCATGAGATTTCAATGAATTAATAGTTCAAAGGGGCCTTTTGCAGTGGGTGCCCAAGGCGGTTTCGCCTATTATAAGAAAGGCTCTATATTACCAGTGATTACACAAATTTAGTTTTATATTAGAGACATCTTTATTTATTTACTGTTCTAAGTTATTCTTGTAATAAAGCATCCATCTGGTTTTTCCTAAAAAAAAACTCTATGAAGAGTATGACTCACACCATATTTAGCCAGATTTAGTGAAGAAATAATTCAATATTTTTAAATTTCTATATTTAAGTTTGGCTTTTTTTTTAAATCAGCGGATTCGCAGAAACCATTTTTATACAAAATAAAAAAAAAAGTTTATTGGTGATAGATGTGATTGTTATACAAAATAAAAAAAAAGTTTATTGGTGATA
Source organism: Bulinus truncatus (assembly GCA_021962125.1). Taxonomy (NCBI): domain Eukaryota; kingdom Metazoa; phylum Mollusca; class Gastropoda; family Planorbidae; genus Bulinus; species Bulinus truncatus. The sequence continues at coordinate 2,903,668 of JAGDYQ010000027.1, read as the reverse complement.
GATGTGATTGTTATACAAAATAAAAAAAAGTTTATTGGTGATAGATGTGATTGTTAAGAATTGTTTCAGATGTCAGGACACATTATGTAATTGTTTTCTTGTTTTGTCCAATGAACGTACCATAGGTGTGACATATTTTATTAATGATATAGGTTGAATGGTAATATCAAAATAATTATTGTCGCTATCTAGTGATATTACCGGTTGAATTACTTCATCGAACTACTGGGCCATAATTAGGTCAGAAGTTTAATTTAAATATCTGGTTCTACTTGATCGTCCGTGCGATTAATAAATAATACATAAAAATTTAAAAGGAAAAAAAAAGTGGATCAACAGTCAGATTATAAGTTATTTGATCAACAAACAATTAGTTCAATCAACCAAAGTAAGACGTCACAAAAAAGACTGGCTCAGAGGACACTGAACAGGTTTGGCAAGTATCGCCGCCAATACAATGTAGGCCTAATAGTTTGGTAACATTTTATATGGAGTGATGTTTCTATAAGCACATATGCACTTATTATAGTGCCTAATTAAAGGAAAGATTGTCAGGCTTATTAGAAGTTTAAAGGTGTCATGTTCTTATTATTTTTTTTTTAATTCGTTTGAATATTATTTCTATGTTATGGCTAATGTGCGCTAACCGCCCAATGTCAGACATTGGACAGCCACATCTGGCGATTGTGCATGAGCTGCTGGGTGCAAACAGCCAAAGGTAGAAGTGACTATGTGAACATTATCGTGTGAAAGTGATAACACCAAATACGAATTCCTCGAATACTTAAAAGCTAAATAAGTTCATCGAAAACATATTGACTGACCATTGGGCGTGGCCGATTGTTAGGTTAGTATCGAAGTATTGGTATCGGCCAATACAGTATTGCCGATCCTTTTTGTATCAAGTGTTGATTTGTGTATCGCCGATACATTTTAAACGAAAAATTTTCGATACTCGATACGAATACTGTTCTATCGGTATTTTAAGAATGTATTTAAAAAACTCTAACAAAAAAATTTACTTTGTATCTTAAAATATTCAAAATGAAACAAAAAATATAATTCATAAACCCAATAGAATAACCCCACTATTTGTATGTTTATCAGTTTTGAATAAAAATCAAAATATCACAATTGTACTGTTCATACAATTCAGAAATTTTTTTTTCAGAAAACCAATAGCGATTTTAATACCTTGTTTTAAAAGTAATCTACATATATTCAGCCACTACTAGTAATCATAGCCATCACCCTACCAATATTAACACCACCCACCTCCCCATAAATACAACCACGGTCGGCGAGTTGAAGGGAAAATAAATTTTAATTTTGTTTTGAAGTTTTTGGTTTCCGCGCCGATATCTATACATGTTATTCTTATATTCTTTCATTCATTTACTTTCTTTCTATCAACTATTTGTACAATGTTTCGATGAACGACAGAAAAGAAAACTTTATTTCTTTTTTGATCGATCTGTCAGTTATATAAAAACTTGAAAAACTTGCTCTCTTTATATTTTAAATATTAATATTTTTTGTTCTCAAAAGTATTGGTATTGTATTGGTATCGATTTTGGCAATACATTTTTATTTGAGTATTTGTATTGGTATTGGCAATACTATTTTCATAAAGTATTGGTATGGGTATTGGCAATACAATTTAAGAGTACTGTTAACAACCCTGCCGACTACTTTGATTTAATATGACCAGATTTAGTTGAAATTTGTAATTCTTTTGATATGCTAATTAATAGAGATTATTAACAGGGCTGGGGAGCCGGAGTCGGTGTCTCTCAATAACGTGAGAGAAAAATATTAGAACATTAATTAAAAAGTTCAGAACAACGTCAGACAGTTCTTAAGTTCCATAACGGGCCCTCGGGGCAGATGAATTGTAGAATACATCTGTTTCTATAACCTCGGCATATTAAAGGGTTTCTAAAAAAATAGGTCTGGAACAACCATCTTTTATCATTGTCTGTAGCCCTTGCCATGATTTTATTTCAGCATTCTGCATACTCTAAATGGCCACTTATAAACTCCCAAGCAACATTGCTCTAGTGTTGTTGGATATGTCTGTACTTTGCAGTGACTTGCTGACTAAGGCAATCGTTGATAATAATATTGACCAATATTTGAGCATGAGCCTACACATAAATGAGAAATTAATTAAAGGTAGCGAATTGGCCGCTTCAGATTTAGTATAAAAATACTCTGGCATATCTTGAAGTAGACCATACACTTGTGCTACTTCAATGTATTCACTGCAGCTACTCTTGATGTCCATATCTAGTGTTTTTGTGACCTTTCAATGTTACATGTACAACTGATAACCTTTATTTTGCATGTAGCAAAATCACAAATCACAGATATAAATTTATAACTACTGAAGGGCCACAATAGGTTCTTAAATTTAATTGAAGGACCGGACCAAGAGCAGATCATTGGAGTGTTTATAATAATTTATATGAGCTAACATAAATATAAATGTTGTCAATGTAAATGAACGAAGGGGAGTGTACTGCGGGTCAAATCGAAACGTTTAACGGGACGTAGATTGCCCTTGTCTGGTTTAGAAGGTGAACATTGTTTTCAAGATTACTATTTCGGCGACCCGTCTAGCTCGGCGACCTGTGCATAATTATAAAATAAACACATTAAACTACACAGTTCGGGCATTTTATTTATTTACTTTTGTTATTTAGTAACCACATTACTAATGATACAAAAAAAAACTATTTCATATTTGGCGCATACAGTGCATGCCGCAACATAATTACACATTCTTTAAGTTTTTTTTTATATTCATCTATAAAATTAGGTATATTCATGGTGGGGTTGGAAAATAAAAATGCCAACAAACATCTTTTTAAAGAGCAGCATAGTAAGATACACAGGCAATTTTTAAAAAATAAAAGCTACCGGTACCTTTAGAACCGATGTGAGGGTTAGTTGGTGTCTAGACATCCTGCCCGTTTGGTTATTATTTAGAACGCAACTTCCGAATAATGTATAGTAATGATAGGAAAACGCTGCAAATGTACCGGTACATCAAACTTGAATCAAACTTTACAGTTGCATAATATGTTCACGAATATTACCAGTCGATTTGATTACACACTGTAGGATCTTGGTATACTGTCAATATTTCTTTTACGTTGTAAACAACTGATTGGGAACTGGCAATAGTGCCATGTACGGTACTAAAAAAATATGATTAATTGGGAAACTATATCAGTTTTACTTTAGTAGCATTAAAAAGTCAAATGATCGAAGTAAATATATTCAGTTATGTTAAATTACAGCTTAAGAAACTTCATGCTATAGACTTAGAATTAGCCAGCAAAATTATTTGAAGATTCTAGCAATTAAAAATGGGATGTGGTGGGGGATAAATAAGTTATGCATGTGCGCCCAAAAAGTTATTATTTTGAGCCTGCCCAAATGTATGTATATTTTTTAATTTATCACCAAGTACTGCATTCAATAAATGCTTATTGAAGCATTTGTTCCTATTTTGATCATAAGTATACATTGATTTTATAAAGTGTCAGTAACAAATATATATATATATATATATATATATATATATATATATATATATATATATATATATATATATTCAGAGCCGTCCCCAGTCAGTTTGGCGCCCTAGGCAGTCATCTATTAGGACGCCCCCCCCCCCCTTCTGCATGAACAGTAAAGAATGGGAAATTGGAAACCAGTACAGACACAGAGAGCCATATTACAGGGAAGACATAAAAATTAAGATACGATTTGTGCAATAGATGCTTCTGGGCCTCAGATAATTCATAGGAAAATTGAGAGAATGAAGAGGAAACTCAAATGAAACCAAATTTTATTTAATAATTTAATAATTTTTGTTAACAATTTAGTAACTGACAATGTAATACAACTAATAAAATTTAGAATTAATTGTAGCATTTAAAAAAATAAGAAGTATATCTATACAGTGCCTATAGTATGATATGACAAACAAATGCTAAAATTTAGTTCATGCAGTCATGCTGTTACTATCATATGATTTAGGTGCATGTGTAGCCTAGTAAAAATGAGTCCAACTTCAAGTTCCTAGTTACTTTGTGTATTCTTTAGTTTATATTTTATATTTAACTCGTCTTGCTTTTGCATCTGCCAATTCTTGAAAACTAATTCGAGATCAATGTCTGCTGCAATTTCTTTTTCAATCGACAAAATTAAAAGACTAACAAAACGATTCTGAGTCATCGTCGTTCTCAGATAATTTTTTATGATTTTAAGTTTTGAAAAACTGCTTTCTCCTGATGCAACCGTTACTGGAAGTGTTAGCGAAATTCTCAATGCAACAGTCAAATTTGAAAACAATTGCACATAATCCAGTTTTGCAGACATATTGCAGGAGTTGATATGGAGTAGTTATTCCTTCTCCTTCCGTCCGATGGGAAATACAGAGTTGTATAGCTTCGATATCTTTGCTATTGCTATGTGTTAATACTCTCTCTAAATCTTGGCATTTTTTCAGTAAATTCTTTGGCAATTCTTTTGAAAGACTATTGATGTTATACAGAAATCCAAAATTAGAATTGTGATCATCCAGCTGATGAAACCGTTCTGCAACAGACTGTATAGCTGTATCCAAAACCGCAAAGAAAAACTTGATTTTGAAATTTTCCTGTCGATTTATCACAGGGTCATCTGGTGATTCATAATTAAACAAACGCTTCTGTTTCCGAACTCTTATTTCCTTGGTTGCTGGGAAAGTTGTGTTCTCCAAATCAATTTCTTTTGCTAATTCTTTAGCATCAGTGATGGCTTCCAAAAAACCTTCATCAGAACGCCATCTACGTAAAAATTCTTCAGTTTTCTTGAGTTGCTTGACAGCCTCTGATAAGTCAAGTGCTACACCTTGTAGCATTTTGCTAGTGACATTGACTTCATAAAGTACTTTGTACCATATTACAACACCAACGAGAAATTTGAAATCCGATATTTTCCCAGCAATCGCTTGAGCATCTGATCGGGTTTTGGTTCCAGTAACGCCTTCCAAAATTTCGTCCTCTGACAATTTTTTGCGCATTCTCAATTTACTTTTAAAATTAAAAAGCTCCAAACTTGTGTATTTGGTAACAAGCAAAGGTATATAACCTCTTGGTCACAATTGTATGCAATACAAATTTTAAAAAATGCTGCTGATCGAACAGGTATATACTACAGGGCACTAATAGAACACTGAATTATCGGCGCATAAATACATTATTGTTGATTTGCTCAACGTTAGTAGTGCTATTCTTACCGGAAACTATCGAGTGATCTAGTTAAAGTACTTATTTTGAAATGTTGTTTAAATATATCAAATGAAACAAGTTTCGGCGAAGATTCATTTATCTTTAGAAAAGCAAAGTGACGAGTGCAAGGGTAGGATTCCTTAATAAATAAAATTAATATTTGCGTTACACATTGCTTGTTGATGCTTCTTGTAAGTTAGTGAGCGATAATAAGAGTAAGTTGATCTGTGTCTGAACTACACGGTGGCAAGCAAAAGTAGGTCGTAGTTGCCTAGATTGGAACAGTGATGTTGCCTTGATTGGATTGATCAAATTTCAAACTTTCTTAAAAGACAACTCTCAACACTTCCTGGAGTAGCGGTTCCTGGATTTTTTAAAACTGTTTATATAAGGTTATAAGTGTACTGTGTACACAGTCATAGCCTAATGATAAATTTTTTTTTTAATTTTTGAAAGTATTTTTCCTAAAATTTGGCGCCCCTAGCAATTTGGCGCCCTAGGCAGCTGCCTATGTCGCCTATGCCTAGAGCCGGCCCTGTATATATTAATACTTTTAAACATATATACTTCACTATAGTGCAATATATTTAACCCATATAAGTATATATTGTTTATTGAAAGCATACTATAAATATTTTAAAAAATATCGGTAGCAAATATAAATATATTATTAGACGTGCATCTTTATATATATAGTATGAGTTTATATAAAGTGTCGGTGTCGGAGGATGATAGAATACCGACACCGGCTGATGGAATGCTGACACTGGTGTCGGTATTTACCGACACCCCACCCCTGATTATTAAAACTGTTCATTGTTTTTCTCTGTAATCCCTTGTTTAAAAATATAATTTGTTTTGGTGGTAGTGTGGGAAATTTCAAGAGAGATTTGTACAATTTTCAAAGTGTTCATCTGAACAAAATTGGATGAAAAGGTGTGACATGATAACGACGTTTCACCCCCCCCCCCCACCCACCCCATTTTTTCGGTACGTATCAGAAAAGCTTTGGAAATATTTGCACTAATGTGTAGAAAAGTGGAAAGGTAGAATCAAAGATCATAGTAAAGTGACAATTATTGTGTTACAGTGGGATTGTATTTATTGCCAACATTGGGGTCGGCTTTCTGCAACTTTTTATTTAAAATAGCTGTCTGATTATGTGATACAGTTGTCTGATTATTTGAAATAGTTGTCTGATTATGTTATTACTGAGAGTTAAATTTCAAGCTGAGTCAATCATTATTATTTCAAATATATTACTATTATTTGTGTATATTTTTGTAGATTTATAAGTAATTACCCAGTTTTTTTTTCCAATAGCCACTTCGAGCTTTGGCAGTTCGCACCCAGTCAAAGTCTCATGGGTCAGCCAATGTTAACATTGGCCAATGTCACTGATAGACCGGTAAGTGCACATAGGCCGTAACATATGTTTATATATATATATATATATATATATATATATATATATATATATATATAGTTAAATGGGTGTACCGGGGATAGGATAATCCTAAAAATAGAAAGTTATCTTAAAAGCTAGTTGTAACGATGCATGTAAGATATGGATTAAATACTGAAACAGTTTAGAGCTGATCTTTAGGCTGGGGGGGGGGGCATAAGGTCGATGAGAGCCCTCTTCCGTTTTTTTATAATGTTAAAAAAAAACAATAAAGAGCCGCACCATAGTATATTTATAAATATTTATTGAGCAAGAGTACTTAAAAAATAGAAAAAAAAATGGCTCATTGTGAGCAGCATAAAATCCACCGAAGAGATACATTAAGTGTAACAGTAACGGGAATGGGTAGTGGTGCGGTGTAGAGCACTCGACTGTCGCCCAGAGGGGTTCGAACCTCAGTGAGAACCTTGTTTTTTTTCAGGTCCTGGTGAAAGTCCCCAGTCCAACCATACCGGCGAATGGGAACTTTACTTAACTACTAAGTGTAACAGTAGGACTTTACCGATATATTGTTATTTAATTTTTAGTAGTACGACATTTCTAAGAAACATTGAAACAGTTAGGCATTTTTAGATATGGAGGACATTTTTAAGATATAGGCCTAGGCTAGATAGTGAGAAAGTTAGGCTATTTCAGAAAAAAATGTAATATAAAAATTAGCTGAATGTTTAGGTAAGCTACATGTATAGAAACAGTTCAAAGGTTGACATTAAAGGTCGTGTACTCACTTTGTCCTGATACTGTGATCCGTGTTCCTCCATTGCTACTGCCACACTGAGGTGTCACACCAGTCACTTTGGGAACTGAAATATACAGTTCCAGTTAGTGTCAGTGGACATATAAATAAACAGTTCCAGTTAGTGTCAGTGGACGTAGAAATAAACAGTTCCAGTTAGTGTCAGTGGACATAGAAATAAACAGTTCCAGTTAGTGTCAGTGGACATACAAATAAACAGTTCCAGTTAGTGTCAGTGGACATAGAAATAAACAGTGCCAGTTAGTGTCAGTGGACGTAGAAATAAACAGTTCCAGTTAGTGTCAGTGGACATAGAAATAAACAGTTCCAGTTAGTGTCAGTGGACATATAAATAAACAGTTCCAGTTAGTGTCAGTGGACATAGAAATATACAGTTCCATTTTGTGTCAGTGCGTAAACATAGATCTATTCTCACAATTATTCTCTATCTTTCTCACACTCACACACAGTCTCACACTCTTTCATACACACTCATTTTATCTTACTCACTTTTCTCTTATTTTTTTCGACAAAAAAAAAAGCCCACCCCTGTTGTACACATACTTTATAAACAAACAGGAAATGGATGTTTTAGATACTGGTTTCTCGAGTACCCAATAAATTCTTATCTATAAATTGAGAGAATTTGTTGTAAATAAAAGAAACAAGAAACATTGTAGCACGATAAAACAAAATGAATTAATTTATAAATGTAGACAGACAGTGTGATATAACATATATAATTTTTATTTCTCACATTCGACAAATGACACTGATTAGAAGGATGTATTTGGTGCATTGACATTATTCTGCCAATGTCTGGCTTTATTTTAGCTAGTAGTAATCTTAAATCACCACGTTCAGCTACTTGCAGTCAGGTTCTATTATTTGTTAATAAATTTGTGACAGTACTAAATCCACATGTGCTGGTGGAGAGGCCATTAGAAACTTTTTTTTTTACTATAGCCCAAAATCCAATGTAGAGTGAAGGTTTTTGTTTCTGTAGCCAGAACTGTTTATATTCGAATTTAATTTTGGTTCCTCATTTGTTTGTAATTTATTTAATCAATTCCTCTTGTAAAATTATATTCTTGTGCTTTTGCAGCAGAAAAGGACTCAAAATTCATTATGTTATATTCATTTTTAAAATTTATTCGAATCTTCGATTAAAGTCTGAATGAAGAGCATCTAGATACAGACATTTAGTGTTCACAACTTCATCTTGATTTTCTTTCTTCAGGAATTTAAGAAACTGACTGATGATTTACCTTCCTTCTAAATTACTTTTATGCATAAGAAGTTTTGTTAAAAAAAAACAGTTTTTTAAAATTTTTTTTTATTAAATTTAGTTCATCACCTTGAATCTGTAGATTTACTTCATTAAAATTTTTCAACATGTCCGTTAAATAAGCACTGTCATTTTTTTTTGAGGCAATCAAGATGGAACATAATTGAACATCTTCATTTTCTAAGAACTGCAACAATGTGTCAAAGAGACTATAGCATCGAAACAAACAGCAGCCCAAAGAAAGCCAACGGAGTTCATTATACAGCAACAAGCGATCGAGTTCTTCGTTATTTTCTTCAGTTGTTTAATCAAACTATCTTAAACTAAATTGCTTTTGATTCTGTTGATTGTATTATTACATACTATACAGTTGTGTTCATGCGCTCACAGAGATTTTTAGCTTTAGCTACCAAATGTTGGCGATAACACAGATAAAAATATTCTGTGAGCCTAGCATGGCTGGTACAACGTCAGTAGCAACTAATAGAATTTGTTTAAAATGAAAAACTATATGCACACCTGTTTAGAAAAGAGTACTTTTTTATTCATTTTTTTCTTCTTTTATACATCTAACATATGCCTAAATGCTGCATTTATTGACTAATTGACTCATCAAGCTGTACAAATATAATTAAGCAAAAAAAAAATCTCACAATGACTGTACAACGTCTTGAGCCAAATCATCAGTTCTGCATTGTACAATATTATTACTCAAAAAGAAAACGTTTAATATAATTAAAACTTGGTTTGATTAGAACAGTATTTAGAACCTCACTAAGAGCCGGCTTGCGTAGAACATTATTTAGAACCTGACTAAAAGCTGGTATGAACAATGCTCCACTAATTGAGGGATAAAGAGTGTTAAGTTAGCTTGAAATATGTACAACCTTTTAGAAACAGGCATTCTGTGAAGATGCATTTAAAAATATCAGCGGAGTAAGATGGAAAGGAGAGGACGGAATTTAATGGAAGAACCACTTAGCCCCTCGAGAGAGAAAACATTATTATGTAAGTTTGTAATTATTGTCTTTTTTAACTCAATAAATCTTCAGAGATTTCACTTGTTATCTTGAGTCACAATTTGACAAATCTAAAAAATCCTTCAACTGCATTGAGGTTTACATCAAACCTACTGCATATAAATAAAAACGATCATATATTGATTGACACATTGAGTAAAAAGTCATTTATAAAAACATATATTAAGCCTATAAAAACTATAATATTCATCGCAGATCAACCTAATATTAGTCTTGTTGTCATTATAATTTAGTCAAGTAAAATCACATTTTTTTGTTGCTTAAATCAAAATAATTTGAAATCAATATCTTGGAAAATCAAACCCACACCCGCACATAACCTATTATATTTTTTAAAGTGTATATTGTTTCAAGAAAACTGTATATCCTGCTTTAAAAAAAATTTACTATAGAAAATTAAACTGTAAAAGTAATAAATCGTTGACTTACCTGCAGCCTCTCCAAATCTGACACAGAAACACAATATTAAACAAGGCCATATAGAAGCTAAAGGTAAATTCATAGTTAGGGCTCAGTTAACTACTGACTGCCCATATGTTTAAACTGACATATATATACTACATGAAACTCGCCAGACAACGAACAGAAGCAATCGTCCATGACCTGCACAAATCAATATTTTATTTTTAAAGAATATATCTTAAAACAAAAGTACTTAATTTCTTGACATTTTGCCAGGGCTATACGGCTGATCTGTCACCCCCGGGGCCCAAAAGAAAATAACTACGCATTTTAAAAGCCCCAGTAGATATTCGTCTTTGAATTTTCAATAGACTTTGTCTTCTTCTTTGCACATGTCATTTGAGCAAATTATAAAATCACATTATACTCATTAAAAGATCGATGAATGAAGATAGGGACCCCATTTTAAAAAAAATTGCAGGAGATGACGCCACATACTGTGGTCTTGAACTTTTTTTTTTTTAGAAACAATTGCTGCGCTTCAATAGTTGCTTGACATAACAAACGTTTATGTCAAACATTAATTTTCTGGCGCAGTTAAAGCGTAAAATTAGGAGTAAAATGATACAGTGGCATTGCCTTTTAGCACTAGCTTTTATATTTTAAATAGTTTTATACTAGGGTTTATATTTTAAATTGTTTTACAAAAAACAAGAGTTAAATGATAAAATGTTTACTAATTATAGCTTACATTTTAAAATATATAAACTAGCATATAAAATTTGTAATGTATTAAAAAACCAGGGTTTCTATTCATAATGCTTTTAATTAACTAGCGATGATATTTTAGAATATTTTAAACTATATAGAGTTTAGGCCTATACTTTATAATGTTTAATACTAATTCAATTAAAAACATTGTTTCGAAGAATAAATATCAGCATATGTCACCAAATCAAGTAATGGATCCCGTAAACAATAAATTATTATTGTATCTCTACAGTTTTTCACTCTAATTGTATTTACTCCTAAATTATTTTTATTTGAATGAGACACTTAAGATACATAACACTGTGTAAGTAGTAGTAGTAAACTAAGTACATCCTATAGTTAGTATTTCATTTAATTGCAGGCTAACTGGTAGATATTATTGCCTGTAGTTTTCGTAAACTTGAGACAATGGATCATTATATTACACAAAGTACCCGACAGGAAGAAATCAATGTTTCAACCACTAAATCAATACTCGTAGAAAAAGCGGCTCATTGTTGTTATTATTTTTTGGTTTAAAGGAAACAAAAAGTCGACGGGGCTCCCGGTTGACTGCATTTTGATTCATTGCACTTGATGTCAGTATTGTAGAAGAAGCATTGATGGCTTAAAAACTGCATAGGCGGCGCTGACTGAATCAAAAACTAAATATGTGGCGCCATATAAGTTCACCTGCTCCCCCACCCACTCAAAGAACATATAGACATAATTTCGATACGTAATAAGAGCATGGATTTTCGTTGAATAACAAGATAAACATCAGGGTTTACCTAAATAATTGAAAAATATTGCTTGCATATGGCGCGCAAAATTAATAGCGACAGAGACGTTCTTATGGATAGAAAAACTAGCGGAGGGAGTTTGGTGGGAACCTCGCTTCACATTTTGGCGGTTTTATATGTAAATACCCATATAACGCCTAAATATTTCAAATATAGAAGTACAATTGATATTCCCTTTCCATTTTACTTAGCTGGTGGGGATTGGATGGGATTTTTATTGTATGTAGATCATACACAGTTAAAAACGTCTAATAACATTGGTAAGTTATGAATTAGCATCATCAGTAAAAAATGTGACCTTAGTCATACCTGTTTTTTCGAACGGTATTCGTCATCGTAATACTTTATCAATAATTTGCTATGCGCAATAAAACAGATGCGTTCTTTTTCAATATGTATAAAAAAAAGCTTAACATTTTTTTTTATTATTTTCTTTGATTTAAACCCCACATTTGATTACCACAAAAAAAGTAGTCAGAAATATAAAATTTCATAATTTTCAGATGCAATCTAGAGGTTGCACTAGCTCTCTGCAAATTTAGGTATGTTCTTCAGTCACAACATTTTATCCCGAATATTGATGAACCTTTAATAAAAGGTGCGCACTAAAATAACGGCTGCCATCGGCCCTCACGAAGACCTTCTCACTTCAGTACAGAGGAGGAAACTGCGATGATATGGACACGTTGCGAGATGTGGAGGTCTTGCAAAAACAATCATGCAAGGTACAACCAACGGAGGAAGGAAAAGAGGAAGACAAAAGAAAAGATGGGAAGACAACATCAAACAAATGGACCGGCCTGTCGTTCGTCGACTCTCAAAAGTCAACACAGGACCGGATAAAATGGCAGGAACTAGTTTTCGGGCAACAACGGTGCCCCAACGGGTTAATAGATAGTCAAGTCAAGTCAATACAAAGGTATTTTTCTCCATTCTTGGTTTGCCACATTCATTCCTGGAGATGTCCCCTGAAACATGGAGCAGCAACAATGAATACAACCATGCAGAAAAGGTTGTAATCAATTTGAAAGTTGTTAATGACACAGCCGAAAGAGGAATGAAACTGATTCAGGATTTCAATGAAGTTTTATGCAGGAAAGAAGACCAGAAGCAATTCTCACTCCAGGTGGTGCAAGAAAACCGACGATTATATCCGGATGCAAAGAAGACCACAGTGGTTACTGGACTAGCAAAAAGCAGTCAGTGAATATGACGTCCATAAATAGTAAACACTTTGCTTTGTTGCATTGTATTATTTTATTTGTTTTTAAGATGTTATCTCATGTTTAACATTAAACAATAAACATAAACCATTAAATTACTATTTAGTACCAAATCAATGTTTTCATTGCCTTTGTGCAACCCTTAAATATTTCACGATTGCATTAATTTTTTCAGAAAACACTTTTTTTTCTGGCAGACCACTATTCAGGCCTTAAATTTAGAAAAATCGAAAAAAAAAGTTTGTGCTACCCTAATATATATATGTTACCGGCAATGTGTGAAATTCCGGCATTCTATAGAATGCCTTGGCAATATATAGAATGCCTGATGGTTTTAGGCAAAGTATAAAATATCAGTTTTTTAAATTTTGCATACTTTTCCTAGGCATTCTATACAATACCTAGACATTTTATAGAATGACTAGTGTCGTTTAGGCAAAGTATCAGAAAAGAACAACAAAATAAAGATTGATAAAAACGTATTTTAATATGGAACGAATGCAAAATAAAGCATATGATGTTCATACCGAAAAAACAACGACAGCACAGCGAGATTGAAGTATTTGCTTCAGCAGGTAAGATTGGATTGACACTTAGAATTGTACTGTACTTAATTTTCTTCTTTCACACAAAACACTTCTTATTTTGGCATTTTGATCTTGCATATTCATTTTTCACGAATTAGTGAAGAATTGATAAATAATAAAGAGAAGATGTTGTTTCTGTTGAAAACAAGCAGAACACAACTGGAATTAGCTACTTGTTGCAACAGGGAAAATTAGAGTGGCATTTATTGCACTTAATTTTCTTTCAAGACGTATTTCTTGTATTTGGGTGAAAGTTCTTTCAACATTCTGTCCCGTCGTCCATGACCAATAGCCAAATGTGCCTTATGAAGTACGTCAAATAACTCGAAGTCTGCCACGTAAAATTAAATGGCACTCACACCTTCTTTAACAGGGTAGATCAACTTTCTCTAATTTTCCACCATCATGACATCACAACATTTCACCAGCCAATAGTCCCGTGGTTCTTTCTTAATGGTCGTCTTAGCCTTTTTCACATCGTCCACTAATGGCTGGTAACTAGTTTCGGTTAAAAAAATGCAGTTTTAAGCAGCATTAGCTCTTACTTTAGATAATTCATCGTAGAACCCTCGTTGCATGTCAACATGTCGTGATTCCTGTCCTGACACTACATTCCCTTCCGACATGGTCAAACAGTAGTCCGAGGGGAAACGTTACGGGAGAAAGTTTGTGGAATCTCAGCCGAATGATAAACAGTTACGTCGTGAAAAGAATTATGGCAATATTGTCTGTGATGTGGAAGTGGAACCTCGTACAGGCAATACGCTGTCTTACAATAACGTTCAACACTCACATCGCTCGCCATCATCAATTAACGACCCAAGCTCCACCGCCAACATCAGTGGCGGGAAAAATGGCGGATGTAGGCCAGTTACATACTTTGCCGCACGGTAACTCGGAATTCTATAGAATGTATGAAGTAGCAATTATTTCATACTTTGCCTGAAAAGTTCAGACATTCTATACATTGCCTAAGCATTCTATAGAATGCCGGATTTCACACATTGCTGGTAACATATATATCCGGCAGTGCCCGGGAAGATGGGAGTACAAACATGACACTTGAAACATTAGATAAAGAAATGGGTGCTAATTTATACCACCTTCCTAATGTGCAAGAAATACCTACATTTCATGCGTCAAAATTTACGTTTAATCCGTCAACGCTAACCAAAAAAAAAAAAACCAAACAACCAAACCAACCGAACCATCCAATCAAACCAACCAAACAACCGAACTAACCAACCAAACCAGCTAACCAGACCAACCAAACAAAACAACCTACCAACAAATCAAACCAACCTAACCAATCAACAAAGCCAAACCCGTCACAAATTACGTTTTACCCTCAACGTTAACCAACCAAACCAAACAAAAAAAAAACTAGGTAACCAAACCAACCAACCGAACCAACCAATCAAACCAACCAATCCAACCAAATCAATCAAACCAATTAACCAACCAACTCAATCCAACCAACCAACCAAACCAAACAAAACCAAACAAAATGTATCCAACCAAATCAATCAAACCAATTAACCAACCAAACCAAACCAAACCAAACAACCAACCAAACCAACCAAACCAACCAACCAAGCCAACCAAACACATTCGATTCGGCTTCTTACTATCTTTCTTTCTTAATTTCTTACATATAACGCTGTTCTTATATGTACGGCTTCTTACTATCTTTCTTTCTTAATTTCTTACTTATAACGCTGTTCTTATATGTACGGCTTCTTACTATCTTTCTTTCTTAATTTCTTACTTATAACGCTGTTCTTATATGTACGGATATATGTATATATATACATATATATACATATATATACATATATATATATATATATATATATATATATATATATACTTATAAGACGCATTTGTTGTCTGTCTGTCTGTCTGTCTGTCTGTCTGTCTGTTCCCTTATAACTCAAGATCCAGACAATCAAATAACGTGAAATTTGGTACAAGTACACATAATTACATGGGGAAGGTTATAGGACAGGTTTCATTTCATCTCGATGGGTAGTTTAATTGTAATAAATTATTTTTATTTTAGTATATTTTACTATATAAAAGTAATCTTGACGGCGCCATAGATAAAACTCTTCTGTGACGTCATTTCCAGATGATCGAATAGAACTTGCGCGCTGGTGCTGTATTGTGCCTTTGTGATGCGAAGAATTGTTGATGTTTTTTCATGCTTTCCGATTTGTACTGTTTGAGGAAGGTAAATGAATGAGGAAGGATTTTAGAAGAAGTGTGAAGCCATAATAATAAGTATATATATATATATAGAGAGAGAGAGAGGGGGGAGGGAGAGAGAGAGGGAAGGAAGGTAGGAGGGAGGGCGGGAAGGGGAGAGAGGAGGGAGAGGGGTGGACAGGGGGAGAAAAGGAGGGGGAGAGAGGGAGATGGGAGAGGGAGTAGGGGGAGAGGGAGTAGGGGGAGAGGGAGAGAGAAAGGAAGGGAGGGAGAGAGGGGGTAGGGAGGGAGAGAGAGGGGAGGGAGGGAGAGAGAGAGGGAGGGAGAGAGATAAAAAGTGAGGGGGGCAGGGAGGGAGAGAGAGGGAATGAGGGAGGGACGAAGGGGGAGAGAGGGGGAGGGAGAGAGAGGTGGAAAGGGGAGGGAGGGAGAAAGGAGGGAGAGAGGGGTTAGGGAAGGAGAGAGAGGGGAGGGAAGGAGAGAGGGAGAGGATGGGAGAAATGGGAGGAAGAGATAAAGAGAAAGAGGGGGCAGGGAGGGAGAGAGAGGGAAGGAGAAGGGAGGAGGATGGACGGGGGGAGAGAAGGAGGGGAAGAGGGGAGAGAGGGAGAGGGGAGAGGGACGGAGAGAGATTTGAGAGAGGGAGGGAGGGAGAAAGGGAGAGAGGGGGAGGGAGGGAGAGAGAGGAAGGGAGAGAGGGGGTAGGGAGAAAACAGAAGGTAAACAGAAAACCTTATTTTAAACCCGGCAAAGTAGTATATGCAACTAGTATATATATATATCATGGATCCTTGATCCATGGGGGGGGGGGGGGGATGCATGTAAATGAAGCTGTTTGTACAGTATTTAAAATTTTGCCTATTTATGACGGGAAATGTTTTCAAAATGTATATCAAGGATGCAACGATCTACAATGTTACTCTTTGATGTCACTCTTTGAGATCTCTAATCCCGATGTTATTCGCGATAAAAAAAGGATCAAATTATTATCATTAAGGAAAGGGATCGCCCATAAATTACGTCATCATTTTAGGGGTGGGTCTAGAAATGTTTGACAATTGTTGACATGGGGAAGGGGGTGTTGATTTTTTGACGTCAACAATTTCATTATTTTGGTATATAAATTATAAATATAAAATCTTAAAATAATGGAATGAAATCATGACAACAGACAATGATACAAGATGGATGTTCCAGAATTTTCTTAGAAGAGAGAAAGACGTTTGAAAACACTACATATAGAACAGGCAATATATGAAGGAATTGTTCTTATACACTAATTGAACATGAAATGTGTAGTTCAAAGATCGATATGAGTTTTACATTTTTCAGAACGGTGGGTAGGAGAGGAGGGGAGGGAGGCAAAATATACTGACACAGGGCATAACAATAGCTAGCTACGGCTCGGTGGACGTAATTGCAAACCGGATCGTCAAATACAATTCATCAAAGAACCACATACTGTTATGTAATATTTGATGACTTTAGATGTGTTGTAATTTGTTTTTTTAACTCGTTATTTATACAAGTCAAATTAGATTTTAATTATTATTTCACTAGGGGGTCACCGAAAGTTTGATAGTTGTTGACCCGGTTGGGGGGGGGGGCTAAAATTTGTTGACGTAATTTATGAACGAGCCAAAATATAAATAATACAAAAAACTTTTTTTTATATTGATATGCAGTTAGGGCTACAATATTTCCTCTAATTTTTTTTACAAAACTAAATATGTAGCATATAAATGCAATAAACTAAGAAAAATATGACTTTAAAATCTGATTTTTAATACATATTTTAGCAAATACGTTAAATTCATAGCACGTTTCATGATTTGTATAACTATCAAACATGATTTTAATATTCTTTTTACAAAAAAATAAAAATAAAAATCATGGATTACACTATGTAAAAAATTTTAACTTTTTTTTTGCTCCTATGTTCTTAGTGTGTTTTCCTGGTTCATTATGCCTAAAACAAATAGAAAACAGCTATTGTTCCACTAAAACTTTATTTCTTTATCAGGATAATATTTTGAAATTCATGTTTTAATGAACATTCCTTATTCGCATTCTATGCTTAGTAGTCATCTAGAATATTCTTGAACTGTTAGAATTTTCTGTTTTCAAGAAAATTCTTGATTCACATTCAATACTAAGTAGTCTTCTAGAATATTCTTTCAAGAAACTTTTAGAACTTTCTAGGACTGTCTAATAGTAGTAATGCAAGTATAATAGCACAGGTGACTCGTAATGCAAGTATAATAGCACAGGTGACTCGTAACAACATTTCGGTTTATGTTATTGCTGAGTAAGAGAATAACAAATTGTAGTTAAAGAGCAATTATTGATCTAGACCAGTGGTTCCCAAACTTTTTTGACCCATGGACCCCTTTTATGGTCAAAACTTGCCCACGGACTCCCAAGTGAAAAAGTTGCATAAATGTACGGTATAAAAATTATAAATTAAAAAAAAAACATTTTGTTGAAAAAGTATTTATTGAAATAATAATTTTCGTTTAAAATAAAAATATAATGACATGGATGAACTTGATGAGATGCTATGGTGGTATTTATGTCCAGGTCATTGTGAGTAGTGACCGCAAATTCCCACGAGCACAAATTTCTGGTCGGTTTTTGTTGTTTTGTGTGCGTGTGTGTGATGAAGTTCATAACAGCACTGAATCCACGTTCTACCAAATAGTAAGACGGAAAGCAGTCAACAACTTCAGTACAATAACCCATAATGTAGGATATAAAATAGGATCTGTTTTTGTAACCAGACTTTGTGGTACCCTTGTTTAAGGATTGGTATAAATTCCTCTTATGTGAATATTTCAATAAGCTGCTCCTGTATTAGTAAGGATTAATCTGTGTCCAAGCGTGCAAGGGCTCTACGCCCAGTCGGGAATATCCAAGTGAAGAATGTCTTAAAATCTGGTCTGCACGAAGAACCGTTAAGTGTTGATAGTAAGCAAGCTGATCTTCAACTTTATTTTGCAATTTCGAAATATTTCGAAGCTGAAAACATTATCCTCTTTCCAAGTTTTGTTTGCACAGAAAATGTTTTGCCACAAACGCAGCCATTACGCTTTGAGTTGTAATTAAATTTAATTTGTCACCTTGTAGGTTCAAATTAGTTTCGTTAAATTTGTCAAATGAATCACTCATGTAGGCTATGTTAGATTGTGTCGCAAATCACTGTCTTTGCTTTCCATGGATTCCAACACTAAATCAATCGAGCGCAAATAATCGATTTAAACATGCACCTTTAGATAACCAACGTACTACTGTGTGAAGTAGTAAACAGTTATAGTCTTCGTCATTTTTCAAACAAAGTTGAGAAAACAATATATAATTTTAGACATTATTAAGTGCTATAATGACATAATCTAGTGATCCATGCAAAAGTTCACTAAGATTTTTTGCGACCAAATGATGTCAATGATTGACACAATGCACTAAAAATACATTAGGTGCAGCTTGTTTTAACTATGCCAGACAGCCTCTTTATCTTCCTACCATTGCCGGAGCACCGTCAGTAGCAACAGATATGGTATTAGTCAAGGGTAAAGCTTTTACATTGATCAATCTTTTTAATTCAGTAAATAACATTTCATCTTTTTTTCCAAACATTTAACAAATAACAACTCTTGACAAAAGTTTTCTTCTTTTACAAATCTTAAATAAGCTAAAAGTAAAGCTTCGTTTCCTGCTATAGTGGACTGGTCAAGCTGTATAGAAATTTCAGATGTTTTTAAGTAATAACAAAAAGAATTTTCTACGGACTGAGCCAATTCGTCAATACTTCGTTGTATTATGTTACTACTCAGTGGAATTATTTTTATAATATTGAAAGCTGGTTTGTTCAAAACTGTGCGTATTACCTCACTTACAGCTGGTAAAATAAGTTCTTCACCAATAGTAAGCGGCTTTCCGGAGTTTGCAATCAATAAAGAAATGTTATAAGAAGCAACAGTCCATCATCATCTCACTTAGTTGTTG
Source organism: Bulinus truncatus (assembly GCA_021962125.1). Classification (NCBI taxonomy): domain Eukaryota; kingdom Metazoa; phylum Mollusca; class Gastropoda; family Planorbidae; genus Bulinus; species Bulinus truncatus. The sequence goes on along the minus strand of JAGDYQ010000027.1, from coordinate 2,883,879 downwards.
TCCCTATGAGTTGTTGCAGTGACGGTATTTTCTAATATTTTTCTTTGACTGAAAAAAAACAACAACATTATTTCCTTATCCTTTTTGTCTAAGACTGAGAAAATTAGTTTATACACTTTGTATCAGCATAACATAGAACTAAATTTGATGTACGATGCACAACTCTTTTACAGTTTATGTTTATATTGTAGACAAGTTAGTGCGTGCAGCAGCGTCATTCCATTCCTGTATAAAGTATAAACCTGTTTTCGGCCGTATGTCTCACACCGCACCATGCTTGTTATTAATTTAATTAGTGTACACTACTAGTTTATTTCATTTTTTTTTATTTTAATTTCCATAATAATAAAATAGATCATAATTTTAATATTTTACATTAAACCTTTCACGGACCCCCTAAAGTTGTTCATGGACCCCCAAATAAATTTTTATTTTCCACGGACCCCCTGAATGATGCCAGGGACGCCTGGGGGTCCGTAGGGACCAGTTTGGGAACCACTGGTCTAGACGACACCAAGAGTTTGTTTGCAACCAGCAGATGAAGTATTCCGTGAAAGCATGTCGTAAGATGTGTGAAGCCAACAAGACATGTCATAGGCACATCATTTCACATATTTATATAGCATTAAAGCGCTAGACGGTAAGGTATATATTTGCAGCTCGCTTATATGACAGTGCTTTATATTGTAGAATTTTAATGATTTAGATCTTTTACAGTTTAAGGAATTCCTATTGACAAAATTTTTACATATATTAATGTATCATAGTACAATGTCATTATCATATACTGTAATATGTAACGTGTAAAATTTCCTGGTTTTAAATGTATACAATTAATTATATCTGCTATGTTACAGGTTGGTACAGCTGAGAAAAGAGAGCCATGAAGTTTGCTATCCCGCTAGCAAGCACTGGCATGGTGGAAGAACTGGGAAGAATGCACCTCATATCGTTTAGCCAGACATTCCTTCTACCAATGCCCCAATACTACACTGCCCTGAGCTGCCTGTTTACACTCCTCCCGAATAGGATCAGCCATATTTAGAAGACAACAGAAAGTCAGACAGTGGGGAAGATATTGAAGATACAGTTACAATTTCGCAGATGCTATTGAGGAGAGAAGGCTACACTTCCCTAACCTGAAAAATGTTAACGATCTGATCAGAGACCTAGGTCTTACCAAGTCCAATGCTGAGCTTCTGACATCCTGGATAAAGCAATAGGAACTTGTTGGATGAAGGCGTGCAAGTCACTGATCAGAGAAAGCGTCACCCAACATTTTCCAACTTCTTCTGTAGCCAAGATGGGCTGTGCTTGTGCAGCAAAGTGACGGGTCTATTCTAGGCTATAGGTATCAGATGTAACCCGAGTGAATACTATTCATAGACCGCTCATCCTGGAGCCTCAAAGCTGTGCTGCTTCACAATGGAAACAACTACCCGTCTCTCCATTAGGCTCATTTTTTGCATTTCAGGGAGGACTACAGCAGTGTAAAGATATTGCTTAGTACCTTTTGACGAATATGGATGGGATGTCATCGGAGACTTCATAATGGTGTTAGACTTTATTTGCCTTCGAGGTGGTTTCACGAAATATCAATATATGTTGGACTTTGAACGTTGTTAACAAGAACAGTATAACGAAAACATTGTTTCCTGTGCCAGTATTTTTTGCCCCCACCCCCGCCTCTCCTACCCACCGTTCTGAAAAATGTAAAACTCTTATAGATGTATAATATCTTTAAACTACACATTTCATGTTTAATTATTAGTGTATAAGATCAATAACTTCATTTGGGTATTTCTTTGAGAAGCGATTTGAAGTACACTCGCAAATCTAGAAAACCTGATCATTTCTGAACCTTTTAAAGTGATTTTCAACTGTCTTTTTTCTATTTATCATGCTAGTGTTTTTTTTTTAGATCGCATGAACGAAAAATATATAGTTCCTTGTTATGTCATAATAAATACAACTATGGTCATAAAAACAAAGTTTGTGCTGATTGTAGGCGTTTTTCAATAGTATTAAACCTAAGAAGTTGAACTATAACACTAAGAATCCGGTAACAATAATTGTGTTACAAAGTGTTATTCGAGGGGGAAAATTCCCCCCCCCCCCCAGACGACAGCCTAGAGACCGCCTTTGCAAAAGCCGTCCAATGCTAAGAGGTCACCGTATTTTGAATTAAAAAAAAAAAACACCCTAAGAACGTCTCTAATCGGCGTCTGGGTTCATTAAGAACATTTCTTCTCAGCGATGGGTATACTTTAATAATACATCGGACGGATGATCGTGTGGTGAAGGGCCCCGACTTTTAACTTGAGGCACCCTGGTTCGATCACCGGTGAGGGTCAACGGATATTTTAAGTCATGGTTAAAGTTTCCGCTATATCTCCCGTGGTGTCACCTTGGCTATTGCAATATAGGCTACGGTGGGGATGAAAGAAGGGAGCCATACAATCCGTCCCATTAGTGGTGTTGTGTATATCAGTGGTTTCCCCACCCCTGGTCCGCGGGTCAATCGATACCGCGCCGCCAAATAAACATTGAATTATTTCTATTTTATTTAATGTGGTGTATTTTCTCTCGGGATTTTGAGATTTTCGATGAACGCGAGGTTGATTAACGCAGTGGCGTACCTAAGGGGGGGGGGGCGGTGGGTGCGGTCCGCACCGGGCGGCACTTTTTATTACTTTTTAGGGGGGGCGGCAAAAATGTATAGATTAAATTGAAATACCTAAATGAGAGGGCGGCAAAATCGTCTTCCGCCCTGGGCGGCCGATACACACGCTACGCCGCTGGATTAACGGGAGCTGAGTGGCTGCAACTGGCAGTGTTTTGTAAACTTTGGTACTTTCTCATGTTTAACAGTGCTTGGTCTACGTGTATTGTATGTTTTGCCACTTTTTAGTCCACATTTACTATCTGAGTTAATTTTATTTCCATGTTACTTCTCGGTCACACAAGCTCTCAAATTTAACCCACACATTAGCGAAAATGAGTACGAAACACACGTCATTATAAAGTTTTATTGGCCAAGCGAATAGACAGAATAAGAGCTGTCAAAATCAGGTAAAAATAAAACCTTTACAAGAATACTGACTAGTCAAAAGATTTCACCGTAATTTAACAGCGTATTGATTGATATCGTTAAGGTTATTAACCACACGTTCAGTAGCTCTCGCCTATTTGTGAGGAGATGGACACATAGCAAAGATGCCCTTCCTTGTACACAGAAATAAGATGGTTATCCAGAGGAAAATCGCTAACCAGAGTATTTATATGACGAGAGGCATCGCAAAGATTCTTATCAAAACAGAAGTCACTGTTGACAACTATTTTCATGTTGGCAGATATAGTAGCTGTATTTAAAGCCAAACTGAAGTAATGGGAACGGCATGTAAACAAATATGTTTGGACATATTTCAAACAATAGTAGGGGCCTAGGTGGGATCTTAGACAAGACTGAAACCTGAGCATTCATTCTCCCAGTTGGTGCACGATCATTTCTTTTTGCTTTACAAAGTGTTCGAGCGCTACTTCCTAACCGTGCATGTCTGTGCATAAAGAAAATCCACTGCATTTACATTCGACACAACTCTGCCAGTGTTCTGCATTTTAAGTCAAGGCGGAATACCATGAGGTTGCCACCATAACACTTAAATCCCAGTGCCATTTCAGACAACCTATCTGTGTGATGCTGGGTCTGCAGTGACAGCAACCAAAAAAAAAACACTTCGGGTGTCCTCTCCTATTTTCACAGATGGAACCGTTTCGTTGCAGAGAAACAAACTCAGGGTACTCATTGGTTTAGCGTTAAATCATCTTATACTCAGTTTTTGGTATGTTGAAATACATTTCAATTTAATTGTGGAATCAAAACAATCTAACATATAAACAATCAATTCCCGAGCCAGCGGGCCGCGGTGAAATTATCAAAGGTTGACCGGTCCGCGGCGAGAAAAAGGTTGGGGACCACTGGTGTATATGATCTAAAAGATTTTGTTCTCATTTTGAAAGGGATTTCACATATACTATTCACTAGGGAGCGACCGATAATCGGATCGGTATCAGACCGATATTGGCACTATCGGTTAATATCGGATCGGCCGATTGTTGTAGGGAGCGACCGATAGTCGAACCGATATTGGCAATATGGGTTAACTGTCGGACCGGCCGTTTTTTGGCTGCTGATACATTGTCTTTTTTTTTCACAACAGAGTTGCAGAAAAAAAAAATCAGTAAATAACCCAATTCTATAACCAGATCAGACAAGATTTAAAAAAAAGGAAAAAAAAACCCGTACACAGAAATTGTCACGTCTACATCAGAGATATGACCTTGAAACAATAGGATTGGCATTTCTTAATTCTAATGTATGACCTTGAATGATACAATTAGTGAACATCTGTGTGTATTTTTTGTTGGGATGAGAAGTTGGGGGGGGGGGGGGAACAAGATTTACGTGTGGGCGAAGTGTCACGAAATATGACAGGGAAGGGGTAAGCATGGGTTGACATACGTCATTAGCTGTAGCACGAGAAAAACACGTGTTTGTCATTGTTGTTGATTAAAGAAAATATCGGTATCTGGGGGGGGGGGGAGGGGTAAACAAGACACGCGTGGGCGAAGTGTTACAAAATATGTGAACATGGGTTGAAATACGTCATACAGCTCGAGAATAACACGTGTTTGGCATTGTTGTTGCTTAAGGGGCTGTCCATTAATTACGTCAACAAAATAGGGGGGAGGTGGGTCAGAAAATTTTTGACAATTGTTGACAAGGGGGAGGGTGGGTGGTCAAGAAAAGTTGACGTCAACAATGTTACTTTTTAAAATTTAATATAATTTCTTAATAAATAGGAAATTTAAGCAGCATTTGTAGTTCTGTGTTACACACTCGCTTAACATTCAGTATTTTAATTAAACTCAACTATATTCCTACTAATTTTGCCACATAAACATTTTGGAAGCCACCCTTTTTAGGGGGGGGGGGGTAATCAAATGTTGACGTAATTTTATAGGGGGGGGGTCTCTGGAAGTTTGACAAGTTGTTGACAAGGGGGAGGGGGGGTAAAAATCGCCAAAAATTTGTTGACATAAAAAATGGACAGCCCCTTAAAAGAAAATATCGGTATCGGTATCGGTAAAAATGCTGGGGGAAAATATCGGTATCGGACTATCGCTAAAAAGGCATATCGGTCGCTCCCTACTATTCACATTGACAAAGACCAACACAATTACTTACTGGCTAAAAAATTAATTTAAAAAGTCAACTCAATATCATTATAAACATGGCTTCTTTTTTTTTTGCTCACAATATAAACTTTACAACTAGTTAGGATAAACAGAGAGCACACGACTTTATAAAATATAAACTTTACAACTAGTCAGGATAAACAGAGATCACACGACTTTATAAAATATAAACTTCACAACTAGTTAGGATAAACAGAGATCACACGACTTTATACAATATAAACTTTACAACTAGATAGGATAAACAGAGATCACACGACTTTATACAATATAAACTTTACAACTAGATAGGATAAACAGAAATCACACGACTTTATACAAAAAATTACAATTTACGTTGCGAGAAACAAACCTCTCGTTAAATTAACTACACACAATATTTTTAATGTATTTCTATAAAAAAAATATTCTTAGAATTTCTTTTCAATTCATTTTGTCAAGCGATGAGTGTTTTTTTTTTTTATAAACCTGTTAAAACAGCCTCCATACCAGGCCCGTAGCCAATTCAAAGTAAGCAGGGGGCACCAATACCCAGCAAGGGGGTACTTTCTCATTTTAGTTACTTTTTCTTTATTTTTTCCTCTTTTTAAGCGATGGGGGGGCACTCCACACCTAGCGGGGGGGGGGGGCACGGCTCCCCAGTACCCCCCCTTGGCTACGGGGCTGGTCCATACCACTTCATAACACAATTGATGATTATTATCAATAACAATTTCAAAGATTTAAAAAAATTTTTTAATTAGCTGTAATTTCTTTTGTCGGCAGTCTGAAATACAGAAAAGGTCTATATATTGAACACGTTTCAATGAAAGAAATTAGAATGTAAGTGAACATTTAATAAAGGCTTAGTGTATTACAATTGTCTGTAACAAAATTTTTAACAAGTAATTATTAAAATATTCGATAACGTACAACCAGTCACCATGCAATGTAAACTATTCACTGCTTTGTGTATGAACACTTTAAGAAATAGATTGAATGAAGTAGATTAAGTATCTTATTGACGCATTATGCACAGGCAAGTGACATTGTTGTGGTGCCATCAATATTAAATTCCTTTGGCCTCAAATTGATTCAAGTGTAAATTGAGACGAGCACCTGGCAATGTCTAGCTCCGTGATCCCAGGCCACTCCAGGTCCTCAAGTATAAATGGTCTGGGTATTAAATTCACCAACTGGTTAGATCTGGTTACCAGTTGTCTATCAAAAAATGTGACAAGCCTGGATGATTTTTTAAATATATATATTTTTTTTTTTCTTTTAAATGAATGACGCTTAGATTGATCTATTGTTGTCTGTTTATTGACGTTCAAATGCAATGAGATCGTATCAACGTTCTAGAATGCTACAAAAACTCATAAGTCGATTAAAACATGATATAAAATATAAAAAAAAATATATATATCATTTAATTTTTTGAAGATTTTAGCCACATTAATCATTTTCAAACAATGTAACCTTTTAAAGGGACAGTTCTAAAGTGGCGTTATTACTACCCCAGGGGTACTCTGGAAAATTTGTGTGCCAAAAATATTCGAGTAAGGCAGTTTCCGCATTTAGATGACCGTCCCCGCACTAGCTACACCACTGTTTTTTGAGACAGTGTTTGATAAAGACTTGACCTAATAATGTTTTTGGCCACTTGTTACCTCACCATTATATTTTCTCTTTTAAACTTCGTTCTTGGCTTCATACTCAAGTAGCTCATTCAATATATATATATGATATTTATGTTACTATGTTATTATGTTGTTGTTTTTCTTAGAAAAAAGAGGGAGAAGAGTAATTTATCATGATTCTGTTTGAGGGAAGCGAGTTAAAGCGAGTTAAAGCTAAATACAATAAGTACACAATAACAAGGTTATAAAGTAGTGGTCCCCAATTATTTCTTACAATTATTATTATTTTTTGCAATGTTCATATGACTTGTGGAACCTTATTTTATTTATTGTTCTTGTTAAGTCTGTCTTAGTAGACTAATTGGTCATCTCAAAGTATTGGCAAAATGAAACCTGTCATCACCGGCTATCTTTTAACTAATTTCATCCCTGCCGGAGATGAAACCATAGACATTTATCTCCGGCTCTTCAGAATTTTTTTTTCACCCTCCCCCCCCCCCCCACTGGTTTTTTCTTAAATCGAGCACTGTTGCAAAGTATCCGTCCTTTGAAATTTGGGCAGTCCAAATGTGCAGATATTTATTCAACACTTTTTGTTTGGCCATCACGGCGTGTAAACATTGAGAAATTATGTTCGCCATAGAAAGTTGTGAGTCGCCCACCGACAATCGTTGTGATGGAAACTCATGACTTTGACAATCAGTAAATATGTGTCCCGTGAATACGAAGAAAGCATTATCTTGACCAGATTTAGAATAATGCAATCAGAACAAAAACAGGCACACTTATTCAACACTAACACATACATATAATTCACCAGTCAAGTACTTGCTCAAAAAACATTTAGATTTTAATAGTATTCAAACACTTTATCTCATTTTTTGTCCGTTAGAGAAATTACTCTTTAAATGTAACTGAAACTTTTAAATTCCAATGAAACTGAAACGTTTTAAAATCTCAGTCAATGAAACTGAAATATATGGGTCCTGTTCTGTTCAGAAATATAATAGTAACATTTATTTATTCATATAACATTAATTGAATTTGTTTTGAAGAGAACCCACAGTCTGGTTTAATTGACAATTGAAATATTTATATGGCTACAGGCGGCAGACGCACAGTAAACTTAAGTACAATTGAAAAAAGAAAGAAAGAAAATAATAATTGGGGAAATAATATTACACTTTGATAGTTGATGTTTTACGTGGTACTTAATAGAGGTCGGTCTCATTTCATATGCTATCATGTCAACATTCTATACTTAGCTTAGAAATGTAGTAATAGCATCACAATTCTTTCCACACACACACACACACACACACACACATAGCCTATATATATATAGTGACAATTCATCTGCTATCAGAGGAGGCGGCATTTATTGGTCCTCATGTCCTGATACAAAGAATAAGAATTTAATCCGAATGTAATTGTTTGAATTCCGAATCGTTCACGTTTCAAATAGTTTCTCTTTTTATAAATGATATATATTGAATGAATTCCCACATAATCTTAATTTTCCAAAAGTAAATGTCCCGCTGTTAGGTTTAACAATCGCCCTACCAACTCAGAGGGCGCCATCCACCGTGATTAACTACATCAGAATCCCAGATTAATCCTTGGGAATTCCATATCAGTTTTTTTTGTTTTTTAAATGTATTATAATCTTATAAAACGGATGGATCTATTGCTGGATCCTGACTTGGGAGATGGGGCAGCATATGGGTGGGGCGGATGGCGGTATATAACATACTTAGATACACTGTTGCCTCAGGATACGAACCTAATTGTTTCAATTTCAAATTATTTAATCTTTGAATACATTTTTTGCCTTTCTTAAATTATATAAAATAGATCAATTTCTGGATCTCCATAAAATCTCGATATTCTAAATTTGTTTGTCGAAGCCTAATCATTGGGAGGTAGGACTTGTGTTCAGCTACTACTCTGTCTGTTGTACTTGTGTTCAGCGACTACTCTGTCTGTTGTACTTGTGTTCAGCTACTACTCTGTCACTTTAGCAGCAGTGAGGTCTGTGGTATTTAAATACAATTAAACACCAGAATACTTTTTTTATCAAACTCAAAAGATGGATTGGATGCAGTATCTCTACAAACTAGATTTTCTGTATATATTTCTATATGTGATCATTTCTTGACTGTTGTTCACTCTTTAACTTTTTTTAACATTACCCATCTATTATTGGGTGATGATACTAAATACAAATTAATCCCCTACTTAAAACGCATAGTAACAAATTCTGCTTTAAGAATAAATCATTATTTTTATTATATTTTACTGACACTCTACGACACAATATGTAACCTCTGTTATAATGTGTCTCATCTAACTTTACTGACACTCGACGACACAGTATGTAACCTCTGTTACAATGTGTCTCACCTAACACTAAAAACATAATTTAAAAAAAAAACAATCTTTTAACTCATCACTTATATAAACCAATCATTAACTTTATTGTAGAAATTAATTTTTACGATTTAGTTGCTTCAAACTCAATCAATAGAAAACTTAGTATGACAGAATAAAAGTCTGGTGTTTTGTCCAATCCGTCCATTGTTCCGATATCTCAATGAAGTCACACAAGATCGATGTATTGACGACTTATCCAACTAGATCTTCTCACCGTCATTAATATAGATGAACAACAATCATTACTTAGTCGGTTGAACGCAATGAAATCAATACCTTCACTTGTATACGGATGAGATAATTTCATTTGTTCACGTCTCTTCAATAGGTTTCAATCAATTTAATCTACGTTATGTTCTCTACAGATACATATCTCACCATTCATCACAAAATGTGATTTATCAACTTACTACTCATTTACATGAACATCATCAAAGCTCAAATGCACTGTATATTTCACTCTACTGTAGACCGGTGGTTCTAAACCGGTGTTACGCGTACCCTAAGAGCTACTGGAACGTATAATTTCCGTTTTAAAACAGCCAATAGTTTGAAGAAGTCCGTCAGATTGACCAATTATTTCATTATGAAAATAAAATGTACATTTATTCGCGAACTTGGGACGGATGGCCGAGTGGTGTAGATACTCGACTGTCAACCTGAGAGTCCTGGGTTCGATCCTCGGTGAAAACCATGGGAATATTTTCAGGTGAAATATGTTTCAAAGTCGTCCCACAAGTCCACCCAGCTTTAAATGGGTACCTGACTTTAAAGTTGGGGAAGTAAAGGCGGCTGGGCGTTGTGCTAACCACACAATCCCTTCATATGCCGAGGTTATAGAAACAGATGAATTCTACACTTCATCTGCCCCGATGGCCTTTTAGGGCTAAGGGAACTTTTTTTTTACTTTTTTATTCGCGAATTTACTTGTGAAGGGTACCCGCGGATAAACCTTCTCACTCTTTGGGGTACAATCGCAAAAATGTTGAGAATCGATACTATAGTTACGGTTTAAGTCTCCCAGGGGTCCTACTAATGTTTAGTGCCTACAGATATGTCAAGAATGTATTGGAAAATAACAAATCAGTAGCAACCAGTGTAAATTGATAAATTAGTTATTGTTTCGACATCATATTTTGGATCATATATTTGAACTGTAACTAAGCAAGGAACATAGAATGTTATTTTTTAAATAAAAATTCTGAAAGTATGAGATGTTTATCTCTTATATTCTATAAGCCAGTAATTGGGACTTGGGACATTTTATGCAGTCCCTTTCCTTAATCTTTACCAAAGCAGACAGTGTAATGGCTACAGTTAAGCCTGTAACCACTACTTGAGAATCGGGCTACAACATGCAGATTCGAGTCACAACTTTAACGAAATTCATATCTGTTTTCTTATTTTGAGTTTTTTTTTAATTTCCTTTCACACTATTTTATTATTACACATAACCACTGCAGGATGTCAATGTTCTGAAATGAATCTAATGCATATATCAACAGCCCCAAAAACTACATAAAATATAAACTGTGTAATTTGGAGGTCTTGCAAAGACAATCATGCAAGGAACAACAAACGGAAAAAGGAAAAGAGGAAGACAAAAGAAGAGATGGGAAGACAACATCCATGAATGGATCGGCCTGTCGTTCGCCGACTCCCAAAAGGCAGCACAAGACCGGAGAAAATGGCGGGAAATAGTTTTCGGTCAACAACGGTGCCCCAACGACCCATACACGGGTTAAGGGATAGAAGAAGAAGAAGAAGAATTTGTCAAACTGTGGACATACATATAATATTGACTTTGTCAACCTTTAGACAGTGTTTGTCATCCTGTAGACAGTGTTTGTCAACCTGTAGACAGTGTTTGTCAACCTGTAGACAGTGTTTGTCAACCTGTAGACAGTGTTTGTCAATCTGTAGACAGTGTTTGTCAACCTGTAGACAGTAATTGTCAACCTGTAGACAGTGATAGTCAACCTGTAGACGGTGTTTGTCAACCTGTAGACAGTGTTGGTCAACCAACTGGGAGGGACAGTATATGCTGCGGGAGGGGGTGCGACTATTCGGGTGGTCAGTGCCGTGATAATTTAGAATATGAGCATAATGAAACAGTTCGAATTTTAAATCGAACACGTTTCGAAACATTTTTTCCCTTTTAAATGATATAAAATGAATTAATTCATCCCCCCCCCCCAACCACAGGTTTTTTTTTTTTTCAAACAATGTTTGTCTCCGGCCTCAGTCTGCATAACAGATATTTACATGTAACAATCACCCGAGACTCAAAGTAGGCACACGTGTAGATTTAGAATTATGAAGAGAATAACTTTTAGTAATTCTTCAAATGGGAAAACATTCTCCTCCAGATTAAAAATATATATGTACAAAAAACAACAAGCAAACATCGAAGTGTGGCACTAATGCATACATGCTCAAAATAGTAAATATTTTTTTTAGTTTTATGTAGATTTGAGAGAAATTGGTCGAAATGTGCAACAATAACATTATTTTTACTTTCACAGTTTGAATATCTACTCAAAAATTAACCTTTTAAAAAAAATTAAAAAAGCACTGAAAAGTAGATTGATAAATTATTATATCATACACATATTTATATAAATTATCCTTACTCAGCAAGGCTGATTTTAAATATGCCTTTACATAAGTTGATAAGGGGTAATACATAAATACATAATCTATATACCTAGAATATGAAATTTACATAAGTGAAAAAGCGTAATACATAAATATATAATCTATATACCTAGAAGGGCACCCACGCTTTAAGTTTAGTGTATTTTTTATAAAAGCTTTCTTTTTAAGTTAAAAGATGAATTGATCCTTGCAATATCTCCACTGACTAGATTTTCCAAGGCCGGCATCTACTCCAAATAAGTAGGCCTACAGGGCAACCTTTAATACGAATTATTTTGAACAGGACAAGTTTCAGAAAATCATTCGAAAATTAATGAGTTTTTTTTTGTTATAATCTCCATAGGATGCAACTGTTACTTGGCAAGGAACATCAAATGAGCTTATAAAAACATCAAAAAAATAACGTATTTTAATTAGTTGAATACGTAATTTAAGCCAGGTGTGTCTCTGGTGAGTGTCATATGCAGGACTAGAACAAACAAATCTCCACGCGCGGGGCCACATTAGACACGAGGCCCCCCTTAAGTTCTGAGCCTGGGACGGTTGCCTCAGCTGCCATCCACTAATGCCACTACTGTGATATACATTTTATGAATACCCTGAATAGCCTGTGTTTGAATTGTAATTGTACTAAGTTTTTTTTTTTATTTTTAGAAAATAAGAATCTAATTTCAATGCATATTAATATGCTAAGCATTTATATTTTTTAGTTCGGTTTCCAAGTGATTCGACTATTAAGTCTCCATTTTAAAAAAAATCGGGGGGGGGGGGGGGGCTGCATTTTTACTTCACCCCAGGCGGCACTAAATATATTTAGGCTACGCCACTGAGCACAATCAATTCTTTAAAATGATGGGATGATGGAGGAAGTAAAGATTTCAACCACGATAATCAAAGTGAAACCAGCTGATTTTTAAAACATCTCAAACGATGAGTCATTTTCCCAAAGCTGTTTTCAACATATTTGCACACACGCACACACACACACACATATTGTATGTTTATCTCTTAGTTCATCTCACTTCTCCACAGTCACTTGCAAAGACACACGTTTTCTTTTTTTACAAGGTTGTTAAATAAAACTCACTTCTGTCGAAAACGTAATTATTACTGATATAGCCAAATGACATTTTAAAGTGACACAAAGTGACAGAATCGAGAGCTATGCATACAATGCTTTCACCCTGAAATAATCTTTGGAAGCTTAGCGTGATTGTTACTTATACTTTTTACTGTTTCAAAATCGATACTTGAATTCTTGCCAAATGTAGAATTATAATAGCTTTTGATCTGTTAACACCGTTTTACTTTTAAAGACCTAGCTGTCTAAACAATAGTTGTATTGTTTGATTGGAATCGATAATATAAAAAAAATGTTTTGTTCACTTACTTCACTATATATTTTTAAAAAAAAATAGTTTTCTTTGTTCTGTGTGTTTTACTACGATGTTTACGATGTATACTTAGTAAGTCTATCCGTAGACAGCACCACAGAGTGTGACAATTTTTTTTAAGCTGGAGTTCCGACCCTTTTTATTGGTGTGGTAAGTCCCTGTGAGCAGACCTGCCAGCCGAATTTTTTTTTTCAATTTCGGCTACTGACATAATTGTTCGGCTGATATCCGGGATTAGCAGGATTTCACCGTAAATCGAGTCAATAGCCAATTGCGGCTGATTTTCGGCTGATTACGAAATATTTGGCTGAAATTCGGCTGAAGCCTAGACAATAATGAATTGATAAAACTTAAGAAATAAAACACTTTCACAATACTTGAAGAAAAGTTTTATTATTTAAAACAACAGAAAAAAAACAGTTTTATATATTGTCCTACTAATACATTGCATGAATGCATTTCACTCATTCAGTTTCTATCACTCCATACATTTATAAGCACTTAACGCATCAGTTTATAATTGTTCATGAATAAAACAAACGCGCTGCAGTTTATCAGCTGTTAAGCTTGATCGTTTGTTGTTCATTATCAAACCAGTAACCGAAAACATACACTCCTCTGGTACAGATGATGCTGGTGTAGTGATGATGATAGGTGAAGACGAGCCAGTTGAGTAAGTTGTGGATACGAGGATGATGCAACATTGCTACGCCAGAAAGCGAGGACATCATGAAACTGAACAACAGGCGCCGTCAAATAGTTTGCAATTTCTAAAATCAAAACACAACAGTACTAACAGCTAATTTATAAAACATTTCATTATAGTACACAGTATATGTATTTAAAAATATTTTACTGCAAACTGAGTGGTGTATTGAGAGCAAAATAAAACGAGAACTGTTTCAATGCCAATAAATTAACATTAGTACAATCGTCAGGTGACTGCTCAATTCTCAGCTCATTCACCAGCTCCATTCGTAATCGCTTACATCGGGTTTCTTCAGAAACATGTTCACTGACTAGCTGCGAATGCGACACATCAGCTTTAGACATGATGAATCCACGGGCTATGGCATTCTCCAGAATTGTGGTTGCTTCTTACGGTGGAATCAATGATTTAGAACCTGGATCAAGCAACTGATGCAGCTTGATGAGATCATTACAGGAAATCGATGATCAAGCTGGTTGAGAACTGACAGCTTGTTTATTCGTATTTTGTTATCATCAGCATTTGATGCAGTGCAGATCTTTCTTATGTGCATTTTCACTAGTGGAATAGTTGATAAGGTTAGCAGTGAAAAGCTGAAGAGATCAGCTAGGTCTTGAAATGGTTTCAGAAAGGTAACGAGTTCACTTAAAAAGTCAATTTCATCTTCATGGAGACAAATATCAACTCGATCAATACTCTTGAGAATATTTTCAACATTTATTTTCAAGTAAAGTATAGGCTGAATCATCATCAGTGTTGAATTCCAACGCGTTGGACATGATGCCTTCACTGGCTTATGATTGTGTCTATGACTGTCAACGATGGCGTTAGTGGTGCTCTCAGAGGCATGCACTATTGATGCACTGAGCTGATCGTCTATAAGAAGCAATTCACACACTGAATACATGCCTTCTTTCAGGGTCTTTATCATTTGTTTACACCTCTGTGAATGCTGCTTCGTCTTCTATGATTGCGGTCTTGAAATGAAGTGCAGTTACGATGTTGCGGCACTTTTACAGTATCTGCAGAACGTCTTCATTTTTATTGATGCTGTCGGTAGTAAGCAGAAGGTGCAATGCGTGTGCTGTACAGTGCTGATAAGAATCAACCTTCAAAAGCTTTGAAGTCTTTATCATATTTGCAGCACCTTCATGGCAGCTAGTTATTAAAAGCTTTTTGTGATCAACAGAAAAGCTTTTCAAGACAGAGCTGATATGGTCAGCAAAGGTCATGTGCAGCAAGATTAAGTAATGCGACGGTTTAAATACGGCGGCTAATGTGTTGCGCGGCTTAGGGTCTACCTGTAAGGATGTGATGTTTATCTCTTAGATCCTATAAACCATTAATGGGACAGTTTTGTGATGCCCTTCTTTCATTCCCATGATAGCCGATAGTGAAAAAGGCCATGGAGGCACCACGGGAGACATATGCAAGTGACTAGATACACACCGGGAGTCGAATCCGTAACCTGTAGCATGCAGATTGTGCTGCATCATGAAGAACCGGCACGCCATCCAGCCACCCCCGACCTTATTATTGGTACCCGAGCCACTCTAACGTTGTTGGGGCCCTAGGCGAGGGTACATGGGGGGGGGGGCTTATAATCTATGACAGTAGGGGTGCCACTGTTAGGTTTATTTTAGCTGTGAAGACCCGAAGCAAGTCTATTCATAACAACGGCTGCTGTTACATTGTTTCGATTTCTAGAACTAGCGAGGAATCCGGTGTTCTCTCAGTCTGTTCAGGATCACTGACCTTCATAGTCAAAATGAAAGGGGGCGGGGGACAAGAACAATACAATAATTTTACACTGGCTAAGATCAAACTTTAGGATAGTCGGTGCACTGGACTTTGTTTAGTGATATGTGTTTTATAGGATGGACAGAAAAGGTATAAATATAACAGTATGTGGGCGTGAGGGAGTGTTTCTACAAAATGCGCGAGGAGGGGGGGGTATTACCAGTTCGAATGCATGTTTCTTTCCGTCTTGTGACCAACAGATAAATGCTAGGTGTGTCAGATAGTAAATCAAAGAGAAGAGTTTTCCCAATTAAAGAAGACCGACATTATGTTCACCATCAATTAATATTCGCTTCACCTCCACAGAAAGATACTCCGCTGATTCAATCATATGAATAAATACTTTTTCTTATTCCGTCTTGAATTATCACTCTTTATATGATTCATCGATGTAGACAAAAAATAATATACAGTGATAAACAACTTCTTGATTCAAATTACCACATTACATAACATACAGACCAACTTGCTAAGACTATTATATCTAATGTAAAACATCCAAGCTCATCGTATTATTATAGACTAATTCAACTAACGGCCACTTTACTTTAGCTGTTTACAAAAATAAGGTTTTACGTCATGCCCTACTAAGTAACCATTGTTTACATTTCAATGACCATGTATTGACCCTAGTTTGACGTCATACCCTACTAAGTAACCATTGTTTACATTCTCAATGACCATGGTTTGAAATGACGACACAATATTAAATGTAAACATTATGTTTTTCCTACATCTAAATGTGGTCTTTCCCCTACATCTAAATGACAGTAAACATTATGTTTTGTGGTCTTTCCCTACATCTAAATGACAGTTAACATTATGTTTTGTGGTCTTTCCCTACATCTAAATGACAGTAAACATTATGCTTTGTCTACTGAAACTTTGAATTCATTTTATTACTTAACCTGTCGTCTAGGACGGCCTGTGCCCAGTCATGACATTGATTAATTTGTTTATTACTTTGCTTAGATCCAGCCATACAATAACTATATTTCTATTATAAGTATTGATCCGTGTGCAATCAACCATGAATATTTCTACAAACTATTGACAAACGTCATCTATTCGGCCCAATTAATCACCCACTTTAAAATCAATAGCATTTAAGATTCCACAGAGTCGCCTGTTCAGGTCGAACTGAGAGATTTGAGTTGACAATTCTATACATTACAAACGGTCTCGCTTCATCTGTTAACACAACAGACCAACAGAACCTTTGACGATCGTGAGACTCACCAATTTGCTATTGTCTGTGATTGTATATAGAGATCAGGGTAGGTCTACACCGTGTGTCTACATTTAATTACATCTAGATTAATAAGAAAAGGTCAAAAACCTGTCAAAATTGTTTTTCACCTTTCATAAAATGGTCTGCATTAACCAGTAATTATCAGGTAACATTTCCTTTAGAGCGAGAATAATTGATCTCAACTGAGGGCTTTTTAAGAGACATTTTTTATGTTCTGAGCATTTAAAATGTCATGAAATAGAGGACAAAGAGTTGTAGAATTAATTACATAGATTGTGCATACTTCTTAAGATAATTTACATAAGCGCACAAATATATATATATATATATATATATATATATATATATATATATACAGAGGCCGACTTGAGGATGGTCGCACCAATCGTTTGACAGTACCCCCGGACTTGCCAAAGGCATTACAAGACCTAAGTTTTACATAATTGTTTTTATTCCTGATTTTTTAAAATACAAAACTTTTGTAGGCCCACAACAAAAATAATTGGGGAAAAGTAAGTTTACACCAGTATATAGTTGTTGTTTCACTACCCCAGTATGTAGTTATTGTTCCACTACCCCAGTATGTAGTTTTTCTTTCACTATCCCAGCATGTAGTTGTTGTTTCACTACCCCAGTATGTAGTTGTTATTTCACTATCCCAGTATGTAGTTGTTGTTTCACTAGACCCCAGTATGTAGTTGTTGTTTCACTAGCCAGTATGTAGTTGTTATTTCACTATCCCAGTATGTAGTTGTTGTTTCACTAGACCCCAGTATGTAGTTGTTGTTTCACTATCCCAATATGTAGTTGTTGTTTCACTAGGCCCCAGTATGTAGTTGTTGTTTCACTACCCCAGTATGTAGTTGTTGTTTCACTACCCCAGTATGTAGTTGTTGTTTCACTACCCCAGTATGTAGTTGTTGTTTCACTACCCAAGTATGTAGTTGTTGTTTCACTACCCCAGTATGTAGTTGTTGTTTCACTATCCCAGCTTGTAGTTGTTGTTTCACTAGGCCCCAGTATGTAGTTGTTGTTTCACTACACCCAGCTTGTAGTTGTTGTTTCACTACCCCAGTATGTAGTTGTTGTTTCACTAGGCCCCAGTATGCACTTGTTGTTTCACTATGCAGTATGTAGTTGTTGTTTCACTACGCAGTATGTAGTTGTTGTTTCACGACACCCAGCTTGTAGTTGTTGTTTCACTACCCCAGTATGTAGTTGTTGTTTCACTAGGCCCCAGTATGTAGTTGTTGTTTCACTAGGTCCCAGTATGTAGTTGTTGTTTCACTAGGCCCCAGTATGTAGTTGTTGTTTCACTAGGCCCCAGTATGTAGTTGTTGTTTCACTACCCCAGTATGTAGTTGTTGTTTCACTACCCCAGTATGTAGTTGTTGTTTCACTACCCCAGTATGTAGTTGTTGCTTCACTACCTTAGTATGTAGTTGTTGTTTCACTACCCCAGTATGTAGTTGTTGTTTCACTAGGCCCCAGTATGTAGTTGTTGTTTCACTACCCCAGTATGTAGTTGTTGTTTCACTAAGATTCAATCTTTTATGCCCAAAAATTAGATAAGCTATATATGTAAGTAAAATAGCCTGAATGATTGCCAAAATATAAACTTTTAAGTTTTTATCATTATTGATTTATTGAACAAAATGATTGATGTTTTATAGCCGTTATTATTCAAATTTTGTTAAAAAGCCCAAATCATGCACGGGGGGGGCTCAGGTCATGAACGGGGGGGGGCTCAGCCCTAGCCCCTCTGGCTACGGGCCTGCTTCAACTTAACCTAATGACACTGAACTCACCTTTTATTATTGTCTAATATTATCTACATTTAAGTTTTAGTGCATTCAAAAGATATTATAAAAATACTTTGAATTACGCAACAAAAATAAAATTGAAAATGGCTTTGACCATGAAGTCAGAGCGTCTTTCCAAGACTTTTACTAATTATTTTTTCAGCATTAAATAAAACAAATGGCGCATTTTCAAGATTTTGATAATTTAAAACATGTTTTTATATTCCTTTTTTTTTTAAATTTCATGAAACCTTGGGAGAATGCTGTGGTTACAGAAAAAGACAAATTTTACACTTCATCGCCCCGATGGCCCTTTAGGGTTGAGGGAGCATTTTTGGGGAGAAAACCCCCCGCCCCCCAACAACTTATTTAAATCAATTCGAATTTTATATATTTCTTCATTTATATATATATATATATATATATATATATATATATATATATATATATATATATAAACCAGCCTTCTCTCTCTCTCTCTCTCTCTCTCTCTCCTCCCTACCCTCTCTCTCTGTCACTTCCTCACTGTCTCTCCCTCTCTATGTCTGTCTCTCTCAATCCCTCACCCCTCTCTCTCTGTCTCTCTATTCCTCCCCTATCTCTCTCACTCTCTCCATCTCCCCTCTCTCTCTCTCTCTCAGTATAGACCTATATACAGAAAGCCGTTTCTATGTTTTCTGTAATCCTGAGCTAAGATACATTGTGGGAGGCCTAGAAAAAAAAAAAAACGTTTTAATGTTACTGCTTATAAATCTTGGAAGCCTAACAATCCTGGATGAAAGAGTATCATTTGAAGCTCCCCCTCCCTACTACATTAGTACATTAGATTGGTCATTTTATATCGCTACTGTTACATTTGTACATTAGGCTGACCACTTTATGTCACTTACTGTTACATTTTTACATTAGGTTGACCACTTTGTTGTCAGTGAAGGACAGTCCTTTACTCCACACCGCACCAATCTCGTGCTCCCTGTTTTTATCTTTGCTGGACAGAGTCTTTTGGTTGTTTATGGGAAAAGCCTGAATTGAAAAAAAAAGTATGACTAAAATAGTTATAAACATTAAAAAAATGCGAAATTCAAGATAAACTTTTTTATTTGAAAATAAAAGTGCCAAACTTATAACTAAATATATGTAGTTACGACATGTTAAATTGAAAAAAAAAAAAATCTCCGTATTGCAATATTGCACTTATAAAAATATTTGATGGGACCCTGTTAGAAATGAATTTCATATTTCTTAATAATTTAAGGAGCTCCTTAATTAGTTTCCATCTCCATAAGAACGGTTTTGATTCTGTAATATTTCCTACGATGCCTATTGCATCTAGAATAACAGCCCGAAGAAGAAATGGACCAATCACTTTTACAGCTTTATTTTTATGAATTCAATTACGTCAGCACGATTAAAGCTACAGACAAACATCGAGATGATCTGCGAGAAATATCGAAATTATCCACGATAAGCGTTGCAACGATTTACAATGATATTGAAATGTTCCACAATAAACATGGGAATGATCTGCAATCAAATATTGCCATGTTTCACAACAGTGTGATAATTATATTCCATAAACATCGCAATGATCAGCAATAAAACATTGCGATGATTCACAATTATATCGCAAAAGATCTTCAGTAAATATCACAGATGATATTGTAAATGATCTACAGTAAATATGTCAAAAGATCTTCAGTAAATATAGCAAAAGATCTTCAGTAAATATAGCTAAAGATCTTCAGTAAATATAGCAAAAGATCTTCAGTAAATATCGCAATAATTCACAATAAATATTGCAATGATCTGCAAAAAATTTTACAGGTACATACCATCAGTAGGCAACATTTTGCGTTAAAATGACAAATATTATAGTCAGAATTTAAATCCACACCGTAGCCGATGGTGCAATGGCCATGTAGGCACCACGAGAAACTCAGAGGGAACTTTCACCATGTTGTTTAAAAACATTGATTGAATTTAAAGAAAAAAGGGACGAAAATATTCTTACCTTCGTGTCGTAATGCATTATTGATGAGTACTCATACTGTACGCCGTAGTTATTTATCTCACTGGGATGATACTTATTGAACTGCTTGACGAATGCGGGTTCAACGATTGCCAGGTTGACGGTGATGTAGTCGTCTCTCTATGGCAACTGGTGCTCGTGGAGTAGACCAATTGCGTGACCTATTTCGTGGAGATACAGCCCCATCTAATAATTCATGGGATACCAAAAAAAGAAAGAAAATTGTTAGATTAAAAAAAAAAAATAAAAACTAGTACTGAGATGCAGATGATTGTTACCATGGTTGCTATAAATAGATAATAATATTAAATAATAGAAGACAGCGTAAATAGTCGTGGAGAAAATTGTGCATTCTTGATAAAATTGGGGACTGTTGGGTTCAAAATGCTGCAATTATTGCAAATAAAACTCAAGGAGCCCAGAAGTGACTTAGAAGACGAGATATTTAACTCTATACACAACTCGTAACAGACGGCCGCAGGGAATAAATGGAGCGACCCACAGCACATATCAGGCCGTACCGATTAAACATTCACAAACACACATACACACGCAGTGCCGTCGAGAGGGGCGGGGGGGGGGGGCAAATGCCCAGGGGACCGGCGATTTTTAGGGCGAGTTTCAGGGGCCCTGACTGAGCTGGCCAATCAACTTTAAAAAAAAATATTATTATCAGCAGGGGGGGCCAGTTACAGCCCTGCCCAGGGGCCCGACATTTCTGTCGGTGGGCCACACGGCTCTATAGTTAGTCTAGCTTTTTAAAAAAAAAAATATTGTTTTTATTTTATGACTTTCAAAACAAATTAAATCTTCATAAATTAACGTTGGTGCTTCAGTCATTTAACACGAATTAAACCATTGTTTTTGTAGTCCACTTTTTGCATACTAGTATTAAACAGTGATGTATTGGGAGGGGCACGCGGTGGAACGACGTTCCCTTTTTTCCCTTTTTTCAGAAACGAAACGCGTTCCTCCAGAACTTTTTCATGTCCCGACAACTCCCACTTTTTGTGTGCTCCTACAGTGCGTTCCCTTACTTCTAATTTTACCAATACATCACTGGTATTAAGCTTATCAAAAAAGAAATGTTATACTTTATATACTTTATATACTTTATATTCTACTTTAAATTACAAACAAAGCTTGCATCACAGCAGCTATTTGAGAATCCCATCCGCGAATGAACAAAGTGTAATTGTTTTCAATGCTGTATATCAACACATATGAAATAATTCATCAAATTCATTACCGCTTAATGATAGATCATTAACATGTGTGTAAGAAATTAAACTACTGTGAAATAAAATGAGGCACGATGAAAACAGGGTTTTTAAAACTAACCGTTTTCTAAAATATTTTGTTTTTAAATTGTGCAATACATTTAGGCTTATCAGTCAGTAATTACGTGATAGCATAGATCTCGGTCAGAAACTATAATTAATGGGACATAACCCAAATAGTAGTGTCATTCATCAGAGATAAAGACAGTTATATTCCTTATTGCGTAATAAATTTTTTTATACTCATTTGTTAACAGTTTAAAAATTGCAAAATTAATTATTGAATAATGCTTTGTCATGGAGCAAAAAATATATATGCAAAATTTCTAGAAAATCTATCACTAAAAAGTGCCTCAAAAATCGATTACAAAAAATAAACAGAAGTTTTGAGTGAAGAAAGCGGTTAGAAAATATATTTAAATTAAATAAAATAAATTTTGAATAGCAATAGATCTTCACGGGATATCTCGGCAGGGTTGTTAACAATACTCTTAAATTGTATCGTCAATACCGATACCAATACTTCATGAAAATAGTATCGCCAATACCAATACAAATACTCAAGTAAAAATGTATTGCCAAAATCGATACCGATACAATACCGATACTTTTGAGAACAACAAACTATTTTTATTTAAAATATAATGAGTGCAAGTTTCTCAAGTTTTTCAAGTAATGTACGTGTGTCATCTGTAATGTACGTGTGTCATCTGTAATGTACGTGTGCCATCTGTAATGTACATGTGTCATCTGTAATGTACGTGTGTCATCTGTAATGTACGTGTGTCATCTGTAATGTACGTGTGCCATCTGTAATGTACATGTGTCATCTGTAATGTACGTGTGTCATCTGTAATGTACGTGTGTCATCTGTAATGTACATGTGTCATCTGTAATGTACATTGTCATCTGTAATTTGCGTGTGTCATCTGTAATGTACGTGTGCCATCTGTAATTTACATGTGTCATCTGTAATGTACGTGTGTCATCTGTAATGTACGTGTGTCATCTGTAATGTCCATGTGTCATCTGTAAAAAAAAAGTGAAAACAATAAAATACAATGTCAAAGCACAAATTTAATGCTAAACACTTTAGTACTTGACGGATGGCCAAGTGGTGTAGACACTCGACTGTCGACTTCAGATTCATGGGTTCGATCCTCGGTGAGAACAATGGGAATTTTTCCACAAGTTCACCCAGTTTTAAATAGTACCCGACTTTAAGCTGGGGAAGTAAAGGCGGCTGGGCGTTATGCTAACTACACAATCCCTTCACTAGCCGATCAACTCAACAATATAGTTTCTTAATGCTTGGGTAGGTTGGGTAGGGTGCTAATGACAGCATTTCTGATGAGTTATCTTCAAGATATCGGTCTACTTCAGCAGAGCTTTACTATTAAGCCGGTTCTGCCGCCGTGCAGTAAAACTGTACTGCTGACTGTATTGAAGCTGCACCACCCTGCAAAGTAAGTTGAATGGAAACTGCACTCAGTGCACTGCAGGCACGCTTTAAGGTTTGTTCAACTTCAGCCTTGTGATCCAAGTTGTCTTGGTGGGGAGGTGGGTGGTATTAATAGTGGTAGGCTTGATGGTTATCATTACAAGCAATGATTGAATTTATGTAGATTACTTTTAAAACAATGTATTAAAATCGCTATTGTTATTCTGCAATTAGCTAATATTGGCAACAGAAAAGTATTGGTATCGAGTATCGAAAATTTTTCGTTTAAAATGTATCGGCGATACACAAATCAATACTTGATACAAAAAGGATCGGCAATACAGCAACCAATACTGAAAAAGTATCGCCGATACTGTATTGGTCGATACCGATACTTCGATACTAACAACCCTGTATCTCGGTAAACGAGAATTTCCCGGTTAGTGTTTAAGCTGATGAGCAATAATAGTTTGTTGGGCATCCAAGTGAAACCTGTACAACAAAACCTCATAAACACAACTTATTCCTTGCAGACAATCGGCACAATTACAAACTGTTCTAGTTTTAAGCCACTTTCATTTATATGTTGAATCAAATAAATTAAATGGGTTGATCTGTCACTCACCCTCATAAACTCAATTTTATGCCGCCGGCTAGTAGTGACAACATAAGTACTTGAGTATAGAATCTGAACTTCAGTTCTAGAAATAGTTCAAACTCTAAACCGTTTAAGTTTCGAATCAGATTTTCACTTTTTGATAAATATATCATAATCTCAGAGAAGACGGGATAACAAAAAAAAAAAAATTAAAAACAACACAGAAGTAACACGTAGGTTGTTTGAATTTCAAAAAAAAAAAAAAGTTCGTATTCTAAAGTATTTCAATATATTTAATTAGTTTTTAAGTAGTTCGACTTTTAAGGCGTTCCAGTTATAAAGAAAAAAATTGGGCGGCCCATTTTAGAATCCGCAAATGGATGTCAAAAAAGTTTTTTTACGTCGCAGTTATAGTAGGTCAAGGTGCATGTGGGGGGGGGGGAAGTCACAAAGGATAAAATATGTTCTTTGTTCACGGATCCGACAAGTAATCACTTGTCAGATCCAACAGGTAATCACTTGTCAGATCCAACAGGTAATCACTTGTCAGATCCAACAGGAAATCACTTGTCAGATCCAACAGGTAATCACTTGTCAGATCCAACAGGTAATCACTTGTCGGAACCAAAAAGTAATCACTTGTCGGATCCAACAGGTAATCACTTGTCAGATCCAACAGGTAATCACTTGTCAGATCCAACAGGAAATCACTTGTCGGAACCAAAAAGTAATCACTTGTCGGATCCAACAGGTAATCACTTGTCAGATCCAACAGGTAATCACTTTCAGATCCAACAGGTAATCACTTGTCAGATCCAACAGGTAATCACTTGTCAGATCCAACAGGAAATCACTTGTCAGATCCAACAGGTAATCACTTGTCAGATCCAACAGGTAATCACTTGTCAGATCCAACAGGTAATCACTTGTCAGATCCGACAGGTAATCACTTGTCAGATCCAACAGGTAATCACTTGTCAGATCCGACAGGTAATCACTTGTCAGATCCAACAGGTAATCACTTTCAGATCCAACAGGTAATCACTTGTCAGATCCAACAGGTAATCACTTTCAGATCCAACAGGTAATCACTTGTCAGATCCAACAGGTAATCACTTTTAGATTTTTTTTCAATCTTTCCCAATGGGAAATCACGGAAACTTCACGAATTATAGATACAACTACTGGTGATACCTTCATGAAGTACAGAAACAACTACTGGTGATACCTTCAGTGCCGGCTTTAGGTATAGGCGATATAGGCAGCTGCTTAGAGCGGCATTATTTCAAGGAGCGGTAAATTCCAGAAAAATAAAAAAAAAAATTAAAAATTAAAAAATTAAAATAAAATGAATAGTTTTGAGAAAGTGTATAATTAAATAAGTGCACAAAATTGCTTAGAATGGCGACAACAAATAAGTCACGTGGGTTAACGCTCTATCTTAATTTATTACATCACTATTATGACATCACTATTTTCAAAAAAAATTTTCTTCTTTTGCATTTAACAAAATTAGATTCAGATATAATGGAGGATCCTGCTAAATGGCCAGATTTAAGTGATAATATTCGTTGTTTTCTTATTCAGCATGATCCAAAGTAGATCAAATTTGAGTCTGGTTATCCAAAAGATGAAAGAGGGAGACAATTTTCTAATTACTACTATACACGCAAACTGGCTAACGGAGAAACTTTAAAAAGGAAATGGTTGATGTATTTATTCTACGTCAGTAGATAAGGTATATTGTTTTTGCTGCAGAATATATAACAGGAGTAAATCTGCCTTAGCAACACATGGCAGTTGTGACTGGAAAAATATGTCAAGTATATTGCAGCATCATGAAAAATCTCCAGATCATTTAACCAGTTATCATGATTAGAAAGAACTAAAAATGAGGATAACAAATAATACAACTATTGATGACGTGAATCAGCGCCTTATAAATGGTGAAGCGAAACACTGGAAGGATGTATTAGAAAGAATAATATCTTTGGTCAGAGTACATGAAGTTGAAAATTTACCCCTGGGAGGGCAGTCTGATCGGTTATATATACCTCATAATGGAAACTTTTTGAAATTTGTTGAAGTTATTACTGACTTTGATCCGGTTATGAAAGAACATATAAGACGTTTTAAATCAGATGAAATTCACGACCATTATTTAGGAAAAAATATTCAGAATGAGATCATTCAATTGTTGAGTAAGAAGGTAAAACAGAAAATGATAAATGATCTAAAATGCAAAATATTACGCTATAGTTCTAGATTGCACACCAGACGTCAGTCACAAAGAACAGATGACAATGATTGTTAGATTTGTTACAGCAAATGAATCGACAAATGACAAACCTTCAGATGTTTCTATCAATGAACAATTCATTGGATTCGTAGAACTTGAAAAATCTACAGGTGTAAGTATGGTGGAAATTTTACTTAAAGAACTGTCAGATTCGGGTATTTGTCTATATGATATGAGGGGACAAGGCTACGATAACGGAGCGAGCATGCGGGGAATACATAATGGTGTCCAAGCAAGAGTTAAAGAGCTAAACCGCAGAGCCTTTTATGCCCCATGCAATGTGCATTTGGTGGTGAATGATGCCGTAAACTGTTGTTTGGAAGCATTTTAATAGCTTGCTTTTTTTTACGGAGTGGTTGATGCTGGGAGCTATTAAATGTAGAAATAAAGTCGAATCCTAGATTAGTACATTTCAAATGTTTTTGTTTCCTATTGTTTTTAATTTCCACATTTTTATAAAATTGATTTCGTTTCGTTTTTAAAGTTCCTTCTCAATTTTTTCGTTTCATACATCGGATAGTTAATTAATTTTTACAGAGGAAAACATCAACACAATACTTGACTGCGATACTCAAATCAATTTGCTTGTGTTGTTACAGGTTTGGTATTCACGGCGATGATTCCGGCCAGTGGAACGCTTAATCAGTATCGACTCGCTTCTAGCATCGATACCCCACATCAGTTTTCAGCTGGCTTCATATCGATATTTTGCGATTTAATCATAAACATCTTCCCTTTCATTAGACATGCACTGGTCTTCTGGGCGAGAGACCAGGGAGTGGGGGTGGGGAGGGGAGGGGGACTATAGTGTGACCTCGATCGATGTCCACTTCTACAAAGACAAAACAAATGAACATCAAAGACGGGTGGTGGGGGAGGGGTGTTGAGGTTGTGGGAAGGGGCGGTGGGGAGGAGGAAGTTGGTGCAGCTCCTATATCATCGTAAAAGAGATCAAGCATACTTAAAATATCGATTGAGAAAATCTGTCCATTCCAGTAGCGTCAATCGATTTTTTTGAAGAAAATAAAATGTTTTGTGACCTGGAATTTTCTGTTTACATGGTAAAATAAAAAACAACAACAAACGGTTAAATGATTTCTAATAAGTCTTGAGTTTTGATGTTCACAATGTTGTTTTTCTATGGTTTCATAGGTCGAAAATGAAATTCTCATTACAGTAAACATGTAAAATGTAGAGATTTATCCAAGAGAGGTAAACGATAGAAATATGCTAACAATTGGTACGGTCCTGCACTGACATTTGTAAATTCTATACACATTTAAAAATAATAATAATAATAATAGGCTCCTAAAAATGGCATGTAGGACTTCGAATAACTTGAAGGTTACAAACACTAATTATAATATTAAATACTAGCTGTACCCTGCAAAACCTTTGCATTTGCTATCTTTAATTGGTTTGTCTTAGTTTAGTTATTTCATGGACAGGGTTCTGGTTGTTTGGTAGAGGGTGCTAATGTCTCTCTTCTCTGCCGCAAGTTCTGCTTCTGTTGCTAGTGTCTCTTATCTTTTCTGGCACTTTTCTTCATTTAGGATTGGATGGACTGAATTCTTTAAGGAACTAACTTACAGACCTCCACCAACAGTAAAAGCAGATATACATGCAGCCAGAAGTGAAATTAACTTTAACATAAACCCTCTGAATAAACAAGAAATTTACAAAGCACTAAAACTACTAAAAGACAGAAAAGTAGTCGGACATGATGATATCCAACCAGAAGCTCTCAAAGCAAACATTCAACACC
The DNA here is from genome assembly GCA_021962125.1 of Bulinus truncatus. Taxonomy (NCBI): domain Eukaryota; kingdom Metazoa; phylum Mollusca; class Gastropoda; family Planorbidae; genus Bulinus; species Bulinus truncatus. The sequence goes on along the minus strand of JAGDYQ010000027.1, from coordinate 2,855,541 downwards.
TGAAATGTTGCTACCACTTATACACAAAATATGGAATGAAGGAAAAGTACCAAAAGTCTGGAAGAAAGGTCCCATTGTTAAAATACCCAAGAAAGGAGAAATTGGGGTCTGCAAGAAACTGATAGTCGTAATGATGCTATCTGTGCAGAGCAAAAAAACTAACTCGCATCATCCTAGAGAAGCTGAGGGATGCCATCAACAAACAGCTCAGACCAGAACAAGCTGGTTTCCGAAAGGTCAGGTCCTGTACTGACCAAATCGCTACACTAAGAATCATTAAACAGTCCATGCAGTGGCAATCCACCTAATTCCGCTAAGCCTTTGACAGCATCAACAGAGACACCATCTGGCAACTCCTACAATACTAAGACATACATACATCTTATCCAGCAACTCTGCCAAGTGAAACATAAAGGCAACAAGCTGACAGACAAATTTGAAGTTAAAACCGGATTACGCCAGGGATGCTTACTTTCCCCCATGATCTTCCTTATAGTCATTGACTGAGTCATGAGGCAGACAACTCAAGGCACAAAAACTGGGATACAGTGGACTATGACTCAATGCTTAGAAGACCTAGACTTTGCTGATGACTTATGTCTATTAGCTCAGAAACATCAGCATATAAATTAGTTCAAGAAGCTGCCAAAACTGGGCTACATATAAATACAGACAAGACAGAAGTCACGGCCTTACTTAGCAACAGCCAGGCACCTACCACACTTGGAGATGAGCATTTGAGAGAAGTAAACCACTTTACCTACCTCGGTAGCATTGCTTCTGCCACATGCGGATCAGACAAAGACGTGATAGTCAGAATATGTAAGGTAAGACATGCCTTCGTCTCCCTGAAGCCTGTGTGGAAAAAATCATCCCTCTCAAAAAACAAATATAATCTCTGGATTTTTAACAGCAAGGACGAATCCGTCCTGTTATATGGAGCAGAAACATGGAGAGTTACCAACTCATTAATCAATAGACTACAGACGTTCCTAAATACGCTGCTTTAGGAATATCCTAAAGAAAAGGCGACTAGATAAATTCAGGAATGAAGATCTCTGGCAGCTGGCAAACCAAGATCCCATACATCTTTAAGTGTCTAGAAGAAAATGGAGATGGATCGGCCACTCACTAATGAAGCCTCCAGAAGACATTACGAAAATGGCTCTGCAGTGAAAAAGGTTGGCCACCAAAAGACCATTTGGAGGCGGTCTTGCAAGCAGGAGATGAAAATCTGCAAACAGACATGGCGGGGGGGGATTGAAAAAGGCCTCACAAAACAGAGTGCACTGTAGAGTGGTTGCATAAGCCCTTTACGCCCCCAACTTAAAGTCAGATACCCATTTAAAGCTGGATGGACTTGGGGACTTTCACCAAGACCTAGAAAAATCTCAAAGTTCTCACTGAGGTTTGAGCCCAGGACCCTTACTTGCAACAGTCAAGCGTTTTACACCACATGACCACCTGTCCCCTCTTTTGTTATAATTTATTATAAATACGATTCAGCAAAGTTTGGTTTTCAAGAAGTTTAGCAGCATGTGTAATCTATACTAATTGATCAGAACAACAGTGAAAAAAACCAATGATGCACAGGAACTGTCATGTTACATATAGCAGCTGGATGACATTGTAATTTCTTTGTTTCATTTTCTCTTTTGTAAATTAAAACAACTTCTTTATAATGCCAATTGAATAGAATTTAAAATTTTAGAATACAAATAATAAATGAAATAGTTAATTTGTGTCAATTAAACTTGCATTCATTTGACTAAAAGTTTAATATGCATTAATGTAGATTAATTTTTTAATCAAACAGAAGCTCTTAAAAAATTAAATATACATTTTTTAAAGTGACTGGAGCCCACCTAAGGCTTTGGGCCCCTGGCTAGTTCTATGGTTGTGCCCTGAGTTGTGGGACAATGCCAAAATTTTAAACAATACCAATTATTTCCTAAAATATTGATTTAGATTCTTAATGTCATTAAAAAAAGTAACCGAAAGGCATAGTTTTAGCGAATTAAAAAAAATCTGCTGAAATCCCTTATGATTCCTGCAAAAAAAGACAGTTTCTTTTGATTCACAATGCTTATTCTAATGTATTGCTTCATCTATCTGTCTCTCTATTATTACACTCTCTATATCTTTCTACAATCATTATCTCACTATCTCTATAATCACTCTTTCTATACCACAGAATAATGTGCTTCCTCTAGTGCATCAATACTTCCAACTGCCACCATATTTGTTATCGTAGTACTACGTCAATGAGACTATTGTTTTCCATAACTGACCATTGTTTATCAAGCACCTCATTTTACTCTATCTGCGGAGTCACTGAAAACAGAGCAGATAAGCTGAAATGGACCCCCTGGAAAAATACATGGTTGGGCAGTTTAGACCACATTACTTTCAAACTGAAAGTGCCAGAGAATAGAGAGAAAACCAGAACTGAATTATTTCTGTTTATCTAAGACACCTAGAGACATCTGTTTAAATCTGACCTTTGACATGGGATTTATTGTGTGAAAATTTTTCATTCTACAAAGCATGTGTGCAACCATTGCAGCATTTGTTATGTGGAAAGTTTATTCTTGGTGTTTGCTAACTGAGGGACTACAGTATAAATATATTTTAAGAGAGAGAGGAAAGGATGTAGAATTTACTTTAAAAACTTGATGAATTAGGTTTGACTGAAATGTGACTGATAACACTGGTAAACAGTGAATTCATTGCCAGTGATATTTCAAACATTTTTTACAAGGTCAACTATGCTGATTTAGAATATGTAAGTGCTTTTGGTAGATTTGCTCTATTTTACGAGATAATTAAAATTAATTAAATAATGTATGCACCATGTTTGGAATTTGTCAGAAATTGCATGAGGTAAAATAGTATACTAACAAATAGTAGTGAAACTGTTAATAGTCATGCAGAAAATTGTTCAAAAATATGTGTAATAGTGTTATAGAAGAAAACATTTTCATTTGAAAAACTAATTATGTCTAATTAATTAATTAATTAATATGTTAATTGTCTATGATAATGCATTAGCAAATCACTGTTTGCTCGACTTCATTTTGTATGTGTCGTTGGTGCAATTGCGCTGGAGGCTCCAACAGTAGTCAGCCATCATATGTATGTCCCATCTTCCTTGATATATCTCCTCCATCACCCTCATATCCTGATGGAACCTTTCGCCTTGTTCCTCACTGAAGTCCCCTAGTTTACCTGGAAATTTGTCTAAATGACAGTGCAGGTAATGTACCTTGATGCTCATATTTGCTCCAATGTTTCTGAAGTTAGCGAGCATATCTTGCACCAGTTCAACGTAATTCTCTGCTCTGTTATTACCTAAGAAGTTCCTGACAACTGAAACAAAACTGTTCCATGAAGAAGCTTCAAGGTGATCCATGAATATAGTAAAATTTCGATCGTTGATGAGTTTCCGAATCTGAGGACCGTAAAAAATCCCAGCTTTCAGCTTCTCCAGGCTCAATCCGGGAAATGATCTGCAAATATACTTGAAGCAATTGCCAGATTTGTCCAAAGTATTAACAAATTGTTTCATTAGACCTAATTTGATATGAAGCGGTCCGAGAATGATCTTATTTTTGTCAACCAGTGGCTTATTGATGATATTTTCTTTACCTACAGTCATGGTTTCCCTTGCAAGCCATGTCACTCTTGTCCAATGATCTTGCCTTGCTCTGCTATCACAAAGGCACATGAAGCATGGGTATTTTGTTTATCCTGACTGCTGTCCAAGCAAGAAGTTTACCATTTTTAGATCAACACAAATTGACCACTTTCTGCAATAATGTTTTGATATTCTCATACTCTTCTTTACGTGTTGTTGAGTGAGCAATAGAAAGAGATGCATAACGGTTACCATTGTGTAACAGAACACATTTCAAGCTTCTGATGGAACTGACTATAAAAAGACGCCAGTCTTCGGAATGGTAGTCTTGTAGTCCCATTTGGAGCAGAAGTCATTACAGTAAACAAGATCTTCATCTTGGCTGAAATATGGAAGAAAAAACTCTTCTCTTTTCCGATAAAATGTTATTTTAACTTCTGGTTTGAGAAAATTTCTTTCATTGAGCCTGGACGCTAAAATCTCAAATGCTTGCTTGGACAGATTTCGGTCTCGTATTAGGTCATTGAGTTCTTTTTGGCTAAATGGTTGAGGTGTTGAAGAACTTCCTTCATAATCGCTTCCACTGTTTTCACCTGCCAAAAACTCCAGATCTTGCCCCTCGTCGGAGTCTGATGGTGAAAGCTCTAATAATCCAGTAAACACTGGTATAGGAACTTCACTGCTATGTTGCATTGGTCTCCTTGCAGATTCAAGATCAGGATAATCCCACTTAGATTTCTTGTGGCGATTGAAGCCTTTAACATTCACAATACAAAAATAACAATCACCAAAATGGTCTTTCGGCTCTCACCATACCATTGGTACACCGAAACTGAGACTTTTCTTCTCACCATTTGTCCACTGCCGTAGGCTCTCCACACAGTTTTTGCAGACCTTATGGGGAACCCAAGACTTGTCTTGGTCTCCCAGCTTCACACCGAAATAAGCCAATATGCCTGCTGCACAAAGTCGGTTATATTTCTTCTTTGCTTTTCAATCATGTATTCTCCACAGATGTAACAGAATACATCCGGATTATTTTTGCAGCATCTTCGTGATGAACTCATGATGTCTTTAGAAAGAAGCATAAAAGAGAAAAAAAATTAAACAAAAGACACCAAACTTATTGCATTTGTTTTACACAAAGGGTATAATCATATTTTCAAGGATGTCCAATATCTCAGAAACTAGAGCCAATTCATCAAAAGCAGTGGCAGTTTTGAAATCAGCACCCATGAATTGCTATAAATTCATTCAAACATTCTTGGCAATTCGAAAAAAAAAATTTTTGTTGGGCTGTGTAAAATTTCTCAGACACTTTAAGTTTTGATATAATTTAATTTTATCAACAGATTTGCTTTCAATAATATATTCCCACAATCTCTGAATGGTAAAGATGCATTGTTTGCAACGAAGTATGGAACATCATCATCTCCATTTTTGCAAAAGCGTTTAACACACATGTTTGGATGGGCGGTTATTTTAATGGCTAATACATTCTTTGACTTTTCATTCAATGATGCTCAACATATTACAAATATCAGCTTTAACAGCAGAATCTATGATCTTGAGGTAAGTAATTATGAGTTTACTATTATTTTGAAACTGGCATCCATAGTTGTAGACACAAAAATAGTTTTAGTTATCCATTTTGACTTCATATTAATGTGTACTTTTTTATTATTATTCAAGAGGTCAAAAGGGTCTTACTTCTTGATGATTGTGACCTTAAAGAAATTGCTTGTCTTAGAATTATCCTAATCATAGACCCGTACAATGCTATGTAGTCTATTTTGTCTTAGAAATGGTTATTTAATCAGTCATTTTGTCTTAGAAATGGTTATTTAATCAGTCATTTTGTCTTAGAAATAGTTATTTAATCAGTCATTTTGTCTTAGAAATGGTTATTTAATCAGTCATTTTGTCTTAGAAATGGTTATTTAATCAGTCATTTTGTCTTAGAAATAGTTATTTAATCAGTCATTTTGTCTTGGTAAGAAGATGCACACCAATTATAGTCTCATTTAAGGATGTAGTACATTTTTAGTACATTGGTTTGTACAAGAAAAAAGACACAGACATTAATTCATAATTATCTTTAGAGATGATAGTAACCTACGTTTTAAAAAAAATTATTTACAAATCAAATGTGATTAAAAAAAATCTGTTTAATCTTTTTAAGATCCTTTGACAAAAACAATGTTTTGATTTTAGATGGTCTGATGTAAACTTTTGGTTGTATTAATTATTTTTTCTCAGCCAGGTAACTTCATTGTGTTTAAAAATAAGCTAGAACAGCAGCCAGATATATTTCAACTTGATGGTGTAACAAACATTAACATGTCACAACATATGCTCACTGAAAAAGATGTACAGAATGGACAATGGTTTTTTGATGAAAACTCAAAAACTATAAATTATGCAGGTACTTAGTACATGTATATAGTATCCAGATACAATTATCTATATATTAAAATGAAGTCTTTATTAGGGATGTGACGAAGTTCGAATTCGAATCCGACGACATTCGAATTTTGACGTTTTTTGAGCAAATTCGAATCCGACGGATTTAAAAAAAAATCCGATCGGATTCGAATTTGAAAGACCCAGTGGCTAGAGTTCATCTAGACGGACGCCGTATTAATTTTTCAGGGTCCGTCTATAGATGTCCGCATGCGCGCCAATTGAGATTAAGGGTAAAGATGTCCGCATGCACGACAATTATTCTTTATTACTGTTTTCGGGTCTGTCCAAGCCTAATAAAGGCGGAGGAAAACAATTGCATTCAAACTACACAAATTAACGAATCAAACAAAAAATTATGCGCTAAATTAGCATCTATTGTACCCACCTTTCCCAGAAACCATATAAATACACGTTTTTTTTTCTTATACTTATATTCAATACCAACTAAGTCTTAGGGGGGGGGGGGGAAGACAGTGACACATTCCTTATTTCTTTTGTGACATTTTTTAAACAAATAAACACTGCATAGTTTTTTTTTTTCTCTATTAATAAAGATTATAAAGAATTATATGTTTTTTATTTGTTTATAAAACTTTTTAAAAGTTGATGACGTCATTTGCTGTTAATAATCGGAGAAGTATGTTTCTATTGTAAACAGAATGAATGAGAACTCTAATTATTTAAAGTTATTATCGGTGCGTCATTGGAACAAAATTAACTAATACAATTATAGGATTTTCGCGGGAAATGCAGTCTACTATTTATATTCATTTTCTTCTATGAGTTAAGATAAAATAATGTAGTAAATTACGTCAAAAGATTTATGATGCTGTTTAAAGTCGGCAATCGTTTAAAGAGTTGGAAGTTAATCTCGATTGTCGCGCATGCGCACATATATAGACGGACCCCGATAAAAAATAATACGAAGTCCGTCTAGACGAAACTCTAGCCACTGCGTTTGAAAAATTACCGTTTTCTGGTCAAACATTGCCGTAGAAATCGTAACTAAAATTAAAACACCCTTGTATAAGTCAAGATTCGCCCCTGCTATTATGTATGTAGTGTCCTCACACATTTTCTCTTTTCTCTTGGAATAAGTTTTATATAATTATCTGTAGCCCTCACCATGATTTCATTCCAGCATTTTCCTCAGAAGGCCCCTTTTAAACTTCCAAGCATCAGAACTGTAGTGCTATTACATATGCCCGTACTTTGCAGTGACTTGCTGACCTAGTCAATCATTAACAATAATCTTGATCAACACCCCAGCATAGGCCTACACATAAAATTGAAATTAATCAAAGGTACTAAATTGGCTGCTTCATAAACTTCAGTTACTTAAATGCACAGTGCATTCACTGCAGCTACTCTTGATTTGCAGCTGATAAATGTGCCTGTACACTAGGGTGGATTGAAAAAAAATATTTTTCTGAATATCTTGTTTGAATAGCTATAAAACTTGCTAACACATGCATTTAGTAATGTGGCAAACAATTAGACAATTTAAAGCATATCCTGAGGCTCCGTAGTTGACCTAAAGTATAGACATATTTTGATTAAAAACAATAATCTTTAAAAAACCAAGTTTATATATACAACATATACATGGTGTTGTTTACCTTTTTAACAGTCTATACAAACGTTACAAGTAAAATGAACCATATATTTGAAGGGAAAACACATGCAAACTGTCTAACATGTTTTTATAGCTACAAATGATGTTAGGCTTTAGTGTCCAGTTTTGGCATTTTTGATCTCGATTCCAAGCGTGCATTTATGAATCCGTAGCGTTTTTCTGGACCACACATCACTTTTGAAGCTTCTGTAACTAACTTGATATGTCTCTCTACTGACTGGGTGTGACAAGGATAGCGGTTGAAATCCAGTCTTGGTGTATCTTCTCGGATTATGGTTAACAAAGTATCGTCATCAATGTCCACTACGATCGGAGGCCAGTCATTGTCCTCACCTTCAGTTTGACACCTACAGAACATCACTTACCAATTTTTCTTTTATTTCATCAACCTGATCTTTTCATATACAAATGAGATTAATGTTGTAGTGCAGTGTGAAATAGAAGACGAAAAAAATCACAAATGTAGATTTATAGCAATTGAAGGGCCACAAAGTGTTATTAAATTTGATTGAAGATACAGAACAAGAGCAGATCAATGGAATATTATAATACTTTATGTGAACTAATATAAATTAAATTAAACGTAAATGAGCGGGAGCGTATGATGGGTAGGTTCAATGGGCTGTACTTGACCAGCGGATCTAGACTGCCCATGTCTTGTCTGAAAATTGTTTTCAAGATTGCTATTTCTGCTCCCCCTCTAGCTCGGCACCCTGTGCTGCCACACAAGCTGCACTACTCTTCCAAGGCTACTGACTATCCATTATAGTAATCAATATTTATCCACAAAAAAATAAATGATTATAAATAGTTTTAATAATAATGGAAAATATTTAAATACTTGAATAGAATTACAGTAATAAAAATGATTTGTATTACTACCATATCTAAGGCATTTAATTATGTACAAACTTAAGGCCTTCAGCAGCATTGGGAATGTTTTATTTTCATTGCGTAACATTAGATTGGATAGTTGAAAGTCCACTGTATCTTTCCAATAAAATAATACTAAAAATTAAAATAATATTATATAGTTAGAATTAGAATAGTAGTATAGCTAAAAAGGCAAGACTAAAATTGATTTAAGAAATGTGTTTTCAGGGTTTTCAAAATGAATGGTTTCACTAGATATCATCATTGCTAAATCCACAATAAATGATTGTGACATTTCACATCTTAAAACAGATTGTACCGGTTTTAGATTGCTGAATGAGCGCTCTACAGAATATGCAGACTGATACACAAATTAAGCAATTTCAAAATTTAATTTGTTCTTGTTTCAAAATTGTAATGGCTTAAAACATTTCCAAGGGAGGTAATACTATTACTCTGTATACTAAAATTCATATAAATGATGCCATATTAATATTTTAGACACCATCAATTTATTTTACTTATCAGAGTTTAAAATTTATAATAAATTTGTGTAGAGTTCAAACATTATAACGATTCCACATTATAACATGTTTTCACTATAAGTCATTATCCAAAAGAATGACATTGTTTACGTCAAAAAACTTTAACCCCAAGTCCCCCATGTCTATAGCTGTCATACTTTCTCATCCCCACACCACTCTTTAGATGTTGATGTAATTAAGCTTATTAAAAAATCCATTGAACCCAAAACAGGTATTTATTAAATAATGCTATAATCAAATGTATTTTTCTTAGAAAGAGTGTGTGTGTGAAGTCCCTATAAGGATGAGATGAAAACAAATAGGATGGTTTTTATGGTGCTCTTCTTTCTTACCCACCATAGCTGATAGTGCAATGACCATGGAGGCACCACGGGATATATAGCAGCGGCCTGAAATATTCATTAATCCTCACTGGAGATCGAACCATGGACCCTCAGGTCACAGTCGATCGCTTTACCAGATGACCACCCGTCCCCTTAAAAAAAAACGCCCACCTAAATGGTAAAATTTCTAGGTTTTGTAATGACCTTCTGTCATCCCCACCACAGCCGAGAGTGTAATGGCCAGGGAGGCCTTTCTGTCATCCCCACCACAGCCTAGAGTGTAATGGCCAGGGAGGCCCTTCTTTCATCCACACCACAGCCGAGAGTGTAATGGCCAGGGGCCCTTCTTTCATCCCCACCACAGCCTAGAGTGTAATGGCCAGGGAGGCGCCATGGGAGACATGAAGGGAACTTGAGCCAAGACCTGAAAAATTTCCTTGGTCCTCACCAGAGATCAAACCAGGTACTTTCAGGTCGACAATCGAGTGCTTTACAGCATGACCATCCATCCCCTTCTGAAATAGAGTAAATGTATCTATTTTACTCCTGTATAGCACATTGCTTTTATTAAGCCAGCATATATTTATGTACAGATCTTTGTAAAGATCAGAACTTAAAAACAAAATTACAAATAAACTAAAATTGTTTTTTTTATCAAAAATAAAAACTATGTTTGTTAATAATATTATGCTGTGTGTATTGCATCTTAAATTTTCTTATAGTTAAAAAACAGACCAGAATAAAACGATCAACGGATCTGATGATTAGAGATGTCTTATTACGTATTAAGCACTGCTACTTTCGGAACTGCCAAACTCCATCATCATTTAATGTTTACACTATTCCTAATACATCAAATGTTTGGTCAAATCCTCTGACATGGCTAAATGTAACAGAAGATGGTTTAGAGCCTAAGCCTTTTAGTGATCTTCTGATACCAAAAGGTGAGAGTAAAACATTTTGGGCTCTTTTTTCAAATTGTTCCAGTGTACATTTTTTTCTAATTAAAATAGACAAAATTGAAAAAAATAACTTTAAAAAAAAAAAAATAATGTCACAAATGATTCCAAGATATCTATTAAAAAAATAACTTTAAAAAATTGGCTTTTTATTAAAAGTATGCTAAATAGTAAAAATAATTCCGCTGTAATACAAATATTTATGGAAATTATATTGACTAATAAAAGTGTGAGCACTAATATGGATTATTTACCCGCAGTGGCTGCGGTTCCAAGGAACGGGACTCCGTATTATTTTTTTTCCGTGGTCCAACTATAGATGCGCTCTAGACGGACTTGATTTTTTTACGGCTGTAGATGTGCGCATGCGCAATAGCAGGACTACGATTTTTTTTTCAGGGTCCGGATATATATATATATATATATATATATTGCTCCTAACCCTAACCCCCTAATCCTAACCCTATTCCTAACCCTAACCCTAGCCCCGGAAAAAAAAAAATATGGAGTCCCGTTACTTGGAACCGTGTCCACTTCCTTATTTACCTTGAAGATTGTCTATAATTCTAGTATAATGTTTGATTACTTCATGTATACTTTGTTTCATTTAGCAATTAAAAGAGTTAGAAGAGCCTGACTTTAGGGGGATAAGTTAAGACGGTGGGGGGTGGGGGGAGGGGCTTAGTGCTAGCCACACAAGCCTTTTAATATGCCTGGCTACAGAAACAGATGAAGTATACACTTTATTTGCTCCAACAGCTTCAAGGGCTAATTTAGGAGTCATACTAAGTCCAGAATATTTTAATGTTATGATTTTGTCATTTCTTTAATACAAGATATACAAACTGATGTTCTCGCTTTTAATTAGTCAATATAATTTCTATAAATATAATTTATGGAATTATTTTTTAACTTGTTAGTACATTTTAATAAAAGCCTATTTTTTATTTATTTCTTTTATTTTAATTTATCCTTTTGAGTGTCAAAAGTATTTCCTTGTTTTTCTTCGTAAAGCTAATATAAATATTAAAATTGCATGCTTAATTTCAGACTGGCACCATAATCTCTTTCAGCATTCTTCCCATTATATTAAAATTAAAAAAAAAAAGTAATTATCTTTGGACTACTCAAGACTTTAACATTTTAAAATAACCTATTAAATACAAAATTGTTTGAAATTTAAAAAGGATTGAACTTTGAAAAAAAAAAAATGGCAAAAAAAGCATATGTAAATACATGTATAGCTAAACTTAAAAGAAATGACCTCTAAAATAATTAAGTAGAGTCAACTCTTTATGTGTAGAACAATTTTAGTATTCAGCATCATAAATTTAAAATGATTTTTTTTTGTCAACAGGAAAATGGATAAAAGTGGATAAAAGCATTCCAAAATTAGGAAAGGTTGTAATTGAGGGAGTTCTTCAATTTGTAGAAAGTGAAGAGTTAGATGTTATACTTGATGCAGAGTGTATCTACATTCTTGGAAGACTTATAGCTGGATGGAACCAGACATCTCCATTTAAAGGAAAACTGGTACTAAGACTTCGATCTAGTGCACCTATAGAATCCCCTTTTATTAAAGGTGGACCTTCTTTGGGTTCAAAGTTTATAGGTAAAATAAAATTATATTAATTTAAAATTAATTAAATAAACTTTAGGTTAGTCAGTTTTTTATTACCAGGTAAAATGTCGGCTGATAAGTCCATGAACATTTATTATTACACTAAAAAACATGCATTAGAAATTTTATTTCTGTAATATAAAAGAACAAAAGTATGTTTAATTTCTAATTCATATGTTATTTTTTTTAGATTATCACATTAGTTTTATTTCTTGCTTTTATCCCACAAAATGAATGGGTTTCTTTTATTACTTGCATGTTTTTCATTATATCAGGGGTGGACAAACTACGGCCCGCGACCCTTCCAAAGTATATAATGCGGCCCGTATGCATGCACATATTGTGATCCTATATCAATGTTAATTTTCTTTGTTTAGAGTTTGAATGTGAAATATATGACAAATACTTAATTATTATCTTTAATTCGTATTTTCATACGTTGTAAATTGTAATTTAAGTAAATAAAAATATATGTGGCCCACCGATAACAATCAAGTATTCAATGTGACCCTCCGTAGAAAAAGTTTGCCCACCCCTGCATTATATCATTGTGAGTGAGAAAAATTATTTGCTCTAAAAGCAATCATTACTTTACTGGGCAAGAACCTTGCTACAACAGTCAAAAACAGTGGCTAAATATTCAAACGTAAAAGTAAAAAGCTACATTAAAGTACATTTTTTGTTTTATTTCTATGAAAAAAAGAATGATATAGGCAACTAAATGTCAAATACCATAGTACACAACAACAGACAGAACTGTAAACAGTTTCTCTTGTTTATATAAAATGGGTGTAAAGGTCATCTAATACATAATCGGCTAGTTGCAGTCCATGTTTTAATATACATGTATTCAGTTATAATGTCTGCTTGGATCAGACTTTCGTATTATAATCCAATATTTTTCATGCTTGATATTTTTAATTGTACAAGAAAGTGGTATATTTTTAGTACTATTATTTATTCAAAGATTAAAATAATATTTTGTGTTATGTAGACATACATACTTTAGCAAGTATATATAGAGAGGTAGACTAATTTCTTTTACAAATGGTTCATACTTAATACATATTAATTCCCGAAATATATTAATATATATTCATAAAATATTAGAGATTTTTAAAATCTTATTTTAATATTTAAAACTTTAGCTGTTTATGGAGGTCTTAAACTTCATGGTAAAGACAGAGGCATTATAAAAACCTTCCTGGCATCCTCTGTTGGCTCTGGAAATGTTATAACTGTGACTGATGATGTACAGTGGGCTACTGGAGATGTCATTCTCATTACAACCACAGACTACAATCCTTGGCACACAGAGACTTTCACAATCACTTCAGTAATTGGTAGAGACATAAGCTTGAATGATACTGTCAAATACAGACACATTGGTAAGTTTGAGAAAATGTTATTTTTTTAAATAAAATGTTGAAATTGCTCTAAGTTTGCCTGTTGTTATTATAAGGATAAAATATACATTTTTAAAGACATGTATTTCTAAAAAAAAATATGATTATGCTGTATTCATGCCTGATGGAAATAAACTAAAGATAACAAACATTAGGACATAATATGAGGAAAGTTTCCTTAGCTCTCAAAGGCCTGCAGACTTATGCTTTCATTTTACTCATGTTAGATACTTACATTAGAAAGGAAACTGAATGTTTTTTTAAGTTTTCTATCAAATTGTTTGAAAATTAATGGGCGTGTGTATTTTTGTGGATTGCATTATCTCTTAGTATGCTTGAAGAAAAATATGACCGTAAGACATAAAGTGAAAGTCAAAATATAAACTTTCTCTGATGAACTAGAAGAGTAAAATGTACTTTCTTTTAAACTGTATACAATTCTGTACAAGTGTGCTGATTTTCAAGAGAATTGACACAGATTTATGTTTTACAAATTTTTTGTCATGAATGTCAATTGAATGTTAGGATGGGCAGGTTTTGACTATTTTTCAAGAAACTTACCAGCTGTAAAATGTTAAATATTTCCTCACTATTATGACAATATTGCTAGGTGGGCCTTGAGAAATAAATTGCACTCAAGATAAATGGCGAATGTCCACTTTTTAAAATCATGTTACCATTTTGTTTTGGAAATCTGGTTGACATGAGTTTGAAGTAAGTTTTCACGTTAGATATTAATCTTGTTCATTCAAGATTTCACTCAATAACATATTGCACTTTTTCCATTAGCTCACATTGAAACAATAAATACAGAGAGGGTTGTTTTGAGTGCTGTTGTTGCTCTATTAAGTCGAAACATTAAGATAGAAGCTGAGGAAGATGATCATCTTTTTAGACAATCACAAGGTGCACGTGTTATAGTGGCTCAAGCATCATATAAAGAGGAACATCTGATTGGTAATATATTCATGTTTTTTTTTTCTTGTTTTGAAATTTTATGTATTTTCTGCAAATGATACTGATTTTAATTTATTACATGAACAGGTTTTGCACAGATCTCAAATGTGGAATTTTTTCATTCTGGACAAGAAGGTTTCAAAGACAGTTATGATCCCAGATTTTCTGTTGCCTTTGTTGATGTTTTCAACTCTGTTGAAAGTGAACGATATTCCTATGTAAAAAAAAGCTCATTCTACTGTGGTTTCAATACAGCAGTTGGTGTTTTTTCTGTCAATAACTTAGAGATCAATGAAAATATTGTCCATCATACAGTTGGCGCTGGTGAGATACTGTGTTGTATACATTGTAACTAGTTCATCTTGTTTTAAGCTTTGTTTAGTTTAATAAACCATGATGGTTTGGATGATAATTGAAGTAGTTAGTCAAAGCTATAGAAATTCTTTATTTGCACAAGAGTCATTGAGGGCTTCCAATTACATTAGATGTTCATTAAATACTTCCTCCAGTTTCAGCAATCCCTTATGCAAAAAAAAAACAGGAAAGAATTGTCATAACAAAACAAAAAACATAAACTAGGAGATTTCCCAAAGTGTTAGTTTTGTTTTTGATATCCAGTAAGCGATTCCCCAGTCAAGTACATAACATTTAGTAATATACGTTATTTACTTTTAGATTGAGAGTGCACAATAGTGTTTTACAACTTATTGTAATATTTATATCTTTTTTGCTAACTTGAGGCATGACTGATTCAAAATTATTTGATGTAAGGAAACTCTTAAGGAATTCAAGAAAAAACTGCATAAAAAATACAGCTTTATTGCTAAAAGAAATTCGGTTAATAAAAGAAACTATATCTACTCTAGGTGAAGTTTTATTAATGTGCTCATTTAGGAAATTTATTTGTAGAAAAAAATGGTAATTAAGTGCTTGACTGAAAAACACTTGCTCATTGTAATTAGCAATAAGATGGAAGAATCCTAGTAAAATTCTTTTGCGTAAAAAGGTGTAATCAAATATACTGAGTTTATACTGAGTTTATCTTCTCATAATGAGGTTTTTACTTCAGGGATGACTGGATCTTGGTATTCTGGTGGGTGGGATAGAAGAGGTGGGACAAGTTAATTAGCATCAGCCATTGAAATATTTCCTATGTGTTGCAAAAGAACTACTTGAGTTTTTACATGTACATTGTGTACCAATGTTCAATATGTTTTAGGCATTTTTATTATTAGAGTAAGAAAATATTTTGCCTATAAACTCTCATCTTTAGAGCACAGTCTATGAGATTTGATAAGGTAAAGGGCAAGGAAGAAGCAGACAGACACATATATAAACCTACTGTTAAAATAATGAGATGTTAGTTGTGTTTTATTATCTCTAAAGAGAATAAGATTAATTGATAAATAATACTATTTTTTTTAATTAATTGATATTTCTATTTTACTAAATTCTCATTTAATTCACTTTCCCAACAATGAAAAAAAAAACAATTTTATTTGACTGAAAATTGTAACAAATACAACCAAAGAAGCTTTTTTTTTCATTGTTGGGAAAGTGAATTAAAAGAGAATTTAGTAAAATAAAAAAATCACTGTGGAAAAACCACTGTAGACTTTTGAATGTAGTTTTTTTCCAACATATTTTTTCCCCATTAAAGATGTTGCAAAATAAATAATGTTATGAAAGACTTAATCAATTACTAGGTACCCCAAACAGATTTTTTCTTCACAAATAATTAAGTTTATTACACTTTGGCTACAAAATATGTCTATGTATTGCAAAATTTAATGAAGTTATGAATTTTTTAAACTTGTCAGATTTAAAGATAATTTTCAACATGTTAAAGAGCCCGATTTGGGGGTAAATATTCCAACAGATTTGCTTTCAGAAAGACCATATTTAAGAAAATCAGACACAAGTATGTAAACAACATACTTAATTTTTTTTCATGAACTTTTAGAGAATGGAAAGCTATGTTTTTTGGGGTTAAATTTATAAGGGAGGTAAAAAAAAATAATATGAAAATTGGCATTTTTTAAATGCTTATATTTAAAAAACTAGCAAACCCACAAAAATGAATTTGGTATCATTATAAAGAACAAAGTGTGAACAATGTAATTTTTTAAATATTATACTTAGAAATAAAATAGAAATGGGTTAGAGAAGCATGATTATCTATCATGTGTACAAAAAAAAGCAAAAAATGCACAATACTAAATAAAAAAATCATACAAAATTCAAATTTATCTTTAAAATCAATAACTTTATAATTAACAAAGTGTAGCAAATTCAATTGTCTATACTAACTGAACTATTTAACATGATCAAATGTGTTGTTATTTAAAAAAAAAAAACTTAAAGAGATAAATCCACTCATTTTTAGATAAATGCCATAAGCACAATTATGATAATTAATATAAATGTCTTCTTAAACTAAATATTTTTTTTCAATCTACATCTTCTTTGACTCTAAGTAGTAAATTTGTACTTCAGCATGATTTTATCATCTTTTTCCACACAAAAAATAACAATTTATAGGTCCTGTGAGTGCTCAACACAATTTTAATAACAGTAGTTGAAGAACAATTATAAACAAGTAATACACTATATCTAATATTAAAAATTATTTTACCAGTATATCAAATTAACAAAATTACTGTTCTTTACTTTTTTGTGGATAGTGGATATTGTCTCAAGTATTCTTTAGTTCAAAATCTTTTTGTAACATATACATATGTCTTAATTGAATTTCAAATTTTTTAAATTTAAGTATGATTATTATGAGAAATGAAACAGAAATCTTTGAATTACCATAGTAATTGGTATTATGTCTTGCTGGGGTCAGTTAGGATTCTGTTTAAGAATTACATGAATTATTAATTAACATCTAAAAAAATCAGCATATGCCTTGTAATAGTGCTATCTGTGCTTTCATTTTAGTAGCTTTTTTGAACTTTTACATAACATCAATAGTTGTTTGGCTACATTACAAATGGAAAGGTATGTGATGATTTTATTTTAATTCTTCACACACAGCAACAAAAAATCTTTTATCAATTTATTCATAACTTTTCCATGAGTTCTGTAGCAAAATTAACTGGAGGACATTATAATATGTCCTGTATTGCCATATGTGTAATACACAATACTGACTGAAATATTTGAATTGCATTCAACAATTTCACTGAGAAACAGCACATAATAATCTTACCTTGACTGTGATAGTTTGAAAAAGTGATCCCCTGCCCAGATACCTGTCTCATACAGTCCTTGACAAACGGAGGAGGGTTTACTATTAGTTTGTGTGTGAAGTCCCTGTAAGGATGAGATGAAATATCTTAGATCCTTTAAACGACTAATGGGATGGTTTTTATGGTGCCCTTCTTTCTTTCCCACCATAGACAATAGTGTAATGGCCATGGAGGCACCATGGGAGATATATATATCCTTTGGTCCTCACCGGCAGCCCCGTAGCCAAGGGGGGCACTAGGGGGCCGTGCCCCCCCCGCTAGGTGTGGACTCCCCCCCCCCCCCCGCTTAAAAAGAAGAAAAAGAGGAAAAAATAAAGAAAAAGTAACTAAAATGAGAAAGTAACCCCTTGCTGGGTCTGACCTCAGCTTTGATATCTGTAATGTGTTTCAGGAATCCGTACAGAAGCAGCAATGACTGAAATTACTAATAATCTAATTACCCTAATCATATGGCCTGGAACATATCAAGATCGCCAGGAAGAATTGAATACAAATTTTGAGGGTGCTATAGAAGCCTTACTAGCAGATGATCTCATACTGATAAACAATACTGTTACTGGATCAGAGAGGGTGGGCTATCGCTTGAAAGGTCAAAAATGTAATACCAGTGATAGCTTACTTTGGAAAGGAAATGTTGCAGTTGGAACTCTTTTGGGTTAGTTCAATAATTTTGTTGTTTGCTTATCATAAATTGAGGCAATAATGTCTTCAGTTCATCATCGCCTCCACCTCTTCTGTTGATATTATTGTCAAATGTGAAGCCCATTAGATTTCTTCCCCTGCTTACTGAGCCCACATGATTCTCATTATGTTTACCTAGAGAGAATTCTTCTGTGATAAAATCTTACCATGGTGTATGGCAGGCACTATCTGATTTTTACTTTAGACAAAAAGAGAACTACTCACTCTGGTGAAAACTGTTTGTATCAGGCTCTGTCCCATTTTCGCTTGTTATACATCAGGTCTTATGACAGAGTTCTTGTCAGTGTTGAAGGCCGCTATTTCACTTTAAGAGAATCTGGTTGTGCCTGAGTTTTAAATCTTTGGTTTAAGATGATTGCGAACATTAACTTGTATATATGATTGATGAAAGTCATATGGTAAATTATTGCCCTTGCTTTTGTCTATAATCATCAATTTTATAAATATTTGTATGTTTTAAATATATTTTTTTTAATTTCAGGGCGTTTCATAAAAGCAGATTCAAAATGTTTTTTTGTTTTTTAGATGGTTTAATTTTAATGGCTCAATTATATTCTAATTACAAAATTTATCATTATACATCTTTTATAAAGGTATTGCAACAACTCCTGATGATGTTATGGTAGACCCAGGATGTGTTGCATATAGTGGCTTCTTATTGTGGAAAAATTTTGATTTTGGAATCTACTACAATCATTATCCTAGTTTAGTAATAAAAAACAATATACTAATAGAAAATGGTGTGGGAATTTTCCCAATGATAATTGGACCTTCCTCTGTTGAACATAAATACGAGAACAAGTTTGTGGATATAAATAACAATGTATTGATTGGGTAGACTTCATCGTTTTCTGAAAATCTTGATCATCTTGATGATGGAAATGAACAAGTGAAATTCAGTTGTCTAAACCGAGGTCATGGATCTAGCAAACCCTGTGGTAAAATTGGAATTCAAATTGTCACTTTCACCAGTGGCACTAATGGTGCACCTAAAAAAGAATTTACTCTTCTTAAAATACATCCATCTATAAAAGGATCTATGTATTTAACCAGTAAGTAACTTTTTACATTCTCAGTTATGAAATGAACCATGATATTAATTTTATTGTTGCTTTCATTATTTTAAGATTTTGTAATGAAGTAAAATAATGTATTGATTTCTAAATGATTAGTAAATTTCTTACAGAATTAAATAATTTCTTAATTTATATTAAATCTCTTACTTTCCTTTGACAGGCAATATTTTTGTCAACTATAACTCTTGTTCTGGTGGTAGAGACTTCATATTAGGACCAAATAAAGATAATGATGATGCCTGCCATCCTGTTTTAGTAAAAAATTCTACTTTGATTAACATTGAACATTTGTCAAAATTTTTCTTTTACCCCCCTTTTGTTACGTAAGTAAAATAATTATTGTATCACATAAATAAAGCTATTAATAAAGTGTTTTCTCTTAATTAGTTGCAGAAAATTCGATATTACATATTTAGTCTGAATCAGTTTTACATATTTATTAGACATATATAAATATTTTGGCTGAATAATACTTTTTTCATTTCAAATAAAGACAATTAAAATAATAGTAAGATTAAAAAAATAAAATGTAAGAAAAAAATTACTTGTATTCTATGAATTGTCTACATTTTCCTCTTAATTTATTTATAAATGAAATTACAAAATTAAAAAAATAAAATCATTTTCTATGAACACATGCAATGCTAATTTATTTAAAAGACTTAATTAGTTAGGATATTTTTCAATGCACTCTCATTTACATTTTTTTATTAATATGACAATTTTAAGACAAGTTTTTATTCTTCATCAGAAAAGTAAATCCATCTGATTGTGTTGACATGGACTGTGATGGCCTAAAAAAATGTTTAATTGAAGATTTAGATGGAACTTTCTTGGGTCATATGGGTTATGTCCTACCTAATTCAGCCTATGAGTGGGATGGAAACCCAAGACATGGACTAGGAGATTACAGGATACCTAAGATCATGTTAGCTAAATCTGATGGTACTTTTGACAATGTAACAAGCAAAGCACCTAATAAAGGTAAATAGAAATATAGTGTAGTTTTTTTGGAGATTAATATATTTTGTTTTCAAATTCGCATGTCAGTCTTTTTGCACATTTTCAAAAATTCTCTTTGACCTTTTTCAATTACTACTAGCATTTGGCAACAAACAGTATTCCAGTTTGATAACAATTACTTTAAGATATGAGTTAATGGCAAAGAAAAATTAAGTTTAAAAAGTGGATATCAAACTAATATCACTAATTTAAAAATGTACTTCTTTCATGCAGTTTATTCACTTGTAAGAATGTATTAAAGTATTTCTATTTTGCTCTAGTTGCATAACAATCATTTGTTCTGCAGCTTTGGAGATATTCAAATATTTTTAGGCCTCTGATAGCTTTCAGCCAATTTTTCACTATGCTTAAAATTATTTTCTTTTAATGTCTTCATTTTTTGTATTGAAGGAATATTCTTAGCAATAATAAACATAAATAAGGTTTTTGATGTGTAATTTATATGTAGATATCAGAAGTGGGGTAAGAAAAAATATGAAAATCAATTTTTATTTTTCACATGCTTAATTTGTTTTGTTATGAGAACCCAAACAATAGAGATTTAATTTTGGTATATTACATTATGGAATGTTAAAAAAAAAAACAAAAGGCTACAAAATTCCTTTTTTTTTTTGCTATTTGTTATTCAGTTTTAAAGGGTATAACAAATTTATAGAATTTGGTGATAGAAAAAAATCCCTTCATAACAATATAATTCTTCATTAAATTACAAGCTAATTCTTGATGTATTTTAATCTATTAGGTATCTATAAAACTGATAAATGTACATGGGTTTCTAAATGGAATGCTTTTGAGTGCACTGATATTTACAAATGGCGCCTTTTAAGTTTTGAGAGTATGGATGCTGACTATAGGACAAGAAGGCTGAGTCCTGTAGCTATATATCACACTGATGGCTATGTGGATCTTATTAATGGACCACAAGTAAGTGGTTTTTCATTAACATTAATAAAGCTATTGTAATCTTTGTATTTTAGGAAAGTTCCCAAATCAAAAATAGAAATGAATGGCTGCACATGGCCTGAAATATAAAAAAATGTCACCACAAAAAATGGAGTTTAAATAATACTACCTATTCTTATTGTTATATGTTTTTTTTAATTAATGGTCTAAGAAGTGGGTCTGTCTCAATTGAACTGATGGAATTATTAGAATACATAGCTAAGCACACTTTATTTATATTCTGTGGTATGACCTAATTACTGTTATAAAAGAGGACCATGACATTCGTTTCAATTTTAATTTATGGCGAGAGCCATCTTTAAGATGTGTGCTGTCTTTAACACTGCAACCTTTTGAAGTTCACATATATTTATTTAGCTTCCTTTGTATTCTGTAGATGATGTTAAGTATTGCTTTACAACTCCTAGCACCTCCACAACTCCCGATATGGTGGTCGTTTTCATTTCTGACATTCTTGTATTGACATTGTATTTTCTTGTCTGTCTTTTGTATATATTTGTATATATTTGTTAAAAAGATTTAAAATTATTAGAGAACTGGTTAGGTAAATTTAAATGTAATGTATTTAATTGATAGACTGTGTGTAAAGAATATATTATGCATTCATTCAGGCCCGTAGCGTGGGGGGGGGGGTCCCGCGTTTTGTCTGGCCCAGTCTGCTTGTTTGCTCTACTTAGTTACATTTATTTCCTGGCCCCCCTCCCCCCTGCTATTGGCCTGGCCCCTGCTGTAGAATGCCTGGCCCCTGCTGTAGAATACCTGGCCCCTGCTGTAGAATTTTCACGCTACGGGGCTGCGTTCATTTCTTCGGAGGAATGCCCCTATGCTCTGCCACCATGTAACGATCACGTAATAAAGAAAAACTGCGGTGCTTCATGGCTCATAACATGTTTAATCACATAACAAGTAACAAACAACACAATATAAAAATGATAAAGTAAATATTCAAGTAGTAAATCCGATATGCAAGAATACAAATCCTATGCAAATAACAATCCAATGGTCAGGGACAAGGTGTGAGTGTTGCCAGTCATAACTCTTTGAGAAAAATGTATTGTTTTTATGCTATATGCAAAGTACAAATGAATATAGATTTATATATTTTTATAAATTTTTAGATTAACAACATTTACGGTTTGTATGTATAAAGTGATATATATTTAAACTTGTAGTCATTTTACTATGAATGATTATGCTAACTATATTCAATAAACTCAGTACCATTATATAGTATTTACTTTTAATATGACTATGACCTGCAACACTCAAGCCTCGTCCCTGCCAATAGTATAGAAATAAACAGGGTTGTTAACGATACTATTAAATTGTATCGTCAATACCGATACCGATACTTCATGAAAATAGTATCGCTAATACCAATACAAATACTTAAGTAAAAATGTATCACCAAAAATTGATACCGATAAAATACCGATACTTTTGAGAACAACATGTTTTTATTTAAAATATAATGAGTGCAAGTTTCTCAGGTTTTTAAAAAAATTAAAAAATACAACGTCAAAGCACAATTTTAATGCTAATCACTTCACCATTTGGCAGCACGTAAGAAGACCTTCATTTCAAAATGATCATTGCTTAGCCTAGGCCCTAGAACAGGGGTCGGCAACCTTTCGATGTGAAGTTGCGGCTCTTTCGGTGTCAAACGGCGGCCTAATCAAATACCATAATCTTGAAACAAAAAATTTCAGTGGCTTTTTAAAAACTTGAGACAAATGCATTTTTTTTTTTTACTTTTGGCTCTTCCGTCTCAAAAGGTTGCCGACCCCTGGCCTAGAAAGTAATGGCATAAAAAAACACGCCCATCCAATGAAACCAGTCGCTCAACTGCAGCACTAGCCGTAAGTCCTGTTCAGTTGCAGGTATAGTTTCTTAATGCTCGGGTAGACTGCTAATGACAGCATTTCTGATGAGTTATCTTCAAGATATCTGTCTACTTCAGCAGAACTGTTACTGTTAAGCAATTCGTCTTTGTTAAAGTTAGTAGCTAACTGGAACAAACAAAATCGTTCACCTTTGGCTGCGGCAATCGGCACGTATCTCGTTTCTCCCGGAGACACTCGGTGGAATTCCACTTACGATTCTGTTGCAAAATTTCATTGTTTACTATCCAATCCAGAATTAGAACTTGATATGGTGTTTGATAACATTAACATCGAGAGACTGACTCCGCAGCAGAAAATATTCAGAGCATAATACATTAAAGCATCTGATCCATTGTGTTGTGGACTGGGCATTTGGTAAGGAAAAATAATATTGGATGTGACTATTTACTGCCCACACTGCCCCACACTAACCATTATAAAAGGTAAATTACAGGTAATGATTTTGCGACATAAACACCCTCTCACGGTGTGTGATGTGAACCCCTTGCCAGAGCTGTTATTGATTGCATTTAATGCGCGATTCGATTCTATATTTTCTGATCCAGTGGCAAAACTGGCAGCAGTGGTCAATCCAAAGTTTAAGACCAACTGGACAAACAACTTGGATCACAAGGCAGAAGTTGTAAAAACCTTAAAGCGTGCCTGCAGTGCACTTCCCATTCAACTTACTCTGCAGGGTGGTGCAGCTTTAGTACAGTCAACAGTACAGATATCTGAATCTACAGATTTTTTTTTGCTTGTTTTACTGCACGGCGGCTGAACCAGGACAAATTGCTTAATAGTAACAGTTCTGCTGAAGTATTTGTAATGGTGAAACCTTAATCGAAATATTTGAACTTTTTATGTTCTAAAATATTCTGTCGATTGGATGGTGAACTTTGTGATGCAAAACAAAAAAATAACAGATATTTTCTTTATTTGTGATACAAAGCTCCACCAAATATGATATGGGGATATAGGCTTATATTTTAATCATACCCCTACTATTGACTGATCACTGAGTGCAAATACTAGTGCGATGACAATATACATCTGTTACTATAACCAAAATAAAACGAAAGAATGTGTAATGTTGACACATGAAAGAAAGAACAAAACAAGATTTAAAAAAAAAAAACAATGAAAGCCGACGATAAAAATTTTGCTTTGAATTTTGAAAAATGCTATGCGGTTAGATCAAAGAGTGTCATTTTAGTGTTTTACAAGATATTTCTTTTAATTTGTTTATGTTCATGTATTTATATTCAATTAATTGTTTTTAACCACCCAAAATTGTATTGTTTGATGAACTCATCATATTATTTAATAATATAATATGTGTTAATTATATGATATTGTTTTATTACACGGTTTTTAATTTTAATTACACCATAGTTTTAGAATTTAATACCATTCAATTAATTATTTTTAATAAAATGTAGTAAATACTAAAAAAAAAATGAATCAATAAATAAAAACAAATGTAGGCTATAAATATAAATAAGCACAAATGAATTAACAACTCAATTAATATACATACACAAGCATACAGTACGGTATATAATTTATTGCTATATAACCTATAAACACTTACAGTATATACTTATATATATATATATATATATATATATATATATATATGTGTGTGTGTGTGTGTGTGTGTGTGTGTGTGTGTGTGTGTCTGTGTCTATAAAACTTACAGATCGATAAAAAATAAAGTTTTCTTTTCTGTTGTTCATTGAACAAAAAGTTGACAGAAAGAAAGTAAATGAATGAAAGAATATAAGAATAACATTTATAGACGTCGGCGCGCAAAGCAAAAACTTCAAAAGAAGATTAAAACTACAGTTTTCCTTCAACTCGCTGACCGTGGTTGTATTGGTGGGGAGTTGGGTGGTGTTAATATTGGTAGGGTTGATGGCTACTTGTAGAGATTGAATTTATGTAGACGACAATGTATTAACATCGCTATTGTGTTTCTACAATGAGTGGCAATAGTATCAGTTTCGAGTATCGAACATTTTTGTTTTAAAATGTATCGGCGATACACAGATCATTACTTGATACAAAAAGGATCGGCAATACAGCAACCAATACTAAAAAAGTATCGCCGATACTGTATCGGCCGATACCGATACTTCGATACTAACAACCCTGGAAATGAATTATCACATATATTGAAACTAATCACTTTTATAGTATAAACAATATCAGTTCTCATTCAACAATTACTACACTTCTAAGACTATCTATGATTCTGACGTTCTCTATGACTTTAACTATAGACTCTCTTTATAATTCTCTCTCTGACTCACAAACTGCAGCTTATATATTTTGCTTTCACTAGTTATCAAAGGCCCGGTACCCGGACCGGCGAGTAGGCACACAGTTGGAGTTGAAAATGGTGATATATATTTTAGCGCGTTAACAATCAGTCTATATCAGAGGTGTGCGGATCTTGAAATTTAGCGTCCGCGTCCGTCCGCGGATTTCTATCAATGATCCGCGTCCGCGTCCGCAGAATCTTACAACATTGGTCCGCAGTCAGTCCGCATTGCTGAAATTTAGCTGTTTAAATGACTTGAAATTTTTTATGGTAACGCTAAAGAAGATCCGCGTCAGTCCGCGAGTCCGCAACTTAACCATACGAAGCATCCGCTGTCAGTCCGCTGATTCGGAAAAGTCTGCGGATCTGTGACCGCAAGCGGACGCGTCCGCTGTCCGCTTATCTCTGGTCTATATACTTGCAGTGGCCCCAAGGACATGAACAGATTATTGTAGCCAAAATACATTTGAGAATATGGACACCTAATAATACATCAAATAAAGTTCATATGTTAAATAGTTCCTCCCAAAAAAAAATAATCCTCACTATGGGTAGACATAAACAACAACTCTAAAAATCATATTCCTTCATAATATTTTAATGGACTCCTTTCCAAACAGTTATTCATTTAATGTTTTATGATGTTCAACATGGCGTATTTAAAAAAAAAAGAGAGACGCGAGTGAGTGCTTGTGTTAAGCAAAACGCTACATGTTTAACAGGTGGTTTATTTACTGTTTTACATTGTAGCATAGTACAATTAACTAAGAAAAATTGCCGACCCGGCAGTGCAGAACCTAGGGATTTACGGGCCCGGTGGCTTGGCCTCTTTGGGGGCTGCCCCTGCATTTTGGCATGAGATAATTTTTTGACGCTTCTCAAGCTTGGTCCCGAGAATAAAGAATCGTTGTGTAGCTTTAGCTGACCTTCAATTAAAAACATAGTAATCCATCAATGCAGTTGAGGCCGCAGACGCAGAAAACATTAGGCCTCTTAAAAAAGAAAGACATATCAAAGCTTTCAACATTATAGTTCTGTGAAGCCAATGCCGAACCAAGGGATTTTAGGCATTTTGACATGAGATAATGTACTTAATATTTAGTTTAAAAAATATTTTGGGGGCCCTCCTCAAACTGGGCCCCCTCCATACACCCTCTGTGTGAAGCCCCCATCATAAATGATTAGTTTGCATTGTAAACGTTGTGTACGGCGCTACTCAAACTCAACCCTTATTCATTTCATTCATGTGACGTAATAGTCAAAAAATGAAAAAAAAAAAGTGACGTATATAAGGTTAGTAATAAAGGGAAATAATTGTGCATTAGAAATAGACATATTTTAGAAATAATAACAATTTAAACAATATAAATATTACATTATATTTAGGTATCCATAATTTTGGTTTAAAATTGAGATTGTGGAACATAACACAGAATATTAATTGAACGATTTCTGTAAATATTTCTTTTACGGTCGCTTCTCATTTAATAACTAATTGAACACCATAGATTTATTACGTTACTGTGAGATATAGATAGGCCTTTGGAACCACATTAGTTTTAAATTTGTTTCGGAGAGTATCACATGGGTCGACAATTTGTTTCGGAATCACAGGTCTTGGAGAGGATCACAGAATATTTTGGTATTTCAAAATATTTTGTGATCTCTCCTTCCTGGTCTGAGAGACATACCATGATCCACGGGGGATGGATCATAGGGGTTCTCTAGTCAGGAAAAAAAACCCATTACTTGCGAGGGTGGTGGTACTGTGGTCAATGAGGACTATCCGAGACCGCAGTATTCACAGCTGGCGGTGGTGACGGATGTGGTCGGCACACAATACCCTTCCACTCCGTCCCACTCAAGCACATCTGCGCAGCTTGCCATTTCCGGCTGAGGGTACAGGCACACTACACCCTCCCCTCTGTCCGAGTGGCAGGAAAAACCCCTTTCCTTGCCATTCTGGCCGACCGGCAGTACACACACCCTGCTGGTCTGGCCGGTTTGGCAAGGATTAAAACCCATCTTTCTGCCATCCCTGCAGATGATAGCGGGGACACTCACCCCGCCGCTCTGTAGGCATGGCAGACGTGCATCAACGCCGCCAACAATGTTGGTGTGGTAGGCACACTACACCCTACCATGCTGGCAATGGCGGCGTTAAAAAAAAAATTAAAATACAAAATATTTTGGCATGATTTTGTGTTACCTCTCCTAAGATCGCTTCTTGCCCTTAGGTAATGATTGAGGCGGTCGAAAACCGTATTGCATTGTGATTGCCATTTGGCATTCACGATCTTACCTGTCGTATGTTAGTGAGCGGTGTATTGTCACCTCGGCACTAAACATATGGCTGGTCAAATGTCAATTCTGGCAGCCATGTAAAAGACTATTCTTACTCAGCTGGCCAGTTGGTAGCCGGATTATGCATAATAAGAAGAAAACAGTAAATGTTTCTGCCATCTTTGAATTGTTTATGCCGCCATCTTGGATGAATTGTTTATGCCGCCATGTTGGATGACAGACGGAAGTTGCGATGACAGACGGAAGTCGCGATGACAGACGGAAGTCGCGATGACAGACGGAAGTAGTGATGACAGACGGAAACCGGAACATATGATGTAAAATTTGTATTATAGATAACAGCACAAACTTTCAACAAACAACTACATTAGAACAAATAGCCATCATAATTTCTATGAATACAATTCACTGTGTCTAGACTGTGTTTGTCAGATAATGTATTTTATTGATAGACTGTGTTTGTCAGATAATGTATTTAATTGATAGACTGTGTTTGTCAGATAATGTATTTAATTGATAGACTGTGTTTGTCAGATAATGTATTTAATTGATAGACTGTGTTTGTCAGATAATGTATTTAATTGATAGACTGTGTTTGTCAGATAATGTATTTAATTGATAGACTGTGTTTGTCAGATAATGTATTTAATTGATAGACTGTGTTTGTCAGATAATGTATTTTATTGATAGACTGTGTTTGTCAGATATTGTATTTAATTGATAAACTGTGTTTGTCAGATAATGTATTTAATTGATAGACTGTGTTTGTCAGATAATGTATTTAATTGATAGACTGTGTTTGTCAGATAATGTATTTAATTGATAGACTGTGTTTGTCAGATAATGTATTTAATTGATAGACTGTGTTTGTCAGATAATGTATTTTATTGATAGACTGTGTTTGTCAGATAATGTATTTAATTGATAAACTGTGTTTGTCAGATAATGTATTTTATTGATAGACTTTGTTTGTCAGATACAAAGTAATTAAAAATTCAAGATAGACATTTTTTTTAATGTTCAAGAATTATTTTTAAATTAACAAAAATGTATGCAAAGGTTTTACAGGTTTTAGTTAGTATACATGAAGTGTAGAATTAATTAGCCTTAAGTGTTGCTTAATTAGCCTTAAAGTTTATTTTCATATTTACATCATTAAAAGTAATAAAAAAATGTGTCATGTGTGTTCTGAACTCACAGACATTATAGGTCAAAATCTTTAACAAAGTCCAGCTTTTTGTTTTATTCACCATGAGCTATTGAATGAGATATTTTTTTTCTAGTCAATCACAAGAAAAAGATTGTGCACTAGAGATATGAATGGTATCTGAAAGATTGTGCACTAGAGATATGAATGGTATCTGAAAGATTGTGCACTAGAGATATGAATGGTATCTGAAAGATTGTGCACTAGAGATATGAATGGTATCTGAAAGATTGTGCACTAGAGATATGAATGGTATCTGAAAGATTGTGCACTAGAGATATGAATGGTATCTGAAAGATTGTGCACTAGAGATATGAATGGTATCTGAAAGATGGTGCACTAGAGACATGAATGGTATTTGATATTATGTTTAGTTTGACTCTTTATTCAACTGGTATTTGTTGGTGTAAAGGTAAAGGTGTTACTTCTTTGTATATATTGCAACTGAGAAGTGGTATTATTTTAAAATAGCCTACATAAATAATGTTAAAACTGGATTTTAGTGTGTGTGAAGTCCCTGTAAGGATGAGATGAAATCTCTGAGATCCTAAGAACCACTAATGGGACGGTTTTTATGGTGCTCTTCTTTCATCCTTACCATAGTCGATAGTGCAATGGCCATGGAGGCACCATGGGAGATATATCAAGAACTTGACCCAAGACCTGAAAAATTTCCTTGGTTTTCACCGGAAATCAAACCAGGTACCTTCAGCTCGACAGTCAAGTGCTTTACCGCACGACCATCCGCCCCCTTAGGTATTAGTGTAGATACATGTATTATAATTATTTATTTGATATGTACGGATTACTATAAGTAAGTGATTTCATGATGAATTTAATACTTATGCTTACTAATGTGTTTGAAAAATATATATTGGTACTCAGTGTTTGATATAATGGTTCGTAATTTCTGCTAAATTATTATTTAAGTTCTTTGTTACCTTAGAATTTGACCATTTTAAATACTAATATAGATGAAATTAGTTATTATAGTTACTTAGTGACTTTAGTAATAAAGTATTATAAATACTATTGAGGATTATGTTATTAGTGAAAAACAGGAAGATGGTGGGTAGAGCAATATGATATATAATATATAACAAGGATAGATTCATTTCTAACTATAAAAAGTATATAAAGCATAAGTTTAATTATGTAAAAAATAAGTTCAAATTAATGAAATTTAATATTTAAAACAATCTTTAATACCTTCAATAAAAACATATTATCCACTCCATACAGGCCCATGGCTGGTGTGTCCGTTTACTACATATTGTGGTCAATGTATGTCAGTTTACTACATGTAGTGGTCAAGGAGTTACAGTTTACTACATGCAGTGGTCAATGAGTGACAGTTTACTACATGCAGTGGTCAAGGAGTGACACTTTACTACATGTAGTGGTCAAGAAGTGACAGTTTACTACATGTATTGGTCAAGGAATGACAGTTTACTACATGTTGTGGTCAATGTTTGTCCGTTTACTACATATTGTGGTCAATGTATGTCAGTAGACTACTTATGCCGCTTGAAAACCTTTATTCTGCTCCATTTTACTATAACATAACCAGCTGTCAATCATTGCTATGTGCATCAATGTAATTTATTTGTGTTGGAAATCAGTCATTTATAACACTCATCTATGTGTTCGAGTTGGTCCACACGACTACTTCGTACTGGAGAACGGACTACTTTTCTCTCTCTCTCTCTCTCTCTCTCTCTCTCTCTCTCTATCTATCTCTCTCTTTCTCTCTCTCTATCTCCTCTCTCTTTCTCACTCTCTCTCCTCTTTTCTTTCTTTGGCAATGAATTACTAAATTTTATTTTCTTACTATAAGTTTCCTTAGATAACAACATTTTACGTAATAATGCAATATAGAGCACAGGGCACTGTACTTGTATTTACATTGGTGAATATGTTAAGCTGTACTGGGGAATGCTAGAATGTTATCTCAGAGAAAACACATTTTGCTAGGGGGATCAACATATGGTACAGGACAGCTGCGTGAATTGGCAAATGAGGACAAAGCAAGGGACGTAATCAGATCCCATCACTTTGTTATGTTGTTTATCATATATTTATCAGTGATGTGTCAGTGCAATTGAATGTCCCTTTGTTGCATGTTATTTACCATGTAGTGCTGTGGTGTGTCAGTGCAATTGAATGTCCCTTTGTTGCATGTTATTTACCATGTAGTGCTGTGATGTGTCAGTGCAATTGAATGTCACTTCGTTGTATGTTATTTACCATGTAGTGCTGTGGTGTGTCAGTGCAACTGAATGTCACTTTGTTGCATGTTATTTACCATGTAGTGCTGTGGTGTGTCAGTGCAATTGAATGTCACTTTGTTGCATGTTATTTACCATGTAGTGCTGTGGTGTGTCAGTGCAATTGAATGTCACTTTGTTGCATGTTATTTACCATGTAGTGCTGTGGTGTGTCAGTGCAACTGAATGTCACTTTGTTGTATGTTATTTACCATGTAGTGCTGTGGTGTGTCAGTGCAACTGAATGTCAAACTTTGTTGCATGTTATTTACCATGTAGTGCTGTGGTGTGTCAGTGCAACTGAATGTCACTTTGTTGCATGTTATTTACCATGTAGTGCTGTGGTGTGTCAGTGCAATTGAATGTCACTTTGTTGCATGTTATTTACCATGTAGTGCTGTGGTGTGTCAGTGCAATTGAATGTCACTTTGTTGCATGTTATTTACCATGTAGTGCTGTGGTGTGTCAGTGCAATTGAATGTCACTTTGTTGCATGTTATTTACCATGTAGTGCTGTGGTGTGTCAGTGCAACTGAATGTCACTTTGTTGTATGTTATTTACCATGTAGTGCTGTGGTGTGTCAGTGCAACTGAATGTCAAACTTTGTTGCATGTTATTTACCATGTAGTGCTGTGGTGTGTCAGTGCAATTGAATGTCACTTTGTTGCATGTTATTTACCATGTAGTGCTGTGGTGTGTCAGTGCAATTGAATGTCACTTTGTTGCATGTTATTTACCATGTAGTGCTGTGGTGTGTCAGTGCAATTGAATGTCACTTTGTTGCATGTTATTTACCATGTAGTGCTGTGGTGTGTCAGTGCAACTGAATGTCACTTTGTTGTATGTTATTTACCATGTAGTGCTGTGGTGTGTCAGTGCAACTGAATGTCAAACTTTGTTGCATGTTATTTACCATGTAGTGCTGTGGTGTGTCAGTGCAACTGAATGTCACTTTGTTGCATGTTATTTACCATGTAGTGCTGTGATGTGTCAGTGCAATTGAATGTCACTTCGTTGTATGTTATTTACCATGTAGTGCTGTGGTGTGTCAGTGCAATTGAATGTCACTTTGTTGCATGTTATTTACCATGTAGTGCTGTGGTGTGTCAGTGCAATTGAATGTCACTTTGTTGCATGTTATTTACCATGTAGTGCTGTGGTGTGTCAGTGCAATTGAATGTCACTTTGTTGCATGTTATTTACCATGTAGTGCTGTGGTGTGTCAGTGCAACTGAATGTCAAACTTTTGAAACCAAGATAAAGAAATGGCAGATCTGTTTTCTAAATATTTTAAATCTTAATAATGTGCCGTGGAAATGTAGACACGTGAATGTAGACACGTGAATGTAGACACGTGAATGTGGTTTCATTCAATATGTCAGGTCTAAATAAATTAATTAAATCACAACGTAAATACACCTATGTCAGTAAGTCAAATAACCAAATAGTGCGTCGCCCTTCCCATTCAAAACAATGTTTATTTGTTCTGTACAAAGATCTATTAGGTATGTTTATATTTAGATAAAACACAAACATCTTATTATCTACCAGTCTTATTATCTACCAGGCTTGCGGAGCCGGACGACGAGGAGCCGCTACATTTTTGCTGGAGCCGGAGCCGAAAAAATCTGGCGGCTCCACGGCTCCCAAATGTTTGTTTTTTTCAGCAGAATTTTTTCAGCTTTAAAATTCCAAATTTGTTTGATTGTTTGCCTCCTACAATTTGAAATGTTGTCATTTTTACTAACGCCACAACAGTAACAGCGTTTAAATGATAGCGTGCACGCACATCACCTCAAGAATTCTTTAATGGGGAATCGTTTTGTGTTCGTTTTAAGTCTTGTTTACCTTCCGAAATTTTTTTAATGGCATGTTTTGTTATATATAAAGTTAAAACTGTTTTATTTCATAGAATAATTGTATCAATCATTTAAAATAAATTTTTACTACGATGACAAATAGAACGCGTCATTTCGTATTATTATTTGACCGCGAATTTGTAATAGACTAAAAACAAAAATGGTCGCTTTCGGTATTTAACAATTTTATTATAAACAGAATATCTGAAATAGAGTAGATACATTTAAAAGGCTGTGGCTATAATGACCCGGGTCCCAATAAAATGATTGTTATTCGGACCCGTGGCAAATAAAATCAATAAGCTTAGCTATATTTATACTTTATTAGACGGAACCCGAAAATATAGAGTCCGCCTAGTGGAACCCTAGACAATGAGTAACGATTAAATCATACAATTCAAACAATTATAAAAAAACAATAATAAAGTTTATGTATAGCTAAGCTAAGTGCATATTTGCCACGGGTCCGATTAACAATCAGACTTTATTGGGACGGGGTCTGAATAAAAATCGGAGTTTATATTACCCGGGTCCGAATAGTCACTTCGAGTTTATAAATAATAAATATAAATACTGAAGTCTTTAAAATATTTTAAATAATGTATCATTTTACTATTTGCTAATTTGATCATTGAAATAACTTTTTATTACTTATGAAAATGGCGACTAGTGAAACTCGGTCGAAAATAATGATATGATTCTGGATGCACTGAAATGGTTTGTTTTTAGTAAAACCGACAAGCGTATATTTTTCAAGTTCCTGACTATGGGGGTGAACGCGGCAAAATTTGCATAACTTTTTATCAGTGGCATGTTTGCATGTCTCTTAATAGGGCGGAGCCGTCAAATTTGTGGGAGCCGGAGCCGGAGCCGTCAAATTTGTGGGAGCCGGAGCCGTAAATAATTTAGCGGCTCCGCAAGCCTAATATCTACCAGTCTTATTATCTACCAGTCTTATTATCTACCAGTCTTATTATCTACCAGTCTTATTATCTACCAGTCTTATTATCTACCAGTCTTATTATCTACCAGTCTTATTTTCAATATTATATTTCTTCATTTCAAAATTCCATTTATCACTAAGTCAGTTAAACTTATGAATCAAATATAACAACATCAACAATTTATTACGTAGTTTACATTTCTTAACTGATTGGCTGACCTTTTAGTGAGTTTATAACATTTTTTTCGACGAATCTATAGAAGGAAAAGGAGGCGGGTGGACTGGGCCGCCGGGACACCGGGAAGATTCCCGGTGGGCCGGCAGGACCGGTGGGCCACCAGGACCGGTGGGCTGCCAAGACCGGTGATTAATAACTAATATAAGGTGATATTAGAGTCAACTACCAAAATGGCGTCCATAATGTTCAAACCAACAGCGGCCGTACTCTAACGTCAATAAAATGTTACGGAGTTAACTGACAGCACAATATTTATGAAAACAACGCAGGCCTTGGCAGATCTAAATTCCGAAAATGATACTTCAGTTATGGATGATAAAAACACCAGTTACTATTTCAAACGTCCTCGACAGAATACTTTACAATCATTTTTTAAATTTCACCCAATACAACCAAGTGCGAGTGAAACTGATCTACCATTTACAAAAACGCATCGAGTATTTTTCAGAAGCAATGGTATCAATAGAATTGGGTGTCATACTGTAAAGAATCTAAAGCTTTGTTTTGCACAGTATGCTTAGCATATTAAATCCTGAAACGTGCATCAAAGATTAGAGGAACATGAAAACAGCAAATATCACGAGAAGTGTGTGGAAGCTTATATAATGGCTGTAAGTGAAAGGGACATTGATAGCATTTTATTCTCTCAGCAAAATAAAAAAGGTGCCAACAAGTTCAAGAAAAGAGACAAGTGCTGGAAAGAGTAATTGAGATTCTGAAAATGATTGGAAAACGCGGTCTTAGTTATCGGTCAAAAAATAATGATGCCTATACATTAATGAACGATACCATCGATCATGGAAATTTCGAAATATTATTACTCTTGTCAAAATTTGACCCAATAATTAAAAAAACATCTTGATATGGTTATTGACAAAAGTAATGACAGACATGCATCTAATTTGGCGAATAAGGGAGAGGAATTTGATTACCCTCATGTCGAAGACGACATTGAATTATATCATTGATGCAATAAGAAAAATAATTAAGAAAACCATTTCGGAGGAAATTAAATCCCTGTATGTTTTCAGTTCAATTAGATACAACTCAGGATGTAAGTGAAGGACCAATGTTCAATAATTATAAGATACCGTTATGTAACAGATAAATTTCATGAGCGATAATATGCGTTGCAAACTGTACATCTTCTACTGGAAAAGGTATGTTTGAATTATTTCAAGAGAAACTCATTGAATTAATATAAATATCAGATATTGTCGGTAATGCTACAGCCAATATGCAAGGACAGTACAGTGAGTTTACTAAATGGCTGAGTGACGTTGCACCTCATCAAATTCATGTCTGGTGCTACGCACATGTATTGAATCTTGTTCTAAGTGATACCACTCAAACCACGACCTCTTCAATTAGTCTATTTCAACTGTTTAACGCATGTGCGGTGTTCTTTAGAGAATCGTATAAAAGAATGGTTGTTTGGGTCGATCACCAACATAAATCTAGACATCAAAAATTAAATATTATTGGTGAAATGCGATGTTGGGCCAAAGAAAGTGCGTTTTTTTTTTTGGAAATTTTGATAATCCAAACTCATCATTGTTCATTGAATTGATTTATACGTTACAAGAACTAGCACAATCGGACGCATTCAATGCAAAAATCAGGGATACACAAACTTTACTAGATAAGTTTATCAAGTTTGAAACGGTTGTCACTGCAAAACTATACTTAAGAATATTCCAACACACAGGATCGCTTTCTAATTATTTACAAACCACCGTAATGGATGCACTGCAAGCATACCGTAATGTAGATTGTACTGTTAAGTTGTTAGAAAATATTTCAAAAGATTTCGATGGTGTTCTCGACAGTTCCAAACGATTTGTTTCCTGGGCTAATAACAAGTTGGAAGAAGAACTAGTTGAAATTACCATTAAGAAAAATTCAGAGAAACGTTTACACAAACCAAAAGCGATGTTTGATGAGAGAAGAACGCACGAGGTAGTAGGAAATAATGCATCATGGACAAAATTGTAAAAACTATTGAAAAGCGTTTTAAAAGTCACGATTCCTTATACGCAGATATTGCCTGTCTTGATCCACAGAATTTTGAGGATATTAAACAACAAGGTTTGGCTACATCAGTGATGCAGCGCCTTACCAGTATTCTCTTTAAATTTGATGAAAGCGCCACAGCGACTAATCTCAGAGAAGAGCTAACTGACTTTGCGCAGAAATGGGACAGATTTAAAAATTCTGTCCCCGACGAATAACATTCTCCAAATGTTCGATGGTTCAGTAGAGGACAGCGTCAGTGAAGATTCGCCATATGAACTCTGGGACGACCAAGTTGTGGATAGAGGAACTTCAAAATGCTAATTTTGCAAAAAATGTACTGTTTGCTGCTTTTCTGTACTACATAAATACAGTTTCTATGGGCAAACATACAAGTTTCTCTTTAGTGCATATAAACTTTTATTGACTCTTGGGTCTTCTACCCAAGTAGCTTTTGAGATATCTTCTCTGAAATACATTAAGAATTGATTGCGAAGCTCATTGTCTTCTACACACCAAAGCTTTATGCTTATGTCATGAAACCGATGTTCTAAGTGAACTAAATTATGACACAATTATAGATCATGTAGCCGAAATGGCACACAGCTTAAGGGTTGCTTATACTGGCCCGTAGCCAGGATTATTGGATTGGGGGGGAAGGGCCGAAGAAATTTTCGGGTGGGGGGGAAGACATTTTTTTCGGGAGGGGGGGGGTGCCGAAGAAATGATCATGGGGCACAGTGGATCTAGACAACTTTGACGGGTGGGGGGGTAAAACATTGACCCGGGGGTGGAGGGCAAAACTGTTTTCATTGTTGAAAATTGGTCTTAAAACAAAAAATATTTCGATAATTTTATGATGTCTTACCTAAACTTGCAATAACGGGTGGGGGGGCGAGATGTAGGCGCGAAGCGCCGAAAGCTTTCAAACGGAGAGGAGGGGTTTGGAGGGATCTCAGAGTCCCCTCCCAAGAAAATTTTGCAGTTCCATATCTGGAATGGTGCATTTTAGTACCGATTGTTTAGCTATTAATTAGAAATATATAATTTTAACTATGTTTCAATAATGGATGGTATGTTGCAGTTTTGTTAAAAATAATTTAAATAGTAAATAGTTTTAATGATAAAAATTTATTGAGGCTGAGCAATTTCTGATTCCTGTTATAAATATATTGACCTTTGTTCTGCTACACAATTTTTACATAATAGATGCCTGATTTATATTATTATACTGTTTGTTTAATGTACAACCCGGGAAGAACGACAAAGATGCACGAATATAGCCTAGCTATTTGTATGATATTTCTTATAAAATTTTGAAAACAAAGAACAGATCTATCAACAACAACAGTCGCAATTATTCAATTTAAAATAAAATTAATTCTGCTAAAAGTAAATTTGCAAGTTAAATAACATCACTCAGAAATCACGGAGTTTGTACTTTATTATTTTATAATACATATGTATAAAAATGAAGTCAGAAGCCAATGTTATTTTATTAACTTATTTAAGTTGCTAGTTGTCCTCAGAAGAAATCAATATATACAACTATTACACGGTTGCGAACAGGCCCATCGACAGCCCCCAGCCCCTCTCTGGCTCCTGTACAAACAATTTCCAGGCGGCGCACTCAAGCGTGTTCATGGAATTTTGGAATGATGTGTCCTTTATGAGCTGCCGTATCTGTGGGCCGTCGAAAATGCCAGTCAAAGCTTCTCTATGGTCAGTTGAGGAAATGCTCGGCACATGTAGTTGAAGCACCTCCCATCCTTGTCCAGAGCGCGCGTAAACTGTCTCATTAACCCAAGCTTCATGTGTAGTAGGTGGGATCAATATCTTCTCCCGGTCAACAAGAGTTCGTTTATGATGTTTCTCGCCCCAGGTACTAGCTCTCGCGCCGGCCACTCTTCTTTGCATAGTGCTGGGCTCTGTCGCGACTGTCCCACATACATATAAAGCATGGGTACTTCATGAACACGAACTGCTGACCAAGTAGAAAGTTCACCATCTTCGAGTCGACGCAGATGATCCATTGGTGCTGCTCGTATTGGATTTAGTCGAGCACATACTTCACTGCTTCATATTTCTCTTCAAGAGTTATAGAGTGCGCAAGAGGATTGAGGAGAACTGATTCCCGTTGTGGAGGAGAAAGCACTTCAAAAAGCACTTGCAGCTGTCAATAAAGAGTTGCCAATCTCTCGGATCGTATTGAGGACTGCCAAATTTATCAAGAAGACCGGCGACATCTCGGCAGTACACAAGGTCTTCTCTTGGCAGAAGTAGAGTTCTCATGCCTTCTGCGGAAGAAGTGATATGCGCGTCCTTGAAGTAGATTTTTCTTTGAGTCTGGAGGCCAACAAGCTGAGGTCCCGAACCAGATCATTAAGTTCATATTGTGAGAACGGCTGTGGACCATCTTGTGATTCAATCCTCTTATGTAGTATCTCCCCTCGTCAAAGTGGTGGCCTCATCGTCGCTGTCAGGAAGGTCTATGAACGCTGGTACAGGAATTTCTTCGCAGTGAGCAACTGGACGACGGGCAGATGGAAGGTCGGGGTACTGGAGGCTGTGCCCAATCAAGTGCTGATACATTAAATAATCAAGTGAAAATCCAGATTGATGATGTATAAATAAAATATTATTATTTCTGTTTTTATAATTGTGATTATTTTGCTGCTAATTTTTATGCAGCTTATTTAGAGAAATGATTGAACTCAAAACCCCTGATATTAGAATACGTATAGCTCGTCAGATAGGTCTATGGCTGTATCGCAAGAAGTTGACCTAACCGAGCAAAATCAATGTGATACTCGGACTCAGAACACCAAAATTAGTCTAAATCAGTTGAAAAACCCCTGACGATTTTGGCTGTTGCCCAGTGTTATTTATATTGACATAAATGCATTTGAAAATTCAAACATTTTGATTACATGCACAAGCATGTTCCAATTTTAAATTCTTTTTTTTTTGTTTAATTTGGCCTTCTGTAGCTTGATTTGGCCTTCGATAGTGTTTTAGGCATTCAGGCTTTTTTTAATCTGGCAACTCTTGTTAGTTTATAATCGCCTGTCACTGGATGAATTTTTAAATTTAACCTAAATTAATTCAGACATTCAAAAATAAAATTAATATGAAAAAAAGGATAACAGAAAAATTGTTTACGATTCCGAAAAGCCGTTATTAGAAGATTTTAGGGCGTCTGCAGCATCTGAATTATCATATGCATTGGGGACAACACAACAGCCAGACAGAACTGAAGCAATTATTTTCTGATTTGATTGTCGCTGTCACTTCTTCATTTCCTAAATTGGATATTGGAAGGTATGTCTTGACATATGACCTTTCAAATAGTTGAAATTGCTGCTGAACCATGATTGTTGGACCCCTGATAAAAATATGATTTTAGAGCTGACAGTGGTGCTTGGTTATCAAACTATTCATCGTGGGTTGTATACTTGCAAATGTTAAAAAGTGGCTTTTGCAAATTGTGCGTGTTGTTTTCGCAAAAAGTAGTTCAGGAGTTCAGGGAACATTTGTCATCAAACCATGCACAAAATTAAAAGATTTCAACGAAAATGCTAGCCACATGCAAAGCACATGGCACAAAACTCTTATTACGGATGCAAGCTATCTTGTTACACTATTGGTAGCCAAAGCAGTTTCTATAGATGAGCAGTTGAACTCATCATTTAGAAGACAAATTCAAGAAAATTGCAATAAACTGGGTCCCTCCATTTCTACAATCTTTTTTTTTTTTTGCGGCATGGAAAAAGAATCACATTCTGGTAATTTTTACGACCTGTTTGAATCGGGAGATGAAGTTCTAGGTAATCATTTGTCAATTGGTTCTTGTAGTGCTATGTATATCTCGGCAACCAGTGCCGCCGAGTGGGTGGCAGGGGAATGCCGGGGGCCCGGCAAGATTTTCGCTTAAAATTTGACAGAATTTGTTAAACAACTGGAATATTTAGAACAATCTGGAAAAAGCAAGCAAGTTGCACATTAGTTACTTTCTGCTGTTAGAGGTTAGGTTTAGGGTACATTTGTTGTTTGTTTAGTTATTATACTTCAATGTAATAAACTTTTAGGAAATTTAGTTCAGTTTTATTGTAACAACTTTATGACATTTTTTCAACATGTAGGGAGGGACAAATGCCCCCTTGTCCCCCCCGAATACGCCTATGCCTGTGTGTGTGTCTGTGTTTGTGTCTGCATGTGTGTCTGTGTTTGTGTCTGTGTGTGTCTGTGTGTTTGTGTGTGTGTGTGTGTGTGTGTGCTTATGAATGTGTTTGATTAGTATTATATTTTAGTTCTCGTTTCAAAGAGAGATTTAAAGTTCTGTATTAAAACAATAAAACGTATTTCTTAAATTGGACGGAGGATGAAACATTTTGAGATTTGTAGATATTGGAGAACTTCTTTATAATTCTGTTTTTATTTCCCTTAGATTCTATAATTCAGATTTAGTCATACTGTTTTTTTCTTTTTGTTGTTTTTTTTTTGTCCATGTAAACAAAAGTACATTTCAAAGTTCTCCAGTAAATTCATTGTGAAACCAAATCCACCATACAAAGTTTATCAATCGGTATATATTGTTTCATTAATTGTTTTTGTCCTAATTAATCTGGCAGGATACGATTGTTTGTTTGGCATTCATATAAGTTAGTTCAGTCATACATGCATGTGAAGCTATCCAGTGACGGTCTAAAAGTTGTTATTTAAATAGTCCAATACTTATTTTGATTTATTTTCTTTTAAACATTGTTTCGATTATGTTATGTTTCCGTTCTGACGTGTTTACAATTTATCAACAAGGTTACTCTAGTATCTCATGTAAATGATGTAACTATAGCATCCCATGTAACTATAACATCACATGTAGCTATAGCATCCTATGTAACTATAACATCCCACGTAACTATAACATCCCATGTAACTCTAACATCCCATGTAACTCTAGCATGCCATGTAACTATAGCATCCCATGTAACTCTAGCATGCCATGTAACTATAGCATCCCATGTAACTATAACATCCCATGTAACTCTAACATCCCATGTAACTCTAGCATCCCGTGTAACTATAACACCCCACGTACCTTTAAATACATGTACGTTGACTGACGACTTTATAAACTTTGGATTTATTCAAAGAATAGTTTACTATCATAGGCATGTTTTTATTTTCAAAGTGGGCAAATTTTATTGAAACATTGGTACATTAACGAAGATCTTTACAAAATTAAATTAACGATTTGCTTTTAGATAATCTTCTCCACGACAACATTCAAACCCTGCTGTATTTAATCTTACTTTTATTCAGTTACCAAATGATGAGTTTCATTCCGTTGATGTAATTTGCTTAAAACTATCATCTCCATAAATATTCTTTCTCGAGTTAATTCTACAGTTTTTGACATAGCACATAAACACCAAGTACCTGCTGGGTTACACAGTTCTATAATAAACCAAGCAATAATATTTTTATATATAGAAATTGTACACAAACTGTGTCTATAGTTTGTCTTATAATCTGCAGAGAATCTGACTCAGAAACTGCTCATTGTATAGTTCAGTGAGATATCCTCTAATTCAATAACTCTGTTTAAATCCAACCAATAAAAAACAGTAAATATACTCAAAAATATCTAAGGCATTAGAAAACCCTACATCTAGGTTTAAATAATTCATGTTTGCAGTCCTGGTCCAATGTGACCTGCTGTGTCAATAGTTCACTTCAATGTTTCAAGTCTCTATCTCAATGACACAACCTATTGACACATTCTCAAACACCACAAGATTCTTACTGTAAAAATGTTTCCTATGGCATTTTTCTAAATGATAGATCTTTTAAATTTTCTTCACTGATTGAATATTTCGATTCAATTTATTTTTTTTAAACTAGCAAATCGGAACCCGATCTTCTGCCCCCTAGAGGAACAGTCAAATTTCATGCTTTCATTAATTAATCTTTTTCCGACCCCCCACACACACACAACACGCACCATTTTTTCCTTTTACTTTTTTCGGTCACCTATGTTTCCCGTGGTGCCTTCATGGCCATGAACTATCGGCTAAGGTGGAAATGAATAAAGGGCACTAAAAACTGTCCCTTTAGTAGTTTATAGAATCTAAGAGATGGACATATATCACTTTCCAATTTACAATTAACAGCTGAAATTAATCGAGATCATGTCAATTTAAAGTTAAAACGCGTACATATCTACGTCTCTAAAGTATAAAAGAAAATAAATATAACAAAGTACTTTATCATGCACAGTACTGAGTGGTATGCTAATTTTTGTTGTTATTTCAACGATGTGGATTTATTAGCTGCACAAACTAACCGTACGAAGATAATTTCATTTAGAAAGTTTTTTTCACTTCACTTATTTCCATCCACCTGTTTCTAAGTCCTGCCGTCTGCTATATGTCCGCTGCTCGTATGCTCTCTGTCGTCTGCTCTATGTCCTGCCGTCTGATGTATGCTGTTCTGCTCTATGTCCTGCCGTCTGATGTATGTCCTGCCGTCTGATGTATGTCCCGCCGTCTGCTCTATGTCCTGCCGTCTGCTCTATGTCCTGCCGTCTGATGTATGTCCTGCCGTCTGCTGTATGTCCTGCCGTCTGCTTTATGTCTGCTGTCTGCTTTATGTCCTGCTGTCTGCCCTGTCCCCTGGCAAATTTAGCATCATTTGCTGCCCACGGCACAAAAAATTTGAATCACATCCTCCACCCTTAAGGTCTAGATGGTCAAAAGTATTTCTCATAGTATACCAACAGGGAGGGAATCACATTTATAACTATTAAGTTTCAAAAACAGTTTTTGATTCCGTGAATGTATGTAATGTGAATGTGTGAGGGTACATACACTATGTATGTAATGTGAATGTGTGAGGGTACATACACTATGTATGTAATGTGAATGTGTGAGGGTACATACACTATGTATGTAATGTGAATGTGTGAGGGTGCAAACACTATGTATGTAATGTGAATGTGTGAGGGTGCATACACTATGTATGTATGTTTTGTTTATTCAATAATCACTGATGTATTAATGTTACAGATCAGTTATAAAACTATAATATTTTTATGATTTATCAATTGGATGTCTATTAAACTCACAGATCACATCTAAAGAAATTAAAATGTCTGGCAAAATGGCAGCTTCATAACATAAGTTGATGATTGTCACACAAACATATGTTTATGTTCGGGCGAATGTCTACATTTGGACATAAGTGATGATTAGTCACCAATCATCCCCGGTTCTCTTATCCCTTAACAGTTGTATCCAAGTGTAGCTAGTTTTCTATCATGGCGCCCTGTGCGAATTGAATTTGTGGCGCCTTCCTCTAAATCTGAAAAGGGCAAAAATCTTTCGGCACCCCCATTGTTCGGAGCCCTGTGTGTCCGCACAACCCTCACAACACTTCCTACTTCCTGGTCATCAATACACAACCCTCACAACATTTCCTACTTCCTGGTCATCAATACACAACCCTCACAACACTTCCTACTTCCTGGTCATCAATACACAACCCTCACAACACTTCCTACTCCCTCAATATCAATACACAACCCTCACAACACTTCCTAATTCCTGGTCATCAATACACAACCCTCACAACACTTCCTGCCTTACGCTACTTGCTCTTGCATACATTACATACACAGTCACTTTGAGAGTCATGTTCGTACACAACCGCCAATGACGTTAGATAAACCATTTATTATAGATAAACTTAAAATGCCTGATTATTCCCCTTGGTTTTATTAGTTCTTTTTTGGAAATTATATTTTTCACACACGGTCAGCATTCCAACTTTTCATATGATGTGAAGAACCATACAATGGCTGCACTGAATTTGATGCTGAGAAAAAAGATATGAAAAATAAATAAAAAAATAATCCTAAATATTTAATGTAAGCGGTTATATATAGTTACTTTGATATAAGCATTATTAAATTTTATTGGCCTTCTGAACGTTCACTTATTATTTCTGGCTTTCGTAGGCCCTTGAAAAGTCCGTAGTGCCTACTGTGCCTATTTGATAAATGATAAAGCTGCTTTGCATCAGTTGTCTGGTTGATTGGGATTGGAGGAGGAAAGAATCTCGAAGGTAAAACGTTGAAATATGAACTCCTAACTAACTTGAGGAATTGTGAACAATACATTGAAAGGATATGCATTTCATATTATTTAGACATAAAACTAATTTAAGTATTTCACAAAATTTTGAAAATTATTTTTAAAACTATTAAGTTTTACTAAAAAATAAATAGTTAAATTAGAAATAAATAAAAAATATATAAAAATGTGA
Source organism: Bulinus truncatus (assembly GCA_021962125.1). Taxonomy (NCBI): domain Eukaryota; kingdom Metazoa; phylum Mollusca; class Gastropoda; family Planorbidae; genus Bulinus; species Bulinus truncatus. The sequence goes on along the minus strand of JAGDYQ010000027.1, from coordinate 2,810,734 downwards.
CGTCACACTTTCTGACCCTCCCCCCTGTCACAAACTGTCACACTTTCTTACACCCCCATGGAGCGTGACGTACTTTATGATTGAAGCCCCACAGATTAAATTTTTTCATGATATTATTACAATTTAAAGATGAAATATGTTGTAGAAAAACAAAAAAAAAACAAAACAAAACAAAACAAGCAAAAAAATATTTAAATGGAATTATTTCACATTTTGACCTTTGGGTTTCATGTTTAAAAACCGCAGAGACTATTCAAAACTATAGATTAAAAAACATTAATTCAATCGAGACGCGGGCAAGACGCCATTTAGAATTCTTGTTTGCCGCTTTCGATTTAACGCAGAACCCAGACCTCTATTATTTAATTAGATTCTGTGGTGTTGTAAATATATTAAAAAAATGTATGAGTTTTTTTATATATCTAATTCTAAAAATACATTATTTGTAATTTCAGTTCTTCGTTACTGTTGGAATGTGTATATTGTGTCAATATTTGTGTTATTTGTCTTGAACTATAACTACATAAGTATTTTACATCTCAAGTATGTTGCTTTAGATTGAAAATAAGACAACTGTTTCAAATTTAATTATTAATGGCTTGTTGCCGCATCTGATTCGATACATGTTTTTAAAAAATCAGTCTAAAATAGTTTCTGTGGTTTAAAACAAGAGATGTAAAGGTCTAAAATATTATGAAGCTATCATTCCAATTAATATATATAAAGCTATCATTCCAATTAATATTATTTCTTTTATTTAACAACAAAATTATCAAATGAAAACAATTGGTATATTCGAAAATTCTCCGAAGGAAGAAAAGCCGCTTTCATCGTAACAAATGTATCCATTTTAAAACTCGATATAATTGAAAAATATCCGTAAAAATGTGTTGTTAGTTGTATAAATTAATTTGTCACTTAAACTTAGAGTTGTAAAAAAATGTTTTAATTTCCTTTCAGTTGTTAAAAGAAAACAATACTAATACTAATACGTTCACAATTTCGTTAATAACATGAGATAAATAGACCTACAGAAATACATTGATACATTAATATAACCTCAAAGGTTTTGCAGGGTATTGGTTCTAATATTTACATGATATTTAAATTAAACAATTTAGTTTCAAATTTAAATCATTTTTTCTTTCTCGTCAAACTCATAATTTTAGTTATCCGGTTTGTTAACATTCTGATAACCGTTTTTTTTTTAGATTGAAAAACGCACTTTCCCCCCAAAATGAGGGTGCGCGCCATTAAATTCAAGGTTGTTTCGCAAGGCTGTATAAAATACTTTCTTGTTTTTATCTTATAAAAAAAAGAGCGTCCATAAATACGGTATATTGCAAAAAATATATATTTATACTAGATATTAAGCCCGGCGTTGCCCGGGAATCTATGTGTAATGTGAAACCCCTTCCTAATCAATTTAACTACTGAATTTTAAAATACGATTAATTAGGGAATAAATTTATGCCACCTTCCTAGTGTGCAGAAATGACCTACATTTTCATACTCACAAATTACGTTTTACCCGTTAACGCTAACCAATCAAACCAAACCAAACAACCAACCTAACCACGGAACCAACCAATCAAACCAACCAAACCAAACAAAATACCAAATCAACTAAACCAATCCAGGTAACCAATCAACCAAACAAACCAACCGAGCCAACTAATCCAACCAACCAAGCCGAATTCGTCACAAATTACGTTTTACCTGTCAACGCTAACCAACCAAACCAAACCACTAATCAAACCAACCAACCGAACAAACCTATCAACCATCCAAACCAACCAAACCAACCAAAGCAAACTAACCAACCAAACCAAACTAAACACCATTAAGTAAAGATATGGGTGCTAATTTTCTCAATATTAAAATGAAACGAAGCATTAAAAAAGCTTTTTATAAAATGGATTTTAAAAGTAAAAAGTAAATACTTTATTATGATTTTGCAGTACAAAGGCAAGTTGTATACGATACAATCGCGCAGTTCCATTTGGCTTTATTAGTAGGAAAATAAAAAAATTACCATCGGGAAATGACGTCATTTCACGGAAGTCGTTATTTATAGCGATGGCTTTTCCTTTCTGCAAAAAAAATTGAACATCGGAGAAATCGTCATAGATTATTTATAGGCGACGGCTTTCGCATACTACAAAGATAAGAAGTGTCTCAAGGTATAGATACATTATTAAAGGAAGTGTCTCAATGATAGATACATTATTAAAGGAAGTGTCTCAAGATATAGATACATTATTAAAGGAAGTGGTTCAATGTAAATAGATACGTTATTAAAGGAAGTGTCTCAAGGTAAATAGATACGTTATTTTGAAGGAAGTCTCTAAATTTAAATAGATACATTTATTAAGTAAGTGTCTCATTGTAAATAGATACATTATTAAAGGAAGTGTTTCAAGGTAAATAGATACATTATTAAAGGAAGTGTCTCAAGGTAAATAGATACATTATTAAAGGAAGTGTTTCAAGGTAAATAGATACATTATTAAAGGAAGTGGTTCAAGGTAAATAGATACATTATTAAAGGAAGTGTTTCCATGTAAATAGATACATTATTAGTAAAGGAAGTATTTCAATGTAAATAGATACATTATTAAAGGAAGTATTTCAAGGTAAATAGATACATTATTAAAGGAAGTGTTTCAAGGTAAATAGATACATTATTAAAGGAAGTATTTCAAGGTATAGATACATTATTAAAGGATGTGTTTCATGTAAATAGATACATTATTAAAGAAGTATTTCAAGATAAATAGATACATTATTAAAGGAAGTGTTTCCATGTAAATAGATACATTATTAAAGAAGTGTTTTATGTAATAGATACATTATTTAGGAAGTGTTTCCAAATAGATACATTATTAAGGAAGTATTTCAATGTAAAAGATACATTATTAAAGGAAGTGTTTCCATGTAAATAGATACATTATTAAAGGAAGTGTTTCATGTAAATAGATACATTATTAAAGGAAGTGTCCATGTAAATAGATACATTATTAAAGGAAGTATTTCAAGGTAAATAGATACATTATTAAAGGAAGTGTTTCCATGTAAATAGAAACATTTGTTGTTGATAAATTTAAATAAACTATAAAAACGGGGAATCCCCACTTCTTTAGCTTTATTTTGCAACAAAATAAATAAAAATGAATAAATTAAGAAAGCGACCGGGGGGAGGGGGTCCTTAAGGCTTTGTGTTTTGACAAAAGTTTGATTGCCTACACATCTAGGAGGCGCTGGTTGGTGATGAGTTTTTTTTTAGAGCATTTTCGGAAAATGCTCTATTGTCCCCGTTTGTCTGTCTGTCTCCGTCCGTCCGTCCGTCCGTCCGTCATCACCCTAGATCTCAACAACCATAAGTCCTAGACCCATGATGTATATATCATTTGTAGGTCTTGGCCTGCCAAGAAATGACTTTTTACATTTCGCGATCTGACCTCTCCAGGGCCGTAAAAGGGGCCTTATAAAGTACCGTTTTTTACTATATAAGCTATATTAATAATGGACCGCCCTATATCTCAGCAAACCATAAGTCCTAGACCCATGATGTATATATCATTGTGTAGGTCTGGCCTGCCAATGTACATCAAAAGTTCATTTCGCAATTTGAGCTCAGGGCCAAAATATAAGAGTTTTTTATGGGCCGTTTTGCTTATATTTTAAATATAAATATAAAAGCTAATCAAAGGGTAATCATAGTAATCATTATTTATTTTTGTAATAGCTATTCAACATGACTTACTTCCCGTATAAACATTTCCAAAATTTACAAAACAGTTATTCAACATGACTTACTTCCCGTATAAACATCCAAAATTTACAAATATTTACTGAAAGCTAACAAACGTACTGATACATAACATGAAAATGCGCTAACACGTCCTGTGTCCAGAATGGAACAGCTTAATTGCTTGTTTAATTTTCTGAATTGAACCATTCACCGTCATGGAGTGAGTATTAGTCACGAGTCAGTAGTTTTGACTCGACTATAGACACAGACCACACACTGGGACTATACACAGACCACTGATATGGACTACGACACACAGATCAGCTGACACGGGACTACGACACAGACCACTGACCGGACGACGATACAGACTGTTGCGACTCAGGACTCATTACACAGACCACTGACACGGGTCTGTAGTAACCTGTGTCAGTGGTCTTTGGCGTAGTCCTGAGTCATCGGTCTGTGTAGGTCCCGTGTCAGTGGTCTGAGTAGTCCCTTAATGTCAGTGGTCTGTGTCGTAGTCCTGAGTCATCGGTCTGTGTAGTAGTCCGTGTCAGTGGTCTGTGTAGTAGTCCCGTGTCAGTGGTCTGTGTAGTAGTCCTGAGTCATCTGTCTGTGTCGTAGTCCTTAGTCGGTGGTCTCGTGTAGTAGTCCTGTCAGTGGTCTGTATAGTAGTCCCGTGTCAGTGGTCTGTGCAGTCCTAAGTGTCAGTGGTCTGTGTCGTAGTCCTGCTGTCAGTGGTCTGTGTCGTAGTCCATGGCCAGGTGGTCTGATTCACTGTTCAGTGTTCTGTGTATTGAGTTTTTTTTTTAATTTTGTGAAGTATTTTACACCAAGTCTCGGACTCACGAGTTTCTATTTCCATCCACCTGCCTCCTCTACCCCCCCATGCACCTCTTGGCCCACGGTCTAATGTACAGGTACAGTACATCATACACACCATCAGTGAACGTGAAGACCAGGTAGGTCTGAGACAGAAATAGAAACAGACATGGGAAAGGACAGAGCTGATGAAGATTGAAGGAAGTAGCAGAAAAGAGAGAGCGTTTAGAAGGTGAGTCTATCAAGTCAAGTGTCGTAGAGGGGGAGGTACAAGGGGAGGAGGGTGTTGCCAATGGTTACGTTTAGTTAGCTCAACTTGTTTGTTTCGAGGGTGTTGAAACCAACAAACAACCAACCTCCTTTGGTAAGTAGATTCACTTTCATTTGTTTTTCTTTTGCTGAACCCTCTGAATATAGCGACATTTTTGTTTATATTTAGAGAAAAAACAGAATCAATCTATCATATTTTTTCAAATATCACTTTGAAATAAACCGAAATATTGCGTTCTAGTTGAAAAAAACATGTTAACCTTCGTGCAACTCAAGTTCTTCCTTTCCGGCTGTTTTTAAGAGAGTTTTCTGAAGCTGAGGCTGGCAAATAGTAATACATGTTATTTTATTAATGATATATCCGTTATTGAAAAAATATGTGCTAAGTAATAAATCGAACTTTGATATAGCAAGCCTCTTCATGTAATTACATGATTTCTCTTTATAACATATTGATCCTCGGGAATTGTTGTAAAGGGCGCGCCACCCTGAGGATAATATTTAACTTGGAGGTGGGGGTGGATATGCACACCATTTACAAGATTGTTTTAAAGCTACAACTTACAAAAAGATGGATGATCGGTTTGGTGAATGGGGGTGAGGGGCTTATTATCCCCTACATGATCTTCATCACCATCAAGACAGTCTTACTGTCGAGTGTCAACTTTCCAAACAACAAATTGGTGTTTAATTACAGTTTTAGTGAGATTGTGTAATGACAAATTGTGTTTTAACTATGTGTAATGATAATTGTAATATTCACTATTTGACCATGTGTAAATTATATTTTAGGTATTGACTGTGAAGTAATGACAACTATGTATTGACTATGTGTGTTTATTGATGTATTGACTATGGTAACGACAATTATGTAATGACTAGTATAATGACATTAGCTGATATATTGACTATGTGTAATGATATTGTATTGACTATGTGTATATGTGTTCGATATTGCTGTATTGGCTATGTGTAACGAAATTTATGGTGGTTGACTGTGGTAATTTATGAATGATGTATTGCCTGTTTGTAATGAAATTAATATATTGACTATTTGTAATGACATTGATACTACTATGTAATAGACATTGATGTATTGAGTTGTGTAATGACATTGCTGTATTGACTATATGTAATGGCATTGATGTATTGACTATTTGTAATGACATTGATGTATTGACTATTTGTAATGACATTGATTTATTGACTATTTGTAATGAAATTGATTGAAGTAATTAACCAGCATCTCCATAATGTCCTTCAATGGAGTTCCCTTACCCCCTTATGCATTATCAAAGATGACGTGTAGAATTCATCTGTTTTCGGTAGCCATAGACATGGGGGCGATTTAATTGTTAGCACAAACCCAGCCGCATTACTCCTAAAATAATGTCAGGCACCCGATTAAACCTGAGGGGAGTCCAGCAAGTTATACATAATTCCCTGGTATTCTTCCAGATTGTAACGTTTCGTGTGCAAGGCTTTTCAATTTCATCGGTAAAATCAATCATTATAATTCAGTCACCATCGAACAGGTCTGTATGTATAATGAATATAATGACGTCTAACATGACTCAGTAAGGTCAATAAGAAACTTAAATGTCTGTAATGGAATTTAAATGACTGTAATGAGAAAGTAAATGTCTGTAATGGGAACATAAATGTATGTAATGGGAAACTTAAATGTATGTGTCGGGAACTTAAATGTAAAAGTGTAATTGGAACTGAATCTGCAGAAATACTCGCCAGCAAACTTTCACCCTTTCACTCAACATCATGAATGAAATAAACGCCTTCGGTGGGGCACTACCCCTCCTCTCTTTCCAGTTCTCCAAACTACAACAAGGTGACATCAGCAAAACGGCTGTAACTTGAAGTATACCGAAACCTGCAGTCCTTGCCTGATCACCTGTGTTCGACTCACAGTGTGTTGTGCGTTCAAATCATTTATCAATTGTAACATGTAGCATGAACTGGCTTTATTTTTCTTGTATCAGAACAAGGAATCATTACAACTAGCTAACATGACTAGTTCAGTTTAAATTGTGTACAACTAGCTAACGTTATGATCTAGTTCAGTCAAACTAAAAATAACTAGCTAATAAGTGTGAGACGAATGGGTTAGTCGTGTAATAACTAGCTATGGTGCATCATGAGTTCGAACAATTGTGAACTTGAAGCTAAATATGCAGTGACTAGCCAGCTTCAACGGTGTACAACTAGCTAACACGGAAAGATCTTGTTCATTGTACTGTGTACAATTTAGCCAACACGCAGGATTCAGTTCTACACAATTGTGTGTCCAGCTACCACGGATCAATTGAGTTAATGTGTAAGAACCAGCACAATGCAGTGATCTAGTTCAGTCACTCGCACACCAGCTTACCAGTGATCTAAACGTCGTAATTGTGTACAACTAGCTGTAATGCGACTTAGTGCACAATTGTGTACAATTAATAATGTGAAGATCTAGTGCAGTCAACTGTGTACAATCAGCCAATACGCATGGACTGAATTAGCTTAATCAAAGTAGTTCATTGAATAATACAAATGCGATCTAGTTCAGTCAAATTGTAATAAACCAGCTAGTTAATGTAAGATTCAGTTCAGTCAACTGTGCAACCTCAGCTTATACACGCAGTGATCAGCGTTCGAATAATAAAATAACCGCCACAACGGTGATCTAGTTCAGTTTAAATTGCAGGTAACCAGCTGCACGTAGGATCTAGAATAGTCAAATTGTGTACATCAGCCAACACGCAGTGACTTGTTCGAATAATCAATGTAAGTAACTAGCCAACATTTGTGATCTAGTTCAAGTCGTAATTTCAGTAACTAGCCAACACGCAGTGATCTAGTTCAGTCAAATTGTAAAATAACCAGCTAACACAGTGATTCAGTTCAGTTAATTGTGTACAACTAGCCATGCAGACGCAGTGATCTAGTGCAAAACAATTGTGCGTAACCAGCTGTTGTACGGGTGGATTCAGTTCAATAAATGTGTATACAACTAGCCAACACGCAGTGATCTCAGTTCATTGAACAGTACAACGAGCTTCTAACACGCAGTGATCTAGTTCAGTCAAAGTTTGTGTACAACCAGTTAACACGCAGAACGGTTCAGTCAAATTGTGTACAACTAGCCAGCCACGCAGACCAGTTCAGTCAAATGTGTAACCAGTTGCATGCTGGCATCTGAATTAGCTCAAACTCAAAATGAACGAGCACAATGCAGCATTCAGTCAAATGGCTCAGCACAACCAACACAGGATCTAGCCCAGTCAACAGGGAGAATCAGTTAACATTAATAGATCATAATTAATAAATTGTGTATTAACTAGCCCACTACAAGTGATTCAGCACTTTATATCTTGTAAACCGTGACATGCTCATCGAAACTGGTGCTAAAGAATATGTAATCAAGCGCCGTTACAGCAAGAATGTTCAATCATATTCACCCAGTAATGCATTATGTTTGTTAGCAATAATAGCATTGTCATCACCAACGCATGGTGTTTTTTTATAGCATAGCGAATACATTGTCATTCATCAACGGTGTTATGAGAGTTACGATTACATTGTCATTCACTCAACAATGACTGTCTCATCATTCATTGAAGAATATTATTAGTAACGGCGTATTAAAAAGATCGTGTTAAATCAATAATTGCTCTTTAACTACAATTTGTTATTCTCTTACTCAGCAATAACATAAACCGAAATGTTGTTACGAGTCACCTGTGCTATTATACTTGCATTACTACTATTAGACATTCCTAGACTAGAAAGTTCTAAAAGTTTCTTGAAAGAATACATGTATTCTAGAATACTACTTAGTATTGAATGTGAATCAAGAATGTTCTTGAAAACAGAAAATTCTAGCAGTTAAAGAATATTCTAGATGACTACTAAGTATAGAATGCGAATAAGGAATTTTCATAAAAACATGAATTTCAAAATATTATCCTGATAAAGAAATAAAGTTTTAGTGGAATAATAGCTGTTTTCTATTTGTTTTAGGCATAATGGACCAGGAAAACACACTAAGAACATAGGAGCAAAAAAAAGTTACAATTTGTTACATAGTGTAATCCATGATTTTTATTTATTTATTTTTTGTAAAAAGAATATTAAAATCATGTTTGATAGTTATACAAATCATGAAACGTGCTATGAATTTAACGTATTTGCTAAAATATGTATTCAAAATCAGATTTTAAAGTCATATTTTTCTTAGTTTATTGCATTTATATGCTACATATTTAGTTTTGTAAAATAAATTAGAGGAAATATTGTAGCCCTAACTACATATCTATATAAAAAAAGTTTTTTGTATTATTTATAATTTGGCTCGTCCATAAATTACGTCAACAAATTTTAGCACTTTTTAGACCCCCTAGTGAAATTACGTAAATTTTTTCACTCCCCCCCCCCCACCAAAAAAAATTACTTATACAAAAAATAAATATAAAATCCCCACCCCTTTCAAATATGACATAAAATAGCTAAATACAAACTCCACCTGCTAATTGTTATAATTAAAATCTAATTTGACTTGTATAAATTACGAGTTAAAAAAACAAATTACAACACATTTAAAGCCATAAAATATTACATAACAGTATGTGGTTCTTTGATGAATTGTATTTGACAATCCGGTTTGCAATTACGTCCACCGAGCCGTAACTAGCTATTGTTGTGCCCTGTGTCAGTATATTTTGCCTCTTACCCCTCCTCTCCTACCCACCGTTCTGAAAAATGTAAAACTCATATCGATGTACAATATTTTTTGAACTACACATTTCATGTTTAATTAGTGTATAAGAACAATTCCTTCATATATTGCCTGTTCTATATGTAGTGTTTTCAAACGTCTTTCTCTCTTCTAAGAAAATTCTGGAACATCCATCTTGTATCATTGTCTGTTGTTATGATTTCATTCCATTATTTTAAGATTTTATATTTATATTTATGGGCGATCCCTTTCCTTAATGATAATAATTTGATCCTTTTTTTTATCGCGAATAACATCGGGATTAGAGATCTCAAAGAGTAACATCAAAAAGTAACAATTTAGATCGTTCCATCCTTGATATACATTTTGAAAACATTTCCCGTCATAATTAGGCAAAATTTTAAATACTGTACAAACAGCTTCGTTTATATGCATCCCCCCCCCACTCCCCATATCAAGGATCCATGATATATATGTATATATATACATATAACCGTACATATAAGAACAGCGTTATAAGTAAGAAATTAAGAAAGAAAGTTAGTAAGAAGCCGTACATATAAGAACAGCGTTATAAGTAAGAAATTAAGAAAGAAAGATAGTAAGAAGCCGTACATATAAGAACAGCTTTATAAGTAAGAAATTAAGAAAGAAAGATAGTAAGAAGCCGTACATATAAGAACAGCGTTATATGTAAGAAATTAAGAAAGAAAGATAGTAAGAAGCCGAATCGAATCGTTTGGTTGGCTTGGTTGGTTGTTTGGTTTGGTTTGGTTTGGTTGGTTGGTTGGATTGGTTTGGTTGGTTAATTGGTTTGATTGATTTGGTTGGATACATTTTGTTTGGTTTTGTTTGGTTTGGTTGGTTGGTTGGATTGAGTTGGTTGGTTAATTAGGTAGGTGATATAAATTAGCACCCATTTCTTTATCTAATGTTTCAAGTGTCATGTTTGTACTCCCATCTTCCCGGGCACTGCCGGATATATATGTTACCAGCAATGTGTGAAATCCGGCATTCTATAGAATGCTTAGGCAATGTATAGAATGTCTGAACTTTTCAGGCAAAGTATGAAATAATTGCTACTTCATACATTCTATAGAATTCCGAGTTACCGTGCGGCAAAGTATGTAACTGGCCTACATCCGCCATTTTTCCCGCCACTGATGCCACTGATGTTGGCGGTGGAGCTTGGGTCGTTAATTGATGATGGCGAGCGATGTGAGTGTTGAACGTTATTGTAAGACAGCGTATTGCCTGTACTTCCACATCACAGACAATATTGCCATAATTCTTTTCACGACGTCACTGTTTATCATTCGGCTGAGATTCCACAAACTTTCTCCCGTAACGTTTCCCCTCGGACTACTGTTTGACCATGTCGGAAGGGAATGTAGTGTCAGGACAGGAATCACGCCATGTTGACATGCAACGAGGGTTCTACGATGAATTATCTAAAGTAAGAGCTAATGCTGCTTAAAACTGCATTTTTTAACCGAAACTAGTTACCAGCAATTAGTGGACGATGTGAAAAAGGCTAAGACGACCATTAAGAAAGAACCACGGGACTGTTGGCTGGTGGAATGTTGTGATGTCATGATGGTGGAAAATAAGAGAAAGTTGATCGACCCTGTTAAAGAAGGTGTGAGTGCCATTCAATTTTACGTGGCAGACTTCGAGTTATTTGACGGACTTCATAAGGCCCATTTGGCTATTGGTCGTGGAGGACGGGACAGAATGTTGAAAGAACTTTCACCCAAATACAAGAAATACGTCTTGAAAGAAAATTAAGTGCAATAAATGCCATTCTAATTTTCCCTGTTGCAACAAGTAGCTAATTCCAGTTGTGTTCTGCTTGTTTTCAACAGAAACAACATCTTCTCCTTAGTATTTATCAATTCTTCACTAATTCGTGAAAAATGAATATGCAAGATCAAAATGCCAAAATAAGAAGTGTTTTGTGTGAAAGAAGAAAATTAAGTACAGTACAATTCTAAGTGTCAATACAATCTTACCTGCTGAAGCAAATACTTCAATCTCGCTGTGCTGTCGTTGATTTTTCGGTATGAACATCATATGCTTTATTTTGCATTCGTTCCATATTAAAATACGTTTTTATCAATAAAGGCTTTTGTTGTTCTTTTCTGATACTTTGCCTAAACGACACTTGTCATTCTATAAAATGTCTAGGTATTGTATAGAATGCCTAGGAAAAGTATGCAAAATTTAAAAAACTGATATTTTATACTTTGCCTAAAACCATCAGGCATTCTATAGAGTGCCGGAATTTCACACATTGCCGGTAACATATATATATTAGGGTGGCACGAACTTTTTTTTTCGATTTTTCTAAATTTAAGGCCTGAATTGTGGTCTGCCAGAAAAAAAAGTGTTTTCTGAAAAAATTAATACAATCGTGAAATATTTAAGGGTTGCACAAAGGCAATGAAAACATTGATTTGGTACTAAATAGTAATTTAATGGTTTATGTTTATTGTTTAGTGTTAAACATGAAATAACAACTTCAAAACAAATAAAATAATACAATGCAACAAAGCAAAGTGTTTACTATTTATGGACGTCATATTCACTGACTGCTTTTTGCTAGTCCAGTAACCACTGTGATCTCCTTTGCATCCGGATATAATCGTCGGTTTTCTTGCACCACCTGAAGTGAGAATTGCTTCTGGTCTTCTTTCCTGCATAAAACTTCATTGAAATCCTGAATCAGTTTCATTCCTCTTTCGGCTGTGTCATTAACAACTTTCAAATTGATTACAACCTTTTCTGCATGGTTGTATTCATTGTTGCTGCTCCATGTTTCAGGGGACATCTCCAGGAATGAATGTGGCAAACCAAGAATGGAGAAAAATACCTTTGTATTGACTTGACTTGACTATCCATTAACCCGTTAGGGCACCGTTGTTGCCCGAAAACTAGTTCCTGCCATTTTATCCGGTCCTGTGCTGACTTTTGAGAGTCGACGAACGACAGGCCGGTCCATTCTTTGATGTTGTCTTCCCATCTTTTCTTTTGTCTTCCTCTTTTCCTTCCTCGGTTGGTTGTACATTGCATGATTGTTTTTGCAAGACCTCCACATCTCGCAACGTGTCCATACCATCGCAGTTCCTCCTCTTGACTGAAGTAAGAAGGTCTTCATGAGGGCCGATGGCTGCCGTTATTTTAGTGCGCACCTCTTCATTCGTTATGTGTTCCGTGTATGAGATGTTCAATAGCTTGCGGAAACATCTCATCTTTAGTGCACTTATTCTTCTTTGGAGGTCTGCAGTAAGCGTCCAAGTTTCACATCCATACAGGAAGAACGATGTCACCAGAGAGCGCATTAGAAGTTCTGGCTTTGATCCTTCGTCGGATATTATGGCCCCTAGGTATTTAAAGGAGGAGACAACTTCAAGTTTTTGCCCATTTATCCGAATGTCGTTTTCGAAGGCTTTATTTGTCATGACTTTAGTTTTTTCGGTATTGATTTCCATGCCATACGCCTCTGCTGTTTTATTTAGTTTTGCAGTGAGTTCTTGCAGTTCGTCCTCGCTGCCAGCTATGCCGTCTATGTCGTCGGCGAAGCGCAAGTTGGTTATGCTTCTCCCTCCGATACTGACAGTTCCGATGTGGTCTTCTAGCACCTTTGTATTGTTTGTAACAAAGAAGCTGATGGGCTTGTCTGCATAGAATCCATTGGAATCAAGACGCTGAGCTCGATTTGAAGATCCGGGTTTTTCTTGCATATTTTTAAGCATCTGAACCTTTTGCTAGAGATCAATATTTTCATTTAAAAAAAGCGACGCTTACTGAAATTTCACTTAGATACCATAAATGTCGACTGAAAGCTTTTTTTGCTGTTTTTCAAATAACTGAATTAACCACAGTTTCATATAAGTACTGGAAACAAAACAGAGGAACTGAAACAGTCCTTGTTCTTCAGAAGGCTTCAGCTTAAACTGCTTCTTAAACATCCACATCTTGTAGCAATAAATTATTCTTGCCATCCAACGTACTCTGTGTACAGCTCCTGGAAATATGACAGGCAGTTCCAAAAAATATCTGTAATTATTTTGTGGGTGGCGAATTTGAAGATTGTCATTTGCAAACTGCAATGTGCTCTCTTTGAAAAGGTCTTTTTCAGTCATCCTATTTACAGTATCATAGGAACCCTTCTCCATAAAATGCCACTGCTCTTTAAATCGTTTGAAAAGTGAAATACCAGGTCCAAATGAGGACCCACTTATCTTTAATGCGGTGAACACTTTTTACAGAACAATGTCCATCATATGGTGGCGGCAAGCAAGATGAATAAGACTTTTTTCAAGCAGCTTTTCAATTAAAACACATGCCCCTTTGGAATCCCCAGTGTTACTTGCTGTTGTGTCAAAACTTAATGCTACTACTTTTTCACAAATTCCCCAGTCCTTCAGACATTCAACTACAGCTTGTCACCTGTCCCTGAAGCCATTTTTGGTACAACTAACAAGCACTCTATTTGCAGTCCTGTTACAATCACTGGCAATCTCTCAACATTCTCCCTGGCTGTGAGATCTGGAAGCAATTTTCCATCCCAATGTACAGTTAATGGTAAATGTGGATCAAACAACTCTTTAACTTCATATGCTGTTTTTTTCCTAATCTCAGCTCTCATACGCTGTTCAGTATTATTAATATTAATGTCAATAAGTGCAAATAGACATTGAGTGCAATAAGGGCAACAAGTGCAACCAACATAAATATTAAATAGTTACACATTATAAACATCAAAGAACAAAACAGATTTTATTAAAGGTTCATCAATAATCGGGATAAAATGTGGTGAATGAAGAACATACCTTAATTTGCAGAGAGCTAGTGCAACCTCTAGATTGCATCTGAAAATTATGAAATTTTATATTTCTGACTACTTTTTTTGTGGTAATCAAATGTGGGGTTTAAATCAAAGAAAATAATAAAAAAAATTTGTAGCTTTTTTTTTTTATACATATTGAAAAAGAACGCATCTGTTTTATTGCGCATAGCAAATTATTGATAAAGTATTACGATGACAAATACCGTCCGAAAAAACAGGTATGACTAAGGTCACATTTTTTACTGATGATGCTAAATCATAACTTACCAATGTTATTAGACGTTTTTAACTGTGTATGATCTACATACAATAAAAATCCCATCCAATCCCCACCAGCTAAGTAAAATGGAAAGGAAATATCAATTGTACTTCTATATTTGAAATATTTAGGCGTTATATGGGTATTTACATATAAAACCGCCAAAATGTGAAGCGGGGTTCCGTCCAAACTTCCTACACCAAGACGACCCTTCTAGTTTTTCTATCCATAAGAACGTCTCTGTCGCTATTAATTTTGCGCGCCATATGCAAGCAATATTTTTCACTTATTTAGGTAAACCCTGATGTTTATCTTGTTATTCAACGAAATTATGTCTATACTCGCTGTACCCTTCAAAACATTTGCATAGAGTTATATCCCCGTAGGCTTGATCGGCAGGCGAGGTTATTTTTTGGTTTCGGGCAGATCCGATTTTTTCATGATTGTATATTAAACTGGAATACTGTTGTATTAATTCTTTACTTTCGATTTAACGCACACTGGAAATGAGTATTATTATATATGATGTTCTTTGAGTGGGGTGGGGGAGCAGGTGAACTTATATGGCGCCACATATTTAGTTTTTGATTCAGTCAGCGCCGCCTATGTAGTTTTTAAGCCATCAATGTTTCTTCTACAATACTGACATCAAGTGCAATGAATCAAAATGCAGTCAACCGGGAGCCCCGTCGACTTTTTGTTTCCTTTAAACCAAAAAATAATAACAACAATGAGCCGCTTTGTCTACGAGTATTGATTTAGTGGTTGAAACATTGATTTCTTCCTGTCGGGTACTTTGTGTAATATAATGATCCATTGTCTCAAGTTTACGAAAACTACAGGCAATAATATCTACCAGTTAGCCTGCAATTAAATGAAATACTAACTATAGGATGTACTTAGTTTACTACTACTACTTACACAGTGTTATGTATCTTAAGTGTCTCATTCAAAGAAAAATAATTTAGGAGTAAATACAATTAGAGTGAAAAACTGTAGAAATACAATAATAATTTATTGTTTACGGGATCCATTACTTGATTTGGTGACATATGCTGATATTTATTCTTCGAAACAATGTTTTTAATTGAATTAGTATTAAACATTATAAAGTATAGGCCTAAACTCTATATAGTTTAAAATATCCTAAAATATAATCGCTAGTTAATTAACCCTCTATTACACCATTTTAGGTTTTTATGGGAAAAAAATATCAGACTGCATTTTTTATAAGTATTGAGGTTATATAAACATTATATGAAAAATAAAAACCTTTTTTTTAAGGTGGCGCGGGGCTCGTATCTTATTCTATTTTTAAATATTTTTTTTAAAAAATATCATATATCATCATTTGTGGTTTTTTTCCGGGTGGTTAAATGGAAAAAAATGTAATAATGTTTTAAAAGTTTTGTAGCAATTTTGAAAGAAAGGGTTTAAATGAAAAAAAATTTTAAATAAATAAAATAAATACATTACAGTATTATAAAAAAAAATGTGTATAATACTCTTAAAATAATAAGATATTATGAAAGTAAAAAAAAAAAAAAAAATTTTATAAGCCTTTTACAACAACAAAGATAAAATATGTAATGGAAACAGAAATATAAACCCTAGTATAAAACTATTTAAAATATAAAAGCTAGTGCTAAAAGGCAATGCCACTGTATCATTTTACTCCTAATTTTACGCTTTAACTGCACCAGAAAGTTAATGTTTGACATAAACGTTTGTTATATCAAGCGACTATTGAAGCGCAGCAATTGTTTCTAAAAAAAAAAAAGTTCAAGACCACAGTATGTGGCGTCATCTCCTGCAATTTTTTTTTCAAATGGGTCCCTATCTTCATTCATCGATCTTTTAATGAGTATAATGTGATTTTATAATTTGCTCAAATGACATGTGCAAAGAAGAAGACAAAGTCTATTGAAAATTCAAAGACGAATATCTACCGGGGCTTTTAAAATGCGTAGTTATTTTCTTTGGGCCCCGGGGGTGACAGATCAGCCGAATAGCTCTGGCAAAATGTCAAGAAATTAAGTACTTTTGTTTTAAGATATATTCTTCAAAAAATAAAATATTGATTTGTACAGGTCATGGACGATTGCTTCTGTTCGTTGTCTGGCAAGTTTCATGTAGTATATATATGTCAGTTTAAACATATGGGCAGTCAGTAGTTAACTGAGCCCTAACTATGAATTTACCTTTAGCTTCTATATGGCCTTGTTTCATATTGTGTTTCTGTGTCACATTTGGAGAGGCTGCAGGTAAGTCAACGATTTATTACTTTTACAGCTTAATTTTCTATAGTTTAATTTTTTTTAAAGCAGGATATACAGTTTTCTTGAAACAATATACACTTTAAAAAATATAATGGGTTATGTGCGGGTGTGGGTTTGATTTTCCAAGATATTGATTTCAAATTATTTTGATTTAAGCAACAAAAAAATGTGATTTTACTTGACTAAATTATAATGACAACAAGACTAATATTAGGTTGATCTGCGATGAATATTATAGTTTTTATAGGCTTAATATATGTTTTTATAAATGACTTTTTACTCAATGTGTCAATCAATATATGATCGTTTTTATTTATATGCAGTAGGTTTGATGTAAACCTCAATGCAGTTGAAGGATTTTTTAGATTTGTCAAATTGTGACTCAAGATAACAAGTGAAATCTCTGAAGATTTATTGAGTTAAAAAAGACAATAATTACATACTTACATAATAATGTTTTCTCTCTCGAGGGGCTAAGTGGTTCTTCCATTAAATTCCGTCCTCTCCTTTCCATCTTACTCCGCTGATATTTTTAAATGCATCTTCACAGAATGCCTGTTTCTAAAAGGTTGTACATATTTCAAGCTAACTTAACACTCTTTATCCCTCAATTAGTGGAGCATTGTTCATACCAGCTTTTAGTCAGGTTCTAAATAATGTTATACGCAAGCCGGCTCTTAGTGAGGTTCTAAATACTGTTCTAATCAAACCAAGTTTTAATTATATTAAACGTTTTCTTTTTGAGTAATAATATTGTACAATGCAGAACTGATGATTTGACTCAAGACGTTGTACAGTCATTGTGAGATTTTTTTTTTGCTTAATTATATTTGTACAGCTTGATGAGTCAATTAGTCAATAAATGCAGCATTTAGGCATATGTTAGATGTATAAAAGAAGAAAAAAATGAATAAAAAAGTACTCTTTTCTAAACAGGTGTGCATATAGTTTTTCATTTTAAACAAATTCTATTAGTTGCTACTGACGATGTACCAACCATGCTAGGCTCACAGAAGATTTTTATCTCATATGAAAGGACTTTTGCGAGATGTAATGGTGTGTACTGTGTTATCGCCAACATTTGGTAGCTAAAGCTAAACATCTCTGTGAGGGCATGAACACAACTGTATAGTATGTAATAATACAATCAACAGAATCAAAAGCAATTTGGTTTAAGATAGTTTGATGAAACAACTGAAGAAAATAACAAAGAACTCGATCGCTTGTTGCTGTATAATGAACTCCGTTGGCTTTCTTTGGGCTGCTGTTTGTTTCGATGCTATAGTCTCTTTGACACATTGTTGCAGTTCTTAGAAAATGAAGATGTTCAATTATGTTCCATCTTGATTGCCTCAAAAAAAAATGACAGTGCTTATTTAACGGACATGTTGAAAAATTTTAATGAAGTAAATCTACAGATTCAAGGTGATGAACTAAATTTAATAAAAAAATTTTTTTAAAAAAAATGTTTTTTTTAACAAAACTTCTCATGCATAAAAGTAATTTAGAAGGAAGGTAATTCATCAGTCAGTTTCTTAAATTCCTGAAGAAAGAAAATCAAGATGAAGTTCTGAACACTAAATGTCTGTATCTAGATGCTCTTCATTCAGACTTTAATCGAAGATTCGAATACATTTTTAAAATGAATATAACATAATGAATTTTGAGTCCTTTTCTGCTGCAAAAGCACAAGAATATAATTTTACAAGAGGAATTGATTGAATAAATTACAAACAAATGAGGAACCAAAATTAAATTCGAATATAAACAGTTCTGGCCACAGAAACAAAAACCTTCACTCTACATTGGATTATGGGCTATAGTAAAAAAAAAAAGTTTCTAATGGCCTCTCCACCAGCACATGTGGATTTAGTACTGTTACCAATTTATGAACAAATAATAGAACCTGACTGCAAGTAGCTGAACGTGGTGATTTAAGATTACTACTAGCTAAAATAAAGCCGCACATTGGCAGAATAATGTCAATGCACCAAATACATCCTTCTAATTAGTGTCATTTGTCAAATGTGAGAAATAAAAATTATATATGTTATATCACACTGTCTGTCTACATTTATAAATTAATTCATTTTGTTTTATCGTGCTACAATGTTTCTTGTTTCTTTTATTTACAAAAAATTCTCTCAGTTAATAGATAAGAATTTATTGGGTACTCGAGAAACCAGTATCTAAAACATCCATTTCCTGTTTGTTTATAAAGTACGTGTACAACAGGGGTGGGCTTTTTTTTTGTCGAAAAAAAATAAGAGAAAAGTGAGTAAGATAAAATGAGTGTGTATGAAAGAGTGTGTGACTGTGTGTGAGTGTGAGAAAGATAGAGAATAATTGTGAGAATAGATCTATGTTTACGCATTGATATGTCCACTGACACAAAATGGAACTGTATATTTCTATGTCCACTGACACTAACTGGAACTGTTTATTTCTATGTCCACTGACACTAACTGGAACTGTTTATTTCTACGTCCACTGACACTAACTGGCACTGTTTATTTCTATGTCCACTGACATTAACTGGAACTGTTTATTTGTATGTCCACTGACACTAACTGGAACTGTTTATTTCTATGTCCACTGACACTAACTGGAACTGTTTATTTATATGTCCACTGACACTAACTGGAACTGTAATTTTCAGTTCCCAAAGTGACTGGTGTGACACCTCAGTGTGGCAGTAGCAATGGAGGAACACGGATCACAGTATCAGGACAAAGTGAGTACACGACCTTTAATGTCAACCTTTGAACTGTTTCTATGCATGTAGCTTACCTAAACATTCAGCTTATTTTTATATTACATTTTTTTCTGAAATAGCCTAACTTTCTCACTATCTAGCCTAGGCATATATCTTAAAAATGTCCTCCATATCTAAAAATGCCTAACTGTTTCAATGTTTCTTAGAAATGTCGTACTACTAAAAATTAAATAACAATATATCGGTAAAGTCATACTGTTACACTTAGTAGTTAAGTAAAGTTCCCATTTGCCGGTATGGTTGGACTGGGGACTTTCACCAGGACCTGGAAAAAAACAAGGTTCTCACTGAGGTTCGAACCCCTGTGGGCGACAGTCGAGTGCTCTACACCGCACCACTACCCATTCCCGTTACTGTTACACTTAATGTATCTCTTCGGTGGATTTTATGCTGCTCACAATGAGCCATTTTTTTTTCTATTTTTTAAGTACTCTTGCTCAATAAATATTTATAAATATACTATGGTGCGGCTCTTTATTGTTTTTTTTAACATTATAAAAAAACGGAATAGGGCTCTCATCGACCTTATGCCCACCCCCCCCCCAGCCTAAAGATCAGCTCTAAACTGTTTCAGTATTTAACCCATATCTTACATGCATCGTTACAACTAGCTTTTAAGATAACTTTCTATTTTTAGGATTATCCTATCCCCGGTACACCCATTTAACTATATATATATATATATATATATATATATATATATATATATATATATATATATATATATAAACATATGTTACGGCCTATGTGCACTAACCGGTCTATCTGTGACATTGGCCAATGGTAACATTGGCTGACCCATGAGACTTTGACTGGGTGCGAACGGCCAAAGCTCGAAGTGACTATTGGAAAAAAAAAACTGGGTAATTACTTATAAATACAAAAAATATACACAAATAATAGTAATATATTTGAAATAATAATGATTGACTCAGCTTGAAATTTAACTCTCAGTAATAACATAATCAGACAACTATTTCAAATAATCAGACAACTGTATCACATAATCAGACAGCTATTTTAAATAAAAAGCGGCAGAAAGCCGACCCCAATGGTCTAATCTGTTGGCAATAAATACAATCCCACTGTAACACAATAATTGTCACTTTACTATGATCTTTGATTCTACCTTTCCACTTTTCTACACATTAGTGCAAATATTTCCAAAGCTTTTCTGATACGTACCGAAAAAATTGGGTAGGGGGGGGGGGGGTGAAACGTCGTTATCATGTCACACCGTTTCATCCATTTTTTTTCAGATGAACACTTTGAAAATTGTACAAATCTCTCTTGAAATTTCCCACACTACCACCAAAACAAATTATATTTTTAAACAAGGGATTACAGAGAAAAACAATGAACAGTTTTAATAATCAGGGGTGGGGTGTCGGTAAATACCGACACCAGTGTCAGCATTCCATCAGCCGGTGTCGGTATTCTATCATCCTCCGACACCGACACTGTATATAAACTCATACTATATATATGAAGATGCACGTCTAATAATATATTTATATTTGCTACCGATATTTTTTTAAATATTTATAGTATGCTTTCAATAAACAATATATACTTATATGGGTTAAATATATTGCACTATAGTGAAGTATATATGTTTAAAAGTATTAATATATATATATATATATATATATATATATATATATATATATATATATTTGTTACTGACACTTTATAAAATCAATGTTTACTTATGATCATTTATTGAATGCAGTACTTGGTGATAAATTTAAAAATATACATACATTTGGGCAGGCTCAGAATAATAACTTTTTGGGCGCACATGCATAACTTATTTATCCCCCACCACATCCCATTTTTAATTGCTAGAATCTTCAAATAATTTTGCTGGCTAATTCTAAGTCTATAGCATGAAGTTTCTTAAGCTGTAATTTAACATAACTGAATATATTTACTTCGATCATTTGACTTTTTAATGCTACTAAAGTAAAACTGATATAGTTTCCCAATTAATCATATTTTTTTAGTACCGTACATGGCACTATTGCCAGTTCCCAATCAGTTGTTTACAACGTAAAAGAAATATTGACAGTATACCAATATCCTACAGTGTGTAATCGAATCGACTGGTAATATTCGTGAACATATTATGCAACTGTAAAGTTTGATTTAAGTTTGATGTACCGGTACATTTGCAGCGTTTTCCTATCATTACGATACATTATTCGGAAGTTGCGTTCTAAAGAATAACCAAACTGGACGGATGTCTAGACACCAACTAACCCTCACATCGGTTCTAAAGGTACCGGTAGCTTTTATTTAGTTGGAACAAAATAAAAATTGCTTGTGTATCTTACTATGCTGCTCTTTAAAAAGATGTTTGTTGGGATTTTTTTTTCCGACCCCACCATGAATATACCTAATTTTATAGATGAATATAAAAAAAACTTAAAGAATGTATAATTATGTTGCGGCATGCACTGTATGCGCCAAATATGAAATAGTTTTTTTTTGTATCATTAGTAATGTAGTTACTAAATAACAAAAGTAAATAAATAAAATGCCCGAACTGTGTAGTTTAATGTGTTTATTTTATAATTATGCACAGGTCGCCGAGCTAGACGGGTCTTGAAAATAATGTTCATCTTCTAAACAAGACATTGGCAATCTACGTCCCGTTAAACGTTTTGATTTGACCCGCAGTACAATCCCCTTCGTTCATTTACATTGATAACATTTACATTTATGTTAGCTCAAATAAAGTATTATAAACACCCCAATGATCTGCTCTTGGTCCAGTCCTTCAATTAAATTTAAAAGAACCTATTGTGGCCCTTCAGTAGTTATAAATTTACATCTGTGATTTGCGATTTTGCTACATGTCCCTTACGATGCAAAATAAAGGTTATCAGTTGTACATGTAACATTGAAAGGTCACAAAAACACTAGATATGGACATCAAGAGTAGCTGCAGTGAATACATTGAAGTAACACAAGTGTATGGTCTACTTCAAGATATGCCAGAGTATTTTTATACTAAATCTGAAGCGGCCAATTCGCTACCTTTAATTAATTTCTCATTTATGTGTAGGCTCATGCTCAAATATTGGTCAATATTATTATCAACGATTGCCTTAGTCAGCAAGTCACTGCAAAGTACGGACATATCCAACAACACTAGAGCAATGATGCTTGGAAGTTTATAAGTGGCCATTGAAGTTTATAAGTGGCCATTTAGAGTATGCAGAATGCTGAAATAAAATCATGGCAAGGGCTACAGACAATGATAAAAGATGGTTGTTCCAGACCTATTTTTTTTAGAAACCCTTTAATATGCCGAGGTTATAGAAACAGATGTATTCTACAATTCATCTGCCCCGAGGGCCCGTTATGGAACTTAAGAACTGTCTGACGTTGTTCTGAACTTTTTAATTAATGTTCTAATATTTTTCTCTCACGTTATTGAGAGACACCGACTCCGGCTCCCCAGCCCTGTTAATAATCTCTATTAATTAGCATATCAAAAGAATTACAAATTTCAACTAAATCTGGTCATATTAAATCAAAGTAGTCGGCAGGGTTGTTAACAGTACTCTTAAATTGTATTGCCAATACCCATACCAATACTTTATGAAAATAGTATTGCCAATACCAATACAAATACTCAAATAAAAATGTATTGCCAAAATCGATACCAATACAATACCAATACTTTTGAGAACAAAAAATATTAATATTTGAAATATAAAGAGAGCAAGTTTTTCAAGTTTTTATATAACTGACAGATCGATCACAAAAGAAATAAAGTTTTCTTTTCTGTCGTACATCGAAACATTGTACAAATAGTTGATAGAAAGAAAGTAAATGAATGAAAGAATATAAGAATAACATGTATAGATATCGGCGCGGAAAGCAAAAACTTCAAAACAAAATTAAAATTTATTTTCCCTTCAACTCGCCGACCGTGGTTGTATTTGTGGGGAGGTGGGTGGTGTTAATATTGGTAGGGTTGATGGCTATGAATACAAGTAGTGGTTGAATGTATGTAGATTACTTTTAAAACAAGGTATTAAAATAGCTATTGGTTTTCTGAAAAAAAAAATTCTGAATTGTATGAACAATACAATTGTGATATTTTGATTTTTATTCAAAACTGATAAACATACAAATAGTGGGGTTATTCTATTGGGTTTATGAATTATATTTTTTGTTTCATTTTGAATATTTTAAGATACAAAGTAAATTTTTTTGTTAGAGTTTTTTAAATACATTCTTAAAATACCGATAGAACAGTATTCGTATCGAGTATCGAAAATTTTTCGTTTAAAATGTATCGGCGATACACAAATCAACACTTGATACAAAAAGGATCGGCAATACAGCAACCAATACTAAAAAAGTATCGCCGATACTGTATTGGCCGATACCAATACTTCGATACTAACCTAACAATCGGCCACGCCCAATGGTCAGTCAATATGTTTTCGATGAACTTATTTAGCTTTTAAGTTTTCCCACACTCGAGGAATTCGTAATTGGTGTTATCACTTTCACACGATAATGTTCACATAGTCACTTCTACCTTTGGCTGTTTGCACCCAGCCAATGTGCACAATCGCCAATGTGGCTGTCCAATGTCTGACATTGGGCGGTTAGCGCACATTAGCCATAACATAGAAATAATATTCAAACGAATTAAAAAAAAATAATAAGAACATGACACCTTTAAACTTCTAATAAGCCTGACAATCTTTCCTTTAATTAGGCACTATAATAAGTGCATATGTGCTTATAGAAACATTACTCCATATCAAATGTTACCAAACTATTAGGCCTACATTGTATTGGCGGCGATACTTGCCAAACCTGTTCAGTGTCCTCTGAGCCAGTCTGTTTTGTGACGTCTTACTTTGGTTGATTGAACTAATTGTTTGTTGATCAAATAACTTATAATCTGACTGTTGATCCACTTTTTTTTTCCTTTTAAATTTTTATGTATTATTTATTAATCGCACGGACGATCAAGTAGAACCAGATATTTAAATAAAACTTCTGACCTAATTATGGCCCAGTAGTTCGATGAACTAATTCAACCGGTAATATCACTAGATAGCGACAATAATTATTTTGATATTACCATTCAACCTATATCATTAATAAAATATGTCACACCTATGGTACGTTCATTGGACAAAACAAGAAAACAATTACATAATGTGTCCTGACATCTGAAACAATTCTTAACAATCACATCTATCACCAATAAACTTTTTTTATTTTGTATAACAATCACATCTATCACCAATAAACTTTTTTTTTTATTTTGTATAACAATCACATCTATCACCAATAAACTTTTTTTTTATTTTGTATAAAAATGGTTTCTGCGAATCCGCTGATTTAAAAAAAAAGCCAAACTTAAATATAGAAATTTAAAATATTGAATTATTTCTTCACTAAATCTGGCTAAATATGGTGTGAGTCATACTCTTCATAGAGTTTTTTTTTTAGGAAAAACCAGATGGATGCTTTATTACAAGAATAACTTAGAACAGTAAATAAATAAAGATGTCTCCAATATAAAACTAAATTTGTGTAATCCCTGGTAATATAGAACCTTTCTTATAATCAGCGAAACCGCCTTGTGCACCCACTGCAAAAGGCCCCTTTGAGCTATTAATTCATTGAAATCTCATGCCAAGAAGCCCCCGGTAGATACCTTGGACTAGGGCATCATAACATGTCTGAAAGTCACTGCCAAAGAACCATTGTTTACATATGCATCTATTTTACTTGACCTTAATGGTTACTGCTTGTTTAATTCAACAGATTTTGCTAGAAATTACTTCAACTTTGGTACTGGCAATGAAAATCTAGGCAGTAGAGTGAGTCTAGCCGGTTCCTTGACCAACTATGATTGTGACCTCCACCCAGATGGCTCGCACGAGACCCAGATCACGTGTTATACTAAGTAAGTTTTGTTGTTCATTGGGGCTACGTGGACTCGGAGAACGTTTTTTTAACCATCATGTGTGTGTGCTGGCACACAAAAACGTCTGACGAGCAAAAGTAACAAAAAAAAAACTTCTGTAACCATTGGTGTAACAAAGACAAGGCGATATGTGCGGGCCGCTTTAGGATGCACTAATCTTGCCTTCTGACAGCGGCGGCATATGTCCCAATGAAGTACTTCTGGTACGAGGATGGGGCATCTTTTTATTTTGAGTCCAAGCTATGAGCTATTTATATGTCACTGTTAGTAAATAATATACTTCTATACAACATACAAAGTTACACTGATAGATTGTTATGCAAAATGCCCCCCCCCCTCTCAGGTTACATAAAAAATTGTCATGAACAGTTTTGCGAAATTCTATATACTACTACTTGGAAAAACATTTTAAAACAAAATTCTGAAAAAATAGCAATAGTGTATTTTAAGCTCTTTAATATCATTTTTTGTTTCAAGTTCATACAGTGTATTCGCTATATGGATGTAATTTAATGAATAATGTGTTCAAAGTGTTAAGGAAGTGTTTCTTTTGGTCCATAGACCCATGCCAGAAGGAACATACACTGTGAAGGTAACAGTCGATGGAGTAGATGTACCTGACAGCAATTACTGTAGTGCAGCCTCCAGTTGTGAATTCACGGTAAGTTTCAATTGTCGGACTCAAAGTACTGACACATCGTCAAGACACCCATGTTCTCTATTTACTTCAGGGCGCTACTTATTACAAAGCCGACTGAACGCCATACACTCTGTAATATATGTTGATATTCTTTAATGAGACTAGTTTAGTTGAAGTGCCTATATAAAAATGTGTGTTAATATTATCGACTATGACGTTTTATTCTTGTTAATGGTAGATGAAAGGGCCCCTGCCAGGAGCGGATTAAGTTCGGCTGGTGGCATGTGCGCGGAATGATATATTGGGCCCCTTAGAAAGAGAAAATGCAGATACAAGTGTAAATGTATAGTTCTATAGGGCCCTTTAGAAGTCGGGTCGTAGTGCGCGTGCCCAGTGCGATTGCCGTTCAATTCGACCTAGGCACCATGGATGCAGTGGTGTAGCGAGGGGTGTGCAAGGGGGGCATAATGCCCCGGGCGCTATTCACAAAGGGTATATTTTACATATAATATTATATGGGTTTCGAATGTCGTGTGTGTGGGGGGTGGCGCTAAAAAGGTATTGTGCCGGGCACGAGATAAGCTCACTACGCCACTGCATGAATGTCTGATTTGTATATAAAGATGAGTAGATATTCAGCTAACGAATGTGCATTCATACCTTACTGTATGTTTCAATACAGGTTTCTTCATCATGCACGCCAACTGTTGTCTCAATAAAACCTACCTCTGGATTGCCGGGTAAGTTTTGATTATTATCTCGTCCATTTAAATATTTTTATATTTCTTTGAGAACTTTTGTGGGTTTTTTTTTTTGGCACATACACACACACACTTACACAAAACTGTGTTCGAAAATTTTTATATAAATTATCTTAACTAAATCAAAGCGTGGGTGTCAGAAATAAATGAAATAATTGGTCTACATTGATGTAGACTATAGGCTACAAGTAGACCCCTTACAAAACACATGTAAACTGTCGAGTTTTGTGGTGATCCTAAAACGCATCTATCAAATGTACATATTTAGGGTAACACTGTCTCAATGATTAAACGATTTAATACAAAATAAGTTCGTATTCTAATATATTATTTTATTCAGTGTTTTTCTTGTAAAAAAAAAAATAGGTGCCGGTACACAGTGATGGATTGCTTTACTTTTAACTACCAGTTCGCACCTATTTTAATTCCTATTGCGCGCAATTTTAAAATAATTCAATTTTAAGAATTTAATAATATAATAAATAAATAAACCTCCCACCCTCAAGGTGACTTACAATAAATGCACAGTGAACCAGTCGACAGTGTTGCCAGAAAGGCTGTTTTTTTTGCCAGTTTTGGTGGGGGCTTTCTGACATCGGCCCTTCCCCCGGGGGTGGGGGTTAAACTCAATGGTGAGTTTATATTGGGCTCAACAGTTTATTTACTTTCATTCGAAAAATGAAACATACCATTCAAAATGGTGAGTAGTTTTTGTCATTACTTTTCACTTTTACTAATTTAGTGGGTTTTGGGTTTTCAACGGGTTTCTTTTGAGTTTCGTTTTGTTTTGTTAAAAACATCTGTCAACTCTGTAGCCTGTAGCCTAGTGTAGCTATGACGAGTTATGTTTTTTGTTTTAGTGTGAGAGTTTTTCAAAATGGTGTTTAGCAATATAATAAAAAAAAGGAATGGAAAAAAAAGTTTACTCATATGTCCAGTCATATTACACATGACTCTCTTTGTGGTTCAATTTTCCTTGTGTTGTTTGCCTGTTACTTAATGAATCTCAGCCACGTATATATAGGCTGGTTATCTATTCATTCTGTAGTAGTCTATACTCTATAGACATTGTTTACGAGTTGTATTGTGTAATACTTAAAAAATATGAGGACTCTAAAATCACTGAATTAGTTTTAAGAGCTAACTAAGTTCTTAATCATATCCTAAGGCTATACATTTTCCCCTTTGTACAGCAGCACCTTCGCAATGCAGTCTGAAAATTATATACTCCAAGTTCTCAACTATAAATATTGTGCAAAAAAAAAATCAAGCCTGTAGGAAAGAATGCCATTTAAAAGCAACTGAATTAACAATTTCTCCAATATTTGAAGGATATCTTTTATTCTTCAATATGATTTTAATACTTATATCAACAAAAGAACCATGTAGTCACAATTAGCAGTCATTCCTAGACCTAGAAAAACATATATGGCTTATAATACTAACTCTAGTATATTAGAACGCCATATTAAACCCCTAAAATGTATAGAAATGAGATTATCTGCCCATTGAGTGTCAATGTATTTTTTCTTTTTCCTAACAGGTGAGTTTATTGAGTTGGCAGGTAACCTCATTACTGACAAATATGGAGCCAATGAGCCAGATGAAACAAAAGCGATGATACTCAGGTAGAAAAAAAACACTTCAAATTTTGCCACTTTAGCATTTTTGTATTCAGCATTTAATACAACCTTTTGCTAGAAATATTGTGCGAAGTCCCTGTACAGATGAAATGAAATCTGTTAGATCCTATAAACCATGAATGGGACAGTTTTTATAATGCCTTTCTTTCATCCCTACCATAGCCGATAGTGCAGTGACCATGGAGTCACCACAGGAGACATAGCGGGGACTTTAGCCATGACCTAAAATATCCATTGGTCCTCATCGAAGATCAAACCAGTGACCGTCAGGTCGACAGTCGAACGTTTTATTGCACGACCATCCGTTCCTTTTATTTTTAATTTTCCTAAATTATCTATTTGAAATAAACACACTTTTTTTGGAAATGTATTGAAATTTTAACATTAATTAATATTGATTAGGGCTGTACCGGATTCTAATTTTTAGATCCTGCAGGATCGGAACCGAAATCGGATTTAATATTTGAATCCAGCCGGAATCGGAACAGGAACCGGATTTTACTGAATTAAATAGTGATTTTTTTTCTGAACGAAGTAGTAAATTCTCGCCTAACATAAAACAGATATAAGAATGAAAAATAGAATAAAAATTTAGTTTTTAAGTTCTAGATAGCAAAAAAGCAGTATTAACCATTTAGATCTTGAAGACTGACTAAAACCCCTTCCCCAATCTTGAGTTAAGAAAGATAACTCTGTCAAAATAACAGGTTCTTCGTTTTAAAAATGTATTTTAATAAACCTGTACCTAATTTAACTTAATTTCTATTACAATCAAACAAAGAAATGGATAACATATCTTAGAAAATATAATAAACATGCTTATTAATAAATGAATTCCAATATATATATATCACCGAACCGTGTTATTTCATTCATACTTTTATTTAAACCATTGTCTGACTATTTCCCATAAAAATGCCAATTAAAATGCATTTCAAATCTAAATCAATATCACTATAATGTTCAATTAAAAATGCATCTCAAAGTTATTTATCTAAATATGCGGGGAATTTCATCCAAATCGTGACGAAATCCACTAAATTAGAAAATGTGCAGAAAAATAAATTATTGAACTTTTTTAAAACTGTAAACACCCTAAAATACATCGTTGTCTGCTCTTTAAAAAATGTTAAACTTTGATAGCTAAATATAGTTTATAGAAAACACGGAATCAAAAGTAGCGGAAGTTAAGGTGTCATGTTTACTAGACCAAGGGTCGGCAACCTTTTGAGACGGAAGAGACTAAAGTTATGATTTACAATTTTCTCAATTTTAAAGAGTCACTAAATTTGTTGTTTCAATATTACAGGCCGCAATTTGCCATCGAAAGAGCCACAACTTGACATCGAAAGAACCGCATGCAGCTAGTTAGCCGCAGGTTGCCGTACCTGTACTAGACTAAATACGATTCAAATCTTCCTTTTTAATATATTTGTACGTACATATAGAACTAAAAGCGATCGACGTTATTGTAGTTTTAAAAAGCAAAGGAAGTTATTTTTTTAATTTAATTGTATAGCGCTAAATATTTCAAAATTATGTAGCACCAAAAAAAAATTTCAAACAACAAAGAAATCCGGCTTAAATCCGGCACATTTTAATCGGAACCGGATTTGTTAAAACTGCCGGAATCCGGCTTAACAGGAACCGGAATCGGATTCCGGTACAGCCCAAATATTGATTTTCAATAATTAGGTGATAGAGTATTTTTCTTTAATTTTAATTGTGTGAAAATATCAGATTAAACTATTTTTAACATAAATTTTAGTTTTATTTTGGTTATTTACAAGTTTAATTATATCAGTGTACTTACACATTTTGCTCTTGGTATTCTATTTTCCTTTAATCATGAAGTTCATTGTAATGCTGGAGCATTTGATTTGCTTTAGTGAACTTTTTTATGCGCACATTTATAGGCTTTTAACATTTCCTTGCATCTTTGAAATTGTTTATAAGAATTCATTTTGATAACAAAAGACTATTAAAAGGGTGTACTCATGCACATAGGCTTGTTAAGATACTGGCTCACTTTTTGTTTCATCAGAATTTTAATAACCATATAAATTAATCTGCTCCCTGTCATTACATTATCCTACTTCGGGTTTAACACTTCATATGAGTTACGCTAATGAGCCAAATACTGTCAGGGGCTACACTATCTTTAATACCCTGAAAATGTGTAAAGTGTCATACAAGCTTTGCTGCACAGTTCAAACCATCTGCTGGGAAGCATATTGCTAATCTCTGCCCCAGTAACTGTCTGGTAAGGCCTATTTTACATTTAGACCTGCATTACCATGCTGCATATTTACTGTGCACATGATAGCACCCAGCAATTGACTGAGCATCCCAATCATCGACATAATTTACACAGAACTGTTGTAGAAATCTTGTTATACTTGACAAAACAGTTGAACTCCAAAACACAATGATTGTCACTGGTTGCTTGATTTCAAATGAAAATTAAAGAAAATGCATAACAAACCTAATGACACCTGTTGCACATCTCTCAGTTCATTCTGTTGTGAATTATAGTCATTTCAAAAATGTCCATTCTTTCCCACTTCTGATACTCTCAGGCATTGAGCTATCTAAAAAATTTCAAAATACTTGACATTAAGTTAAAATGTTACTAAAGTTGTTTATCTTACAACCTTTTAAAAAATTAATGAACTTGATAAATAGAAATTTCTGGCAGCTTGTCTTTTTTCGCTCAATAGATTTTTACGATCTAACACTAATTTATTGAATCTGTTGAATTAATATTGTTTGCCAAGTGTTAAATATTGTATAAGGGGTTCCTGAAGACAATATTATGATATCTTTTACAAGCATTTTATTATGCCCCACATAAAGCAATGTAAATATTATTTCTTTTTCTTTTTGATAATCTATTTTCTAATAATAATTTTATTTATAATTGATTTATAAAAGTGGGGCCTTTGTTTTCAGCTTGTTTTATTTAATGTGATTTTACAGAGTCTATTTTGGTGGACAGAAATGTGAGCTGAGAGATGCCCTGAATGATACATTGTAAGTCATTAATTACAATATTACAAAAGGATAAAAATTTCATTAAGTATTCTATTGATTCAGAAACAGTGATACATACTATACAGATTTATATTTCAGAACTACTATTATCCAGATTCAAATTGTATATATTTTTTTAATCTTCTGTAGCTGTGTATATAAATAAGGCTTATCTTATTTCATCCATCCTTTTAGTTTCACTTTTGTTCTGCCAAGTATTCTTATGTTATAATTTAACTTTTTTTTAAAAACTGATTGCAACATAATAATACTATAATATTTTTTTTACAGATATGGACTGACCTTTGATGGTACGAATGGCTACATGAAGTGTAAAACAGAAGGGACCTATATTGGTAATTTATCAAATTATAGTTTTACTAACAAGTCAAACCTCTGAATTACATGTTACTTTGTTCATGAGTGTTTCACAAGACAAGCTAATTTTTTAAAATGTTTATTGTAATATATGTGTGCACACAGGCAGAGCTTAAAGATAACAGTGCTTGCTACCCTTTCTTTGAACAGAAAAGTTTTCTAGAATTTCTTCAATTCTGGGTCATATATTTTGACTATGATTTATTTATTTGTTATAAAACGAATTCATCATAATTTCACAAATTTTATTATATTTCAGGTAATCATGAAGTCAGTTTTCTTGTCAGCAACGAATTTGGCAGGTTAGACATTTTTTTTGGGAAGCATAGTTGTGAACATTTCTCTTTGTAAATATATAAATAAAGAAAAAAAAACTTTATCTTTTTTCTCATAGATCACTGCCAGCAAGTAACTTAAAACAAATACATCGTAATGGTATTGGAATGTATCAAACTTTTACAGGTGCGTTCTTAAAAAAAATTCTGTTGTTGTTTTTTCCTCTATTTGTCTGGCTAGTATTTAAATTCACTTTTTGCAGTAATCTGTAGTCATTTCTACTCAGAATAGTAGTTTGAAAAGCAGTGTATTTGATTATCCTGCAGTAATCATGATTATTGTTCATACTACTATCATAACTAAACTAGAATGAATAATTCATCTTTCTCACATCTACCATTGTATTTTTTTATTTTAGAAATATCTGACCTGTCATTAAATGAGGGCAGCACAGAAGGCAATACGCTTTTAACCATACATGGCCAGTATTTTGATGAAACAGATGCAAAAGCACAAGTTTTTATAGGCGGTAAGTATTACTAAAATTATAATGCTTATTTTTTAATATTAAACATTGTCCACTTTCTGGGCATAAAATAGGATTAAAAGGGTAACCCAAAAATCACTTATACAATTAATTACTTTTTAATTTTTTTATCATGGCCACCGCGGCAGATGAAGTGTAGAATTCTTTTGTTTCTATAACCTCTGCATATGAAGGAATTGTGTGGTTAGCACAATGCCCAGCCGCCCTTACTTCCCCAAATTAAGGTCAGGTACCAATTTAAAGCTGGGTGGACTTGTGGGATGACTTTGAAATATTCCCATGGTTCTCACCGAGAATCGAACCCAGGACTCTCAACAGTTGAATATCTACACCACTCGGTCATCCTTCCCACTAAATAAATGTAGGTAAATGGTTTATTCTGATTGAGTTTTCAAGTTTCTAAGATATCTTCAAGCTGTTTACAATTATACTTTTTATCTTAGATAAAGAATGTACAGTACAACCACCCATCAGTGAAACAGAGATCAAATGTTTAACACCCAAAGATGCTTCAGAAAATCAGCCACATTATTCTGGTAAGGAAATAAAAATTAAACTTTGTCACAATATAATCCAAATCTCAAGAGTTCAAAATTATTTCTTTTGAAGTTATAGGCTTTGTCTATCAGTATGAATTTTTGTACACCTTTTCTAAAATTATAATTCTAAGATAAAAGTTTAAATAAATAACATCAACATATTAGTGTTGCATCTTACTAGTCTCTACTGGTTAAATTTCTCTCTTTTTTTATTTTATTTTTTATTTTATTTTTAAAGGCGGTCGGGGATTGTATGTGTATATACAAAATGGGACAACAGATGCAAGTACCATAGACAGAAGCAAGGCAGCAATGGAACATATTGACCAGAGCAGTTGGTTGGCATCTAACTGGGGACCTCATGCAATACAGATGGTGGGATTCTTTGTCCCTTTAAATTCAGGCAACTATACATTTTGTTTGAATGCTGCAAGCTCTGCCACTCTGTACATGAGCTCAGACAATGACCCAACTAATAAGGTAGAAAATATGTATATTACTAATAATAGTAAATTAATTTCTATACATGTATATGTCTTTGCTTCCAAATACATGTATTAAGTTTATATTATCTAACTTAATTTTTTTCCACATTATATTGTAAAAAGTAGAGTTTTCTTAATAATATATTAAGTTCTAGTTGCTGTTCTACTATGATTAACCTTGCCATTCTAAAGCATTGGTTTTCTCATGTAAGGATAATATTTCAGATTTGTAGATATTTACTAATCTATTTTTAGCTATTTCATATGATTTAAAAGATTTGCTGCATGTTTTTTTTTAATCAAGAAATTCAAAATTCTTTTTATTAGTTGATTTAAATGAAGGGATGTTTTTTTAGCAATGATAAAATATTTACATTTTTGCTGACATTTTTTTTTATATTCTAATTTCTGTTACAGTTAAAAATAATTTCTGGAACCTCTTGCACCGAATCAACTCCTGTTTACTTACAAGCTGATAAGAAGTAAGTAAATAACTTAAAAATATTTTTCTGCTATTTGTGGTTTCTTTCTGCACAATTGATAGTTATGTTGTTGTCATGGATTTGGCAATAGTCCCTGAGGTTCTTGTATTCATATATTAGCCACTGACTAATTGTTAGGCTTGTTCATTTATTTTCCACAGCAACAGTGAAATACAGAATTAACATAAACATGTATGCTGTAACATAAAGTCTATTTATATAACTGCCAGTCATGATCAGGGATCTCTCCCGTAGAGGATTGAGGGGGAGAGGGGGGGAGTTATATCTCAACATCATAGTCTACTTCTCTATGTCCTATAGCTTCTTTGTAGTGTTGAAAATTATCTCATATTAACCATTAAGTTGAAACATGTATTGAGTATTTACATTTGTATTCAAAAATCTTAAAACGAAATCAATAGTATCATAGACTCTCTAAAGAAATATCACTCACTAAAGTTCTCTTTTTTTTTAATGTATAAAATCTAGAGCATGATATAGCATTTTATCTTGAAAATTTTCTAAAATAATTCACTAAGACAGGAAAGCGTGATTCATCACTAATATTATTTCATTTTCTCTTAAAAAATATTTGAATGTAATGCTGATATTAAACAATATAAAATAAATAAAAATGCAGATATATAAATAGTTAAATTCTGTATAATGATAATAATATCAACATTCAATTGTCATTTTTTTTCCATTATTATATTTCTATAAACTTTAAGTCTTTAATTATGTTATGTAATAATAGCCCTTGAATGTAAATAAAGCTATTTTCATTTACCAAGTCAAAAATGGCACCATTTACCAAGTCAAAAATGGCACCATTTACCAGCCTTCTTTAAGGGACAGTTGTTCGTGTGGTAACACACTTGACTGTTGACCTGAGGGTTCCTGGTTCAATATATCTTCCATGGTGCCTCTAAGGCCATTGCACTATCGGCAATGGTTGGGATGAAAGAAGGTTACCATTAAAACAGTTCCATTCATGCGTTATCGGATCTAAGAGATTTCAACTCATCCTTACATGGACTTCACACACATTAACCTTCTATGAAAACACTTTATTTTATTTTTTGACATTCTTTTTTTTTGTACTCACAGGTATTATACAGAAGTTTATTATGGAAGCAATTCTTCTAACTCTTTTGTGACATTGATTGCCCACTCACTGAAAACAGACTTAACTCCTGAAATGACTGGCCTAGCCCAGTATGAAGTTCAAGACATCAATTTTAAATCTTCTGTCAATCCTGAAATTCAGGTTTGTTTGTTTTGCGTGTTCAACATCAAGTTTATTTCCATTTATTTGTGGACAAATTTTAATTGAAATCAAAAATGTATTTGAAAACCTATGATTATAACAAATTATGTAATAAAATGTCCTTTATTTCAGAGTGTCAGTATTGCTGCATCTGGGACTGCTAAAGAAATAGTTGATGATATACAGACAATAACTTTCTTGAACAGTCCAGATGCCTCAGTTGTTTTAGGGCGTGATGGAGTATTTACTGGTAAAAAATTTAACGACATCTTTACAGTACATTTCACAAATAAATTAATGTCTATTTAGTACTGCAAAATAACCTGAACACTTTGTACTTAAGAGTTGATTTGAACTTAGATGTAGATGAATAGTTTCATTGTTGTGTGATTATTTTCAAAGTAAGTGTATATTTCGCCCTTTTTTTCTAAATAGAATAAATTTGACTTATAATATGCATATATAGTGAAACTATGATTTATAGGCATTTTTGGTTCTTGCTTGTAATCCAAAGCTCCCATATTAAAGCAGATTTGATAATAAGAAATTATTTAAACTTTTATAATTGGTTTGAAAAAAAAACAACTAAAAAAATATTGGTATTCATAATGAATACTATTTTATATTCTTTTTAAAAATTTAATACAAAGTTATTGTAATTAATCATTGTGTAAGATGTTTTTCACTTTTATCAATGGAATTGTGCTATCTGTTAGCTCAGCATTATCTTTTTCCTTTTTGTTTGGTGTTTCTAAGGCTTGTACCTTCTTAGTTAAAATTTCACAAAAATATGATAAGGCATAGTCATAAACAAAATCTTCTCTTGCAGAGCTACATACTACTCATGATTTATTCCACATTTTACACATTTCCCTAGTTTCATTTAGGGGATGGGTGTTCATGTGATGTAGAGCACTCAACTGTCATCCAGGGAGTGTCCCGGGTTCATATTTCAGTGAAAACCAAGGGATTTTTTCATGTCCTGGTGTCCCCAAGTCCACCCAGCTTTAAATGGGTACCTGACTTAAAGTTGGGGGAGTAAAGGCAACTGGGCGTTGTGCTAACCATACAATCCCTTTGTATGTCAACCACACAGTCCCTTTGTATGCTGAGGTTACTGTAACAGATGTATTCTACACTTCATCTGCCCTGATGAGCCCTTTGGGCTTTAAGGGAACTTAACTTTTACTTTTTTACTGTTTTCATTAGAATCGGAGAATTTCTCAATCTTGTTTCACTAAATAAGGGTTATTTTCACAGTATAGGTAACTCACAGTCAAAACAGTAACAAAGTTCAAAAAGTAATGAAAGCTTACACAGATATTGACAATATTATTGAAAGATAAGCCTAGAAGGGTACATTTCCTCATTAATTCAATTATTTAGAGCTCAGCAGAAAAAGCAGGAAATATGAGATCCACTTGGGCCAGATGCCTATGGGATGGATGGCTGAGCGCTGTAGAGTGCTTAACTGACAACCTGAGGATCCCTGGTTTGATCCTTGATGAGAACCACAGAAATATTTCATGTCCTGGTGAAAGTCCTCAAGTCCATCCAGCTTTAAATGGGTCCCGACTTTAAGTTGGGGGAGTAAAGGTGGTTGAGCTTTGTGCTAGGAGAGCATCCCTTAAAAATTAGCTGTGGCTATAGAAATTGATGAATTCTACACTTCGTTTGCACCAATGGGCTAAAGCAGGGGTCAGCAATCTTTTGAGATGGAAGAGCCAAAAGTTATAATTTACAATTTTCTCAGTTTTTAAAGAGCCACTAAAATTGTTGTTTCAATATTATGGTATTTGTTTAGGATTAGGTATATAAAATAATCTAATTATTATCATTTGCACATGGAACTGGAAGGCCGCAATTGACATCAGAAGAGCCGCAACTTGACATCAAAAGAGCTGCATGTGGCTCGCGAGCCGTAGGTTGCTGACCCCTGGGCTAAGGGAACTACTAGTAGGCTATAGCTCCCTCGTATATTCAGTTAGATTTTACGATAAAAATGTAGCTTGTCTTGCAAAACGCTTGTAACTAAAGTAACCAATAAACCAAAGTTTATCTATTTTAGTAATGTATTTTCTTTTTATAAATGTTACTGATAATTATTTGATAAATACAAAAACCTACTGAGAAATAATTTTTATACAAATTTCAACTTTATTTTTAATGAAAAATTATATTTTTTTGTTTTTCTTTTTTTGTGTAATTATATTTTTCTTGAGAAGTTTTAGTCAACTTTTAACTCATTAAACTAATTTTACATTAAAATGAAAAGTAATGAACTCTATTTTTTTTTTAATTTTTAATGGCTTGATTCCACACTTATTTTTTTTTTTTATTTTTTTTTATGAAATCTAATTTGAATAAAATTGTAACATTATCATTGCTTTATAACTTTTCTTCATTATCTTCTATCATGTCTTTTTGGGTTAAGTTTTCATTGCTAAGATCATCTGAATATAAATATTTTATTGAGACTTTTATGTTGAAGTTTCCAAAATATGTTCTATTAAAATACTTTAAGATCATCATTATCAATATTTCCTCTCAAATTAATTAAGACAATAATTTATTAAAATTTACTTTTAGTTCCCATGCAGATCAACCAACTGACAAGTACTATATTACAGACGG
This sequence comes from Bulinus truncatus, assembly GCA_021962125.1. Taxonomy (NCBI): domain Eukaryota; kingdom Metazoa; phylum Mollusca; class Gastropoda; family Planorbidae; genus Bulinus; species Bulinus truncatus. Next base: position 2,772,325 of record JAGDYQ010000027.1, on the reverse strand, counting down.
AGTTGAAAAATCTTCCAAATGCAGTAACAATTGTAAAGACAGATGTCAAGTCTAACTCATCACATATTACAATTGAAATTACATCCAGTTCAACAGAAGGTTAATAGATGAGAAATTTCATTAATTACCTAAGCTACCTTTTGTGTGTAATAATATTAGTTTCATGTTATTCTGAAATAATTACTGATTAACAAAGCTCATTTTTTCTAATGTTATGTTTTACCTTAGGAGCGATCAGTACTTTTGAAGGAAAGCTGATTGGTGTTAACTTGAATGAATCACGTTTTACTTCAGTCAGAACTGTTTTAGGAAAACCAAATCTTACCACATTTACTCTTACCATGGATGATATACCAACTAAACCTTTACCAATTAATGCTGCTGCATCAGAAGTAAGAATGTAAAAAAAGAAAATTTATATAAAAACAACCCATTAGGGTTTTATCTCCTGGAAAATTTTGGCTGAATTTTAGCTGATTTAACAATTTATCTTATCCCAGGATAATCACAAGAAAATTAACTCTTTTTGATGAAATTTAAATATTTTATTTCACAGTTATGCAATAACTTAGATAAATGTTATCATCCTTTAGCGGCAAGGTCTTTTATTTATTATTGTATATGTATTGTTGTTTAACAGTGAAAAACATTAACACTTTGATCATTCAGGGATTATTGTATAGCAGCTTCAAGCTTTGCATTACATTATAATTTTTCTAGTTGATAAGCTAACAACTAGGATACAAAGATGGGCTACAAAAACAATAGTTTAATTTATTATTACTGACTGAGGAAAAATTGACCTACATTGTAGATACATCATTATAAAGCTGACCTTAATGCAGGTGGAGTTCTTTCCTTAACAAAAGACTGCCAATAAAATAAATATTGTGTTCTGACACACCCATAAAGACACTTATGAACTCTCAAGTGACTAGTTTTACACATTTGTTTATAATGAATAGAATCAGACAGGGACATTCTCATCTGTATCGCCTTAGACTATTTTACAGCTTTGAAACATATTTTCAAAATAATTTTTTTTTTAAGTTAGGAACAAAATTTAAAATCTAATTAGTTGTTTCTTTTCCTTGCAACATCCTAAAGGATAAATTATTTCAATAAAAAAATACTTTTAAAAATTTGTCAAAGAGATCTAATTAGTTGTTGATACTTTTCATTAAAACAACCAAAAGGATAAATTATAAAAGAAGAATTAAATAATAAAAAAAAAAGATAATGTCTTTGAGGGAATCAAACCTGGATAGCCAGCATAAAAAAGCAAACAAAAAAAAAAAAGCAGCTTAGGGCCACCACGTCACATAAGAAAACAAAAATATATTGTATCAAAGATTGCTTGATTATTTTGCACTTCCACTAGACTTATAAGTCTTAAAAATATAATCTTATTTTGTCATTCAAAAATAAATCAAAGCACTATTTATTTTAAAAAATGAAATATTATAATAGAGAACTTAAGTGTATAGAAATTAGCAGAATTTCTTTTTTTATATTAGATAGACTTTTAAAAAGAACTTTATTTATGAAATTAGTTATGACGAACGCGCTCGCTATTCTCATAGTCGGATTACTACTATTGTTTACTTTTGATAAAAACAATAATTTGAATATTATGTTAATATTACTTTTTAATATTTGGGCTTTTACGTTTCATAATAAAAACCACAAAAACTATTTAAAACTGTAGATATTTTAAAAAGAAATATCGAATTGAGTCCAGGCAAGAAGCCATGATTAATATTTTAAACTGGAATACTGTTGTATTAATTCTTTACTTTTGATTTAACGCAGAACCCCCCCCCCCCCTTGTGATTTCCTAAAATATGCCTTTTGATGATATTATTTTCCGTTTCAGTGTAAAAAATCTCCCATAAAATACATTACAGGGATTTTATACAATTTAATAAAACACTGTAAAATATGTAGGCTATTTATTATTTCCTCTCTTAGTTAAGCTTTTTTTTAATGCCTCTTAAAAGGGACATATTTTATCCAGAGATGAGACTCATTTTTATCCCACCTTGGGATAAACAAAATGCCAGGAAATGAGAAAACCTACTTACTACAAATTAATAATTTTCTTTTATCAAGTAAATATAATAGAATTCTTTAGTACTGATTTGAAAAACTGTTGAAGTAAAACAAATGATTAATTTGTTTACTTGACTTCAGATAATTTAGATCTTAGCCATTCCTAAATATTTGCAATTAAATCTGCTTGATCTATATTATTGAAATTTATTGTATAAAACCAAGATATTGAGGGTGGGAACTACAATAAATGCTTTATCCAAACCAAGAATAGCAAACATTTTTACTTAAATTAATGAAACAAATTTACCTAGATTCAAAAGGCTTTGGAGGAACTTTTTAGTGTCAGATGCCACCCTATTCTAAAAACTGGCACTTATTTACAAGATTTTGAACAAGCTAGTGGTAAAGATTCCAGTGTAGAACCTTTCTGTGGGAGATACTCAGTGAAAAACCCTTACTACATTTATGATAAACAGGCTACAAATGGCTTATCTGTGTCTTCAACAAGTAACAAATTTGTAAGTGAATTTATAATTTTGAATAATGATATATTTAATACTTTTTATTGTTATTTTTTCAATTAAAGCTTTATATTTCTTAATTATTTAAACGTCTCTATCTGGATCATCATTTTTTTTAATATTTCAATCATCTGTACTCAATAATTATTTATATGTAAAATATTTCTTAAAAGTTTGCTTTGACATTGTACTTAAAGCTTTAGACCTGAGTTTTATGACCTTTCAACTACATATAAATGGTAAACTGATTAGCAAACAGCTTTTGCCTTTGAAGGAAAGTAATAAGACTACTAAAAACCATTGAAACATGTTTAAAATATGCAGTAAAAATTTTAATTTAATTATGTAAATGTAATTTGTTAATAAAAACCTAATTCAATTTAGTGATAGTATTGGTAATCCCAAATTTGGTTAGAGCATTTATATGTTTTTATCATTTTAAAAAAATTTGATGAGATTGATGGGTTGGAATCATGAGGAATTGGTCAATTGCCTTGGATTGCAAGCTATTAGACTTCTTAAACCTTTAAAACCTAAAATATGACGAATTGAATAAATGTAAATCTTCCTGTAGATTAAAGCTATTTATTTAATTAATGACTTATTAAAAGATTCGGTGTAAATTAAACAGATTGAATTTTGGTACATCAAACAAAATATGCCTGAAATTTTATTAACTTATATAATACCAAAATGTTTTATTTAACCAATGTTATTCATTTTCATTTCTTTTACATTTTTTAGCATTGTTTTAAATTTATCTCAATGTGTCAGAAATTTTTTTCTTTGTAAAATTAATGTTTATTAGAATACTCCTTAAGAATGCAATTCATGTATGACTGACTAATAGGTGATAAAAAAAGTTTCCCAATGTAGTTTATGTGATACAATATATAGACCTAAATAGTTAAAACTAATACATGTATTGACATAAAGGTGTCATTTGAAAGTGTAGCCATTTTTTAAGAAGTAAAATGCATTTTGCTATACATGTATTTGCATGATCCAGCCAACCTTTTAAAACATAATTTCTTCAATTCTTTTTTATAAAGTTTAAAGTGCACTACTTTTTATTAAGTAAACCTTTAATTACACGATTAACATAAGTATTCATTTGTTACAATGTTATTATAATACATGTACATGTAAATGAAACCTCTTAATAGTCAACAATATCCATTATTTAATTACCTTTTTTCAAATGTTGTAGTTCAGTTAATGAATGAATTTTTTTTAATTCCGTTGTCTTCTAAATAATGATTTTGTGAATAACCACCTATTATGTCACTTAAATACTTGATGTAACAATCAATGGTAGTCTTATTGTTCACTTTTAAATCTTGTGTGTTTCTCAGATGTGCCTTGCTTATAAAGGACAAGGTCAGGTGAATTACATTAGGGTGTACTTTGCATACAAAGATTCGAATTTTAAGGATGCCACTGTAAGTGGAACATTCAGTGTACCAAATAAAAAACCATCTGAGTAAGTTTCTTTAGTTAACAATCATTACATTGCTTTCAAAGTATTTTTTGTTATTTATTTTGCTGCAATTAAGAAGCCTTTTTTTCAATAAAATCATTTTGTTCTAAGTGCAATTTAAAACTATCATTCTGTAAAGTTATAAACTCCTTCTGTAGATTTTATATCTCAATCAATTCTCCGCTTCTGGTTTTTATATCTATCAAATTCTCAGCATCCAGGTTGCAGAAGAAGGAGATGTTTGAATATATAATAAGTCAGTTTTGAATTTGGCTGAATTCTCTAAAATAGTTACAGCTGCATTAAGCATTTGCATATATGTCTATTAAATTATAAATTCAGACCAGTTTATTCATATGAGTCTGTCAATTGATGCTTTACACTTTTTTCATAATTTTTACCCCCTCCTTCCACATTATGACAACTTCAAATCCATCCACTCCCCCCTCAAGATCATGTTTTACTTATGGGCTTAACCCAACACCACCCCACTCTTTCCCAAAAAAAAATTATACAAAGTTCTATCCCATAAGTCAAATTTGCCAAAACCTCACCAGATGTTAACTAATCTTATAATTCAGTATCAGAAAATAGAATTATGAATTGATAATCCTATTGTTTTTATGGTAATCTAGCTGCTATGATTTCTAAGTTAACCTGACAGTTCTTGCACCGCACTCAACATTTTCTTTCTTAGTTGTTCTGATATTTTTCTTATCAATTTCTGTTAACGCTGAAGCATTTGTGTCAAAATTAACATATTTAGGTGGTGCCTTAATATTCATAATACTTGTAGTTTCTCTCCTATCCCATCTGTACAGTTGGAGCTTTTGGTGTGGAGACATTCTCAACTTGTTTAACTCAGTAGCAACAGGGACTGCAGTCAGAATCGAATATGTTCAAGTTTACAGACGTGATACTTCTCAAGATCTTTATATTGATCAACTCCTATTTCATAAGGTTTCAGTTCTTTCATCTGTTAAAGGTATTTATTATTTTATATTTAAATCAGTTTATGTCTTTGACTAAATCTCTTTCAATAAATTAAGTTGACTTTTTTTTTTATCATTGTGATCTTTACATTCTCTCAGTGCAACCTGATGAATATAATTTCACTTAATTATAGTAAATAACTTTTTAGTTATCTCACTAGGTATATTTTTCCTGTGATAATTTAAACTTTTTTTAGAATGAAAAATGTACAGCTATAACTTTTTTTGTTAAATATTACATGCATTGTAATTTCAATTTTTAGTGTTATCTTAAAATACATAATGCTGATAAACTTATAAAATTATAAATTTTTATTTGATGAAGATTTTTTATGATAAGAAATATACATTTTATCAAAATCGTCCTTAGGCAGTTTTAATTCTGTGCTATAGTCCATAAAAGTTTCTCTATTGACTTTAAGATGAAGACATCTATTTGCTTCGAATGCCTCAAGCTCAACCAAATGGAGCTTTTATTAATACCATTACTGTAGAAGGCAGTTATCCAGCTTACACTATTAAACTGCAGCCTCATAATTGTGGCTACAATTTACCTCTATTTGGTGTTGCCTTTGCTGATGTAAGTCCATAGAACTATTGGCAACAAGCCGATTTCTTTTCTAAAATACATTTAACTATCATAATTAGCTAAAAGGTATCATTTTTGAAACACTAACAAATTTATTACTTTTTATAGAAAACTGATTCCATTTATACAATTAATAATGGTGGCTTTGTGAGCATAAACATAACCTCAGTGAAAGCAGCCTCCCCTCCTATTGGTGGTAGCTATACTGTGACATTCAATGGAGAAACTACCCCTGGTAATAACACTTTTCATTATCATGATTATTATGTTAAGCTCATTATTAGAATAAAATTTTTAACTATATATATATATATATAGTTAGTTAGTTAATTAGTTAGTTAGACAGATATAATTTCAGATTTTTCCTAGCTCACATTTCTGAGATTATTACACATAAAAATAATGTTCTTTTTTGTTAAAGTTTATTCTAATAATAACTTAATATATATATATAATTTTCATTTTCTGTGTGTCAATATTTTTTAAAAATAATAAATACGACTTGATCCAAGGAAAGAAGTTCCTTGAATTTTCATTTAATAATTTCAAAATTATTTCTAGATCCTGTCCAAGTTTCTGCCACATTATCCCCTGATCCATTGATTGGTGGACTAAGTTCAATGTCAGTGGGTTTCAGTAAAGTTGAAGTTACAGGCACATGTTCAGCTTTTAAATTACGAGTAACCATGTTATCACTCACAGGTGATCAGCCATTGATGTTGGTAAGTTTCTATGTTGTTTGTTTTTGAGAAGTTGGATACTGTAACATGCTATTGCTATTGTCAAATAGTTTTAACAACTTCCTCTCCCTGTTATATTTTGTACATCATTATGGGACCAGCAGGTCTCTGCTTTTAATTTAGACATGACTGTCAGTAATAAATACAATTTTTATGCTGCTCCTTAATTGTTTATTTTCTGCAAACTCTTTTTAAGTCTTCTAGGAGTCACAAGCTCTAGATCTTTTTTATAAGTGTGATGATGATTGTTCACACCACTTTTATCGTTGTTAAATATTTCAGTATTTTTCTATAGTTTAATTAATATTTTAGTTTACCAGAACTGTTTGATTCAGAATATTTTTTATACTGTTGTGCATCTTATGATCCGGTGTGTCCTATGGTCAGAAAAATACTGTAATTGTTTTATAATATCACATTTATATTCAGAACATAATTTATGAAATTTGAACATATTTTATAAAATCTCAATCGGAACATATTTAATCAAATAGAACATATTTTGTGAAGTAGGAAAATAATATCCTAGCAGGCTATTATAATCATCATAAATTTATTAGTTCAACTCAAATTTTTTCATGGGATGGGGAGTAGGGGACAGCATCAATATTTTGTTCTGTCTTCTTGTTAATTTAGGTTTGACTACAAAGATATAAAAGTAATTTCAATAACTCTATCAAAATAATCTTTATAAATAGTTATACACAATCTGAAACAAACAAACAAAATGTGTATATGTGTATTTCATTACAAAGTAAAAGTAAACAAAAGAGGTCACAATATTTTGAGTGTTACATGTAATTGTATGTGTATCAAAAATAGTTATCCTACCGTCTGTAATTTTAAATTAAAGCAGTAATTAAATTTTTTTTTATTAAAACATAATACTGTTTGAATATATTTTAAACTAATAGTTGTATTTTGCAAATTGTTGATACAAATTCTTAATTCTTAATTAAAACAGTCATTCTTTATATTGGATTTACAACCTGTCTCTTCCAGTATTTCTGATTAAATATTTAATTACAATCCTGATAAACATGAATTACATTTTCTTTCAACTCCCAACACCAAACAGTGATTACATTACATACAGTTACAAAGAATCATTCATCAAACACTCTACTGTTTATGCCCAACAACATATTACATGTATTTGGTTAGGCAGATGAGAAACACTTTATTTAGTATTCTTGATTATCTTATTACCCCTACTTCCATATACAGCACACTGATCAGTTCCACCCTGTCATATACAGCACACTGATCAGTTTCATAGATGGGAAAAACATTTATGTTTGATATTTACGGTTTTAAAATGTACTTATTGAAAAATCTCTTTAAGATAAATTATTTAACCTAGTTTTCCTTTTAACAATTTAGTTAATGCTCACTAAAAATTAAATACGTTGGATTAAAGAACAGCAGCAGTAATAAAGCTAAACAAAATGTGTACTTTCTTATAATAATTATCAAATAAATTAATTGAAATAAACTCTTGATTAAAATTTGTTATTGAAATTAACACTATTTAAATGACACAAATCATTTTATTTAGTAACTTATTCAAACAAGTTTGTCATATATATTATCAAACTGACATAATAAACATGCAAATTTAATTTATAGAAGAAATGTTAAAGAAGTACAGAATGACAAGTGTGCCTTTTATCAACTATATAATAATTATAACTATTACTGGGCTAAATTTTTTATTCCAACGTATTTAATTTTTAGTGAGCATTAATAAATTGTTAAAAGAAAACTAGGATTAAATATTTATCTTAAAGAATTTTTCAATAAGAAACATTTTTAAAACCGTAAATCAAACATAAATGTTTTCCCCATCTATGAAACGATCAGTGTGTATTATATTGAATGAAAGTGGGGGAGACTGATCAGTGTGCTAATAAGATAATCAGGAGAAATACTAAATAAGTGCAACCTCTAACCAAATTACATGTAATATGTTGTTGAATATAAACAGTAGAGTGTTTGATGAATGTTATATTTGTATGTAATGTAATCACTTGTTTATTGGGAAGTTGAAAAGAAAAATGTAATTCATGTTTATCAGGATTGTAATTAAATATTTAATCGAAATACTGGAAGAGGTGTAAATTAATATAAGAATGACTGTTTTGAGTAAAAAATTAGAGCTGGCAAAATACATTTATTAGTTTAAAGTATGATTCAGGCGGTATTATGTTTTAATAAGGAACGAAGTACTTTGCTTTAACCCAAAATTACGAACGATAACTGCGTGCGCATACAGTATGGCACTCAAATATTGTGACTCTTTTGTTGCACACTTTTGTATTAATGCACATATACACGTTTGTTTGTTTCGAATTGTGTATAACTATTTATAAAAGATTATTTTGATAAGAGTTATTGAAATTGCACATATCTTTTTGAGTCCATAAATTAGATAGAACTAAATGTGATAACATCTACTCCCATGAAAAAATTTAGGTTGAACTAATAAATTTATGATGATGCTATATTTTCCTACTTCGATATGTTTACTATTTGTTAAAATATGTTCCGATTAATTTATAAAATATGTTCAAATTTCATAAATTATGTTCGCAATGCAAATGTGATATTATAAAGTATTGCAATATTTTCTGACCATAGAACACACCGAATCATAAGATACAACAATATAAAAAATATTCTGGGTAAAACAGTTCTGTCGACTTTAAAATATTAATTAAACTATAGAAAAATACTTGAAAGCGGTAACAGCGACAAAAGTGGTGTGTGTATCATCACCTTATAAAATCTAGAAGCCTTGATCTCTAGAAAGACTTAAAGGTTTTGCAGAAAATAAACAATTAAGGAGCAGCAAATGTATTTAATACTGACAGTCATGTCTAAATTAAAAGCAAGACTCTTTGTCCCAACGCAAAAATACTAACAGGAAGAAGTTGTTAAAACTATTTGACAATAACATTCAGAAAATGTTACAATATCCAACTTCTCAAAAACAAGCAACATAGAAGCTTACCAACATCAATAACGATCACCTTGTGGTGATAACATGGTTACTCGTAATTTGAAAGCTGAATGTTACCTGTAACTTCAACTGCAAGCCCACTGACTATTGAGGCTTAGTCCGCGAAGGATAATGAACTTTGGACAGGATCTAGAAATATTTTTGAAATTATTAAATGAAAATTTGGGACTTCTTTTCCTTGGATCAAGTCGTATTTATTATTTTTTAAAATATTGACACAGAAATGAAAATTATATATATATATTAGTTATTATTAGAATAAACTTTGGTAAGGAACATTATTTTATGTGTAATGTGTAATTTAGGAAAAATCTGAAATTATATCTGTCTAATTAACTAACTAACTATATATATATATATAGTTAAAAATTTTATTCTAATAATGAGCTTAACATATAATCATGATAATGAAAAGTGTTACCGGGAGTAATTCTTTCCATTGAATGTGCAGTATGCTACCACCCAATAGGAGGGGAGGAAGCTATGTTTTGAATTTATGTTTATGCTCGCATACCATTATTAATTGTATAAATGGAGTCAGTTTTCTATAAAGTAATAGAGGTGCTTGTTGAATGTTTCAAAATTGACACCTTTAGCTAATTATGATAGTTAAATGTATTTAAAGAAAAGAAATCGGCTTGTTACCAACTTCTATGTGAACTACAGCAGGCAACATAGAAGTAAATTAGCAGCCACAATATGGACTACAGTAGATAACGCTTCAGCAACTAAAAGCTCCATTTGGTTGAGCTTGAGCATTCAGCAAATATGTCTTCATCTTAAAGTCAATAAAGAAACATGGTTCTTAACACAAATTAAAACTGCCACAAGAGACATTTTGATAAAATGTATATTTCTTATCATAAAAAATCTTCATCAGAAAATAAAAATTTATAATTTTATAAAAGTTTATCAGCATTATATATTTTTAGATAACACTAAAAATTGAAATTGCAATACGTATTTAACAAAAAAAAGTTATAGCTGTACATTTTCATTCAAAAAATTATCACAGGAAAAATATACCCCTGAACTAACTAAAGTTATTTTTATAATTGAGGTGAAATTATATTCGGGTTGCATAGATCACAATAATAAAAAAATCAACTTAATTTATTGAAAAATTTAGTCAAAAGACATAAACTGATTTAAATATAAATAATAAAATACCTTTAACAGATGAAAGGAGAACGAAACCTTATGAAGGAGTTGATCAATATAAAAATCTTGAGTATCCGTCTGTAAACTTGAACGTAACCATTCTAGCACAGTCCCTGTTACTTTGCTGAGTTAAACAAGTCGTCTCCGAAAATCCAGCAGATGGGATAAGGAAGAGACTGCAAATATTATGAATATTAAGGCACCACTAAACTGTTGAATTTTGACAAAAATACTTTCAGCGTTAACTGAAATTGATAAGAAAAATAATCAAGAACAGAAAATGTTGAGTGCTGATACAAGAACTGTCGCGTTAACCCAGAAATCATAGCAACAGATACCATAAAAGCAATAGGATTATCAATTCATAATTCTATTTTCTGATACTAATAAGATTAGTTGAAAGCATCTGGTGAAAATTTGGCAAATTTGACTTATGGGATAAGGCTTTATTTAACAATTTTTTTGAAATTGAGGGTGTGTTGGAATTTAAGCCCATATAAGTAAAACTTTTGCGTGCGAGGAGTGGATGGATTTAGTTGTCTCAATGTGGAAGGAGGGAGCCAAAAACCTTGAAAAAAATCCGTGGCAGATAAACTGGTCTGAATTTATAATTTAATAACATATATGCAGGTGCTTGTGCAGCTGTAACTATTTTAGAGTAAATTCAAAACTGACTTATTATATATTCAAACATCTCTAATTCTGCAACCTGGATGCTGAATTTGTCGATATAAAAACCAGAAGGAGTGATCCGAGACAAAATCACAGAAAAGTTTATAACTTTGCAAGATGATGGATTTTTAAATTGCGCGAAACAAAATTTTTGAAAAAAAGGCTTCTTAGCCACTGGCAAAATAAATAACAAAAAATACTTTAGTAATGTAATGTTAACTAAAACTACTCAGATAGTTTTTTATTTGGTACACTGAATGTTCCTTACGGTGGCATCTAAAATTCGAATCTTTGTAAAAATACACCTAATATTGACCTTGTCCTTTATAAGCCCAAGGCACATCTGAAGAGAGCACACAAGATTAAAAACAATAAGACTACCATTGATGTTATCAAAATATTAAGTGACATAATAGATGGTTATTCGCAAAATCATTATTTAGAAAGATTATGGAATTAAAAATTCATTCATTAACGAACTACAACATTTGAAAAAGGTAATTAAATAATGGATATTGTTGACTATTAAGAGGTTTTCGCTACATGTACATGTATAATAACATTGTATTTTTTTTTAAATGAATATATGTTAATCGTGTGATTAAAGGTTTACTTAATAAGTAGTGCACTGCGCTTTTTATAAAAAGAATTGAAGAAGTATGTTTTAAAGGTTGGCTGGATCATGCATTTCATGTAGCTTTAAAATACATCTTAAAAAATATTACATAGAAATGACACCTTTATGTCAATACATATTAGTTTACTATTTAGGTCTATATATTGTATCACATAAACTACGTTAAGGAAACTTTTGCTCGTCGGTCATACATGAGTGTAGAATATTCTAATAAACATTAATTTTACAAAGAAAAAATTTCTGACTTACAGTGGATAAATTTAAAACATTAAAAAATGTAAAGAAATAATGAATAACATTGGTTGCGTAAAACATTTTGGTATTATATAAGTTAATTTCAGGCATATTGTTTGATGTACCAAAATTCAATCTGTTTATTTACACCGAATCTTTTTAATAAGTCGTGAATTGTATCTACAGGAAGACACATTTATTCAATTCGTCATATTTAGGTTTTTTAAAATTAATAACTACAATCAAACAATTGACTTCCAATTCATGATTCCAACGTAATCTCATCAAATTTTTTAAAATGATAAAAAGCTATATAAATGCTCTAATAATTTGGGATTTGTACTATCACTAAATTAATTGATTTTTTTGTTAACAGAGTACATTTACATAATTAAATTAAAATTTTACTTAAACATGTTTCAATGGTTTTTTAGTAGTCTTATTACTCCTTCAAGGCAAAAATGACCTTTAATCAATTTTCGTATATAGTAGTTGAAAAGTCATAAAAACTCAGGTCTAAAGCTTTTAAATGCAATGTCAAAATAAACTTTTTAAAGAAATATTTTACATATAAATAATTATTGAGTACAGATGATTGAAAATATTAAAAAAAATGATGATCAAAGATAGAGACGTTTAAATAATTAAGAAATATAAAGCTTTAATTGAAAATAACAATAAAAAAGTATTAAATATATCATTATTCAAAATTATAAATTCACTTACAAATTGTTTATATTGAAGACAGATAAATAACTGTTTATAAATGTAGTAAGAGTTTTTCACTAAATTTATCTCCCCACAGGTTCTACACTGGAATCTTTACCACGCTATTCAAAATCTTGTAAAATAAGTGCCGATTTTTAGAATTGGCGTACTTTAAGATTCCTCCAAAGCTAAACGGATCTAGGTAGAATTTGTTTCATTAATTTAAGTAAAAATGTTTGTATTCTTAGTTTGGATAAAAACATTTATTGCGGATTCCCCACCCTCAATATCTTGGTTTTATACAATAGATTTCAATAATATAGATCATTTAGGAATTAACTAAGATCAATCTCGGGTCAAGTGATAATTAGTCATTTGTTTTTTTACTTCGGCAGTTTTTTCAAATCAGTATAAGAGGTACTATTATATTTACTTGATAAGAAAATTATTAACCAATGTGCATTTTCTCATTTCCTAACGGTAGGTGGATAAAAAATGGTCTCATCATATGTCCACTTTAAGAAGGCATTAAGCTTAACTAAGAGAGAAATAGCCTGCACTTTTGCAATTTTATTAAATTGTATAAATCCCTAATATTTTAAATTTTTATAATAAATAATAAAAGTATATTTAAGGAAAATTATTTTTGTTAAATCAAAAGTAAGAATTAATACAACGGTATTCCAGTTTAAAATATTAATCATGGCTTCTTGCCGCAGACTAATTGATATTTTTCTTTAAAATATATCTGCAGTTTTAAATAGTTTTTGTGGTTTTTATTATGGCAGTAAAGCGCAAATATTAAAAAGTAATATTAACATAATATTCAAATTATTGTTTTATCAAAAGTAAACAATAGTAGTAATCGACTATGAAAATAGCGGCAGCGTTCGTCGCAACTAATTTCATAAATAAAGTTCTTTTTAAAAGTGTCTATCTATCTATAAAAAAGAAATTCTAATTTCTATACATAGGATTCTCTATTATAATATTTCATTTTTAAAATAAATAGTGCTTTTGATTATTTTAGAATGACAAAATAAGATTATATTTATTAAGTCTGAGTGGAAGTGCAAAATAATCAAGCAATCTTTGATACAATATATTTTTTGTTTTCTTATGTGGCGTGTGGTGGCCTAAACTGCTTTTTTGTTTTGGCTTTTTTATGCTTGGCTATCCAGGTTTGATTCCCTCAAAAGACGTATCTTTTTTATTATTTAATTCTTCTTTATAATTTATCCTTTTGAAGTTTTAATGAAAAGTATCAACAATAGATACCTTTAGCTAAAATTTTAAAGAAATATTTTATTGAAATGTTTATCCTTTAGAGATGTGCAAATAATAATTAGGTTTTTTTTTTTAAATTTAACTTAAAAAAAATTATTTTGAAAATATATTTCAAAGCATGAAAATAGTCTAAAACAGATAATTATCCCCTGTCTGATTCTATTCATTATAAACAAATGTGAAAAACTAGTCCTTGAGAGATTCATATGGGTGTGTAAAATTTTCCAATAACTATTTGTATCAGTCTTTGTTAAGAAACCACCTACATTAGGTCAGCTTTATAATGATGTATCTACAATAATAGGTCAATTTTTCCTCAGTCAGTAATAATAAATTAAACTATTAAAATCTTTTGTCGAGTTGTTATTTTACTGAAAAATTATAATGTAATGCAAAACTAGAAACTACTTTTAATCGATCAAGATGTTGTGTTTTTCACTGTTAAATAACAATACATATACAATAATAAATAAAGACCTTGCTGCGCAAAGGATATTAATTTGCTCTAAGAGTTTATTGCATAACTGTGAATAAAATATTTAGAATTTCATCAAAAAAGTTGGTTTTCTTGTGATTATCCTGGGATGTAAAATAAATTGTTAAATCAGCTAAAATTCAGCCAAAAATTTTTCCAGGAATAAAACCCTAATGGGTTGTTTTTATATAAATTTTCTTTTTTTTACATTCTTACTTCTGATGCAGCTTGTATTAATTGGTAAAGGTTTAGTTGGTATATCATCCATGGTAAGAGTAAATGTGGTAAGATTTGGTTTCCTAAGCAGTTCTGACGACTTAAAGCGTGATTCATTCAAGTTAACACCAATCAGCTTTCGCTTCAAAATATACTTTCCGATCGCTCCTAAAGAAAATATAACATTAAAAAAATGAGCTTTGTTAATCAGTAATTATTTCAGAATAACATGAAACTAATATTGTCAATAACACAAAGTAGCTTAGGTAATTAATGAAATTTCTCATCTATTAACCTTCTGTTGAACTGGATGTAATTTCAATTGTAATATGTGATGAGTTAGACTTGACATCTGTCTTTACAATTGTTACTGCATTTGGAAGATTTTTCAACTCCGTCTGTAATATAGTACTTGTCAGTTGGTTGATCTGCATGGGAACTAAAAGTAAATTTTAATAAATTATTTGTCTTAATTAATTTGAGAGGAAATATTGATAATGATGATCTTAAAGTATTCTAATAGAACATATGTTGGAAACTTCAACATAAAAGTCTCAATAAAATATTTATATTCAGATGATCTTAACAATGAAAACTTAACCCAAAAGGACATGATAGAAGATAATGAAGAAAAGTTATAAAGCAATGATAATGTTACAATTTTATTCAAATTAGATTTCATAAAAAAAAATAAAAAAAAAAATAAGTGTGGAATCAAGCCATTAAAAATTTAAAAAAAAAATGGAGTTCATTACTTTTCATTTTAATGTAAAATTAGTTTAATGAGTTAAAGAAAGTTGACTAAAACTTCTCAAGAAAAATTACACAAAAAAAGGAAAAACAAAAATATAAGATTTTTCATTAAAAATAAAGTTGAAATTTAATATAAGAAATTATTTCTCAGTAGATTTTTGTATTCATCAAATAATTATCGGTACGACCTTTATTAAAAGAAAATACGTACTAAAATAGATAAACTTTGGTTTATTGGTTTACTTCGAGTTACAAGCGTTTTGCAAGACAAGCTACATTTTATCACAAAATCTAACTGAGTATGCGAGGCAGCTATAACCCTACTCAGTAGTTCCCTTAGCCACGGGGGTCAGCTAACTACGGCTCGCGACCCACATGCGCTCTTTTACGATGTCCAGTTGCTGACTACTTCTGATGTCAGTTGCGGCCTTCCAGTTCCATGTGCTAAAATGATAATAATTAGATTGACTTTTTATATACCTAATCCTAAACAAAAACTACCATAATATTGAAACAACAATTAGTGGCTCTTTAAAAAAGAAAACTGAGAAATTGTAAATTACTAACTTTTAAATCTTTCCATACTCAAAAGATTGCTGACCTGCCTTAAGTTTTGCATTGGTGCAAGCTTGAGGTATAGAATTCATCAATTCTATAGCTTTAGCCTAGTAGTACTTAGGGATACTCTCCTAACACAAAAGCCAACCACCTTTACTACCCCCAACTTAAAGTCGGGACCCATTTAAAAAGCTGGATGAACTTGAGGACTTTCACCAGGAACATGAAACTGTTTCAGTGGTTCTCATCAAGATCGAAAACCGAGGGACTCCTCAGGATTTATTAGAGTATAGCACTGCAACAGCTCAAGCTGTCGGCCCGCGAGCATCTAGACGTATTGTTAGATCTACCATATTTCACTGCTTTTTCTAAGATAGCGGGAGCTCCTACAAACTAATTGTCAATGAGGAAATGACTCTGCCCAATGCGTCTGATTCTTTCAACAGTATTGTCTAATATCTGATAATAACTATTACTTTAACTTGTTACTGTTTTGGCTGTGAGTTACTGCTATACTATGTGAAAACTAACCCTTGTTTATAAGCAAATAGGTTTAGAAATTCATCAACTCTAGTAAAGAAATTAGTAAAAGTAGGACGATTAAAGTTGCCTTAAAGCCCAAAGGGCCATCCGAAGGCAGATGAAGTGTAGGAGTACATCAGTTACAGTAACCCTCAGCAATACAAGAGGACTGTGAGGTTGACAGCAAAGAAGTTGTGGTTGGTGCTTCAACGCCTTACTCCCAACTTTCAGTCAGGTACCTTTACATTTTTAGCTGGGTGGACTTTAGGGACACCCGGGACATGAAAAGAAAAATGCATGGGTTTTCTTGCTAAATATGGAACTAGGAACACTTTTCCTCCCTATAAGTTAACAGTTGATTAAATCACATCACATATTTTCATCTACTAAAAGTGTTTAGAGCCATCATTATGGTTAAAAGTATCAATAGTGTCTGCGAAATGCCTACTTATACCCAGAGAGGCGGGTTTTGTTTATTACTAACTGCCTTATCGTATTTTGTGAAATTTAAGCTAGAAGGTACAGATTTTAGAAGCCGCCAAGCACCAAGTGTAAGGGAAAAAGGAATATTAATGCTAAGCTAACAGACGTAACTGGTGTATTGATCAGAAATTAAGAAAACATCTTTTACAATGATTGAGTACAATAACTTTGCTTATTAAATTTTTAAAAAGAAATTATAAATAATTATATTCATTGTGATTATCCCATATATTTTAGTTAGTTGTTTCAAACCAATTATAAAAGTTTATAAAATAATTTCTTATTATCAAATCTGCTTAATAACTAGAAGCTTTTTTGGATTCAGCACTTTTATCAAGAACCAAAGAAATGCCTATAAAATCTATAGTTTACCGCTACTATATATGCATATTATAAATCAAGTTATTCTGTTTGAAAAAAAGGGCGAAATATACACTTACTTTTTTATGAAAATAATCTACACCATAATGAAACTATTCATCTAAAACTACAGTTCAAATCAACTACTTAAGTACAAAGTGTTCCAGAGTTACATTTTGCAGTACTAAATATAGACATTAGATTATTTAATGAAATGTTACTATACAGATATTATAGATTAAAATTTTAATCATACTCAAGTAAGCCTATGGCAAAACAACCGAGCATAGGACTGTTCATAGCAAAGAAAGTTATTGTCTGTATATATCATCAACTATCTTTTATGACAGTCCCGAGATGCAGCTGGCTACTGACACTCTGAAAATAGGACATTTGTTCTACATAATGTTATTTATAATCTGGAGTTTTCAGAAATACATTTTTGGTTCAATTAAATTTGTCACAGCAAATGGAAATAAACTTGATGTTAGAATTAGCAAAACGACAAACCTGAATTTCGGAGCGATTCTGACGAGAAGATTAAAATTGATAGTGTTGAACTTCATACCTGGGCTGAGGCCAATGTCATGTCGATTTTAGTGAGTTCAAGTCTATAATTTCCGAAGTGAGTGGTATCCCAATGTCTGAGAGTTGAAAGAGCTTTGCTTCCCATGCCACCGACAAACTTCTGTATGAATACCTGTGAATACCAAAAAAGAATAATCAAAAATAAAAATAAAAGTCATCATAAGAGGACAATGTGTCGTCAAAGTCCATGTAAGGATGAGTGAGAAATCTCTTAGATAATCCGATAGCACTGACCAGTGGACTATCATTAATGGTAACACTTCTTTCATCCCAGCGCCATTCGTCTTCGTAACCACTGCGACCATTTTTGTAGCTTAGAGCATGATGCTTTTAATTATTGAACCAGGAACCCTATAGGTCCGACAGTCAAGTGTGTTGCCACCGTGGACAATACCCGCGCAAGCGCTAAATGGTTACCGTTTTGGAAACTTGGTAAATGGTTTCCATTTTGGCATGACGGCAATATGAAGTAACATTTACATTCAAATATTTATTATCTATAACATAATTAAAAGACTTAGGAGCTTGAAGCTTATAAGAATGGAATAAAGATGAACAATTGAATGTTGATATTAATTATCATTACACTTACAAATTTGACTATTTATATATCTGCATTTTTTATTTATTTTATATTGATTTTAATATCAAGCATTATTCAAATATTTTTTAAAGAAAACGAAATGTCTAGTGATGAATCAACGCTTTCTATGTAGTGAATTATTTTAGAAATTTTCAAAGATAAATGCTATATCATGCTCTAGACATTGGAGAACAGTGATACTACTAGAAGTCTATATTACTATTGTTTCGTTTTAAGATTTTTGAATACAAATAATAAATACTCAATACATGTTTCAACTTAATGAAGTTAATATGAATAATTTTCAACACTACAAAAGCTATAGGATATAGAAGTAGACTATGATGTTGTGCTCCCCCTCTCCCTCTCTGCGGGCGAAGATATCCCCTGTTGGCAGTTATATATTAGGCTTTATGTTACGGCATACATGTTTTATGTTAATTCTGCTCACTGTTGCTTGTGAAAATAAATGAACAAGCGAACAACTCGGTGGCAAATAATTGAACTCTGCCTCAGCCATAATATCGATGTGAGAAAAACACGATAACGGAAAATCATTTTTTGGGGTCCTTGCCACTTCTTATCAGCTTGTAAACAGGAAGTTGATTGATGCAAAATTCCAGAAATTATTTTAACTTGTAACAAATAATTAGAATATAAAAAAATGTCGTAAGAAATGTATTATTTCATCATTGCTAAAACATCCCTTCGACTAATAAAAGAATTTTGAATTTCTTGTTAAAAAAAAAAAAACATGCAGCTAAATCTTTAAATCATATGAAAATAATAAAAATAGATTAGTAAATATCTACAAATCTGAAGTAATATTTACATGAAATTAATGCTAAAATAACAAGGATAATCATAGTAGAACAGCAATAGAAACTTAATATATTATTAAGAAAATCTACTACAATAATGTGGAAAAAAATTAGGATTAGATTCTTCAAACTTAATGCATGTATTTGGAAACTTTAAAAATTTATATACATGTAGTAAATTAATTTACTATTATTAAGTGTATATATTTTCTACCTTGTATCTGAGCATGTACAAATTGGCAGAAACTTGCAACATTCAATAATCTCATAATTTATACGAAATTTAAAGGACAAAAGAATCCACCAATGGAAATATTATGGGTCGTTCGTGCCAACCAACTGCTCTAGTCAATATGTTCCGACACACACAAACTTCTGTCTATGAAGCACTGCATCTGTTGTCCCATTTTCTTATATACATACAATCCCGACCTTTTTAAAAAAACAAAATAAAAAATAAAAGGAAGAAATTTAACCAGTAGAGGACTAGTAAGATGCAACACTAATATGTTGATGTTATTTATTTAAACTTTATCTTAAATTATAATTTAGAAAGATGAACACCAAATTCATACTTGGAACAAAACCTATTTTTTCAAAAGAAATAATTTTGAACTCTTGAACGGATCATATTGTGACAAAGTTACAACCGCCTACCCATTACAATTTCTGAAGCATCTTTAGGTGTTAAACGATTTGATCTCTTTGCTGATGTTTGGTTGTACTGTACATTCTTTACATCTAAGATAAGTATAATTATAAACAACTTTGAAAAATTATCTTAGAAAACTTGAAAACAATCAGAATAAAACCATTTACTACGACAGTGGGAAGGATGACGGTGTGTAGATATTCAGCTGTTGAGAGTCACAGATTACGATTCTCGATCTCAAAAGAATATTTCAAAGTCGTATTAAATCACTTAGCACACAAGTGGTACCTGACCTTGAATTTGGGGAGTAGAGGAGCGGCTGGGCATTGTGCTAACCCCCCCCTACGTTCACACCCCCCCCCCCCAGAAAATAAAAGAATTCACTTTCATGCGTAGCGTAACCGAACCTGATTAAAAAATTAGATTGTAATTAATTGTATAAGTGATTTTAGGAATTTACCACCCCCAATCCCTATTTTGCCCTGAAATTGAGATAATGTTGTATTAAAAAATAAAGCATTATAATTTTAGTGTCACCACCGCCTATAAAAACCTCGACCTTGCATCAAAATACTATTTACATCAAAATATGGTTAAAGCGATATTACTTCTGAGCTTGCCCTTCATTTCAAGACAGGTGAGATATTTCTAAAACAAAAAAATACAATGAAACAGGTGTGAGAAAAGATAATTCATTCTAATTTAGTTATGATAGTAGTATGAACAATAATCATGATTACTACAGGATAATCAAATACTGCTTTTCAAGCTATTCTGAGTATAAACACGAGATTACTGCAAAAGTGAATTTAAATACTAGCCGGACAAATAGAGGAAAACAACAACAAGCCGCACCTGTAAAAGTTTGATACATTCCAATGCCATTGCGATGTATTTGTTTTTAAGTTACTTGCTGGCAGTGATCTATGATTTAAAGATAAGGTTTCCCCCTTTCTGATATATTTACAAAGAGAAAATGATTCACAACTATAGCTTCCCAAAAAAATGTCGCAACCTGCCAAATTGCCCGCTGGTAAAGAGCTGACGATTACCTGAAATATAATAAAATTTGTGAAATTATTTTTTATAATTAATAAATAAATCATAGTCAAAATATATGACAAAGAATTGAAATTCTAAGAAAACTTTTTCTGTTCAAATAAGGAGTATTAAGCTACTGTTATCTTTAAGCTCTGCCTGTGTGCACACATTACTGTCTTTTTATTTAACAAAATTAGCTTGTCTGTGAAAAACACTCATGAACAAAGTAACCCCCCCGACTTGTTAAGTAAACTATAGTTTGATAATTTACCAATGAATTTTTTTTTTCTGTTCAAAACTAAATAATAACCATTCGCCCGCCATCAGAACTCTAGAATCCATATCTGTAATTATTATTGTATTATTTGTTGCAATCAGTTTTTTTAAAAAAAGTTAAATTATAACATTAGATTACTTGTTTGATCAAAAGTGAAACTAAAGGATGGATGAAAAAGATAAGCCCCCTTATTTATATACGCAGCTACAGAAAAGGTAAAAAATATATACAATTTGAATCTGGTAATAATATTCTGAAAATATAAATCTGTATATGTATCACTGTTTCACGAATCAATAGAATAACCCAATGAAATTTTTATTCTTATTTAATATTGTATTTAATGACTTACAATGTATCATTCAGGGCGTCTCAGCTCACATTTCTGTCCTTAAAAATAGATATTTTTTATCACATTAATAAAACAGAAAGCTGGCAAAATTTACTTTTATAAATCAATTATAAATAAAATTATTATTAAAATAGATTATCAAAAAGAAAAGAAATAATATTTACATTAGCTTATGTGATTATAATAAAATTTAAATTTATCATAATATTGTCTTCAGGAACCCCACTTATAATATTTAACACTTTAATAATATGTGAATTCAACAGATTCAATAAATTAGTGTTAGATCGTAAAAAAATCTATTGAGCGAAAAAGCGAAGCTTGTAGAAATTTACATTTATCAAGTTTTAATTTTTTTAAAAAAGGTTGTAAGATAAACAACTTTAGTAACATTTTAACTTAATGTCAAGTATTTTGAAATTTTAGATAGCTCAATGCCTGAAAATAATGGAAGTGAGGAACAATGGACATTTTAGAAGTATTTATAATTCACAACAGAGGAGATGTGCAACGTGTCATTGGTTTGTTATGCATTTTCTTTAATTTTCCATTTGAAATCAAGCGAGAAGCCAGTGACAATCATTGTGTTTTGGAAGTTCAACTGTTTGTCAGAAATATATGGAGATTTCTACAACAGTTCTGTGTAAAATTATGTCGATGATAATTATTTTTATTCAATTGCTGGAATTGCTATCATCTGCACAGTAAATATGCTGGCATGTGTAAATCAGGTCTAAATAAATAGGCCTTACAGACAGTTACTGGGGCAGAAATTAACAATATGCTTTCCCGGCAGGGGATTTGAACTGTGCAGCAAAGCTTATTATGACACTTACATTTTCATTAGTAAATAGTTTCCCCCAACTTTAATCGACAGCTCATTAGGCGTAACTCATATGAAAGTGTTAAACCGAAGTAGGATCCCCGACAGAGTTATATTGTTATTAAAATTCTGATGAAACAAAAAATGACCAATATCTTTCAAACCTATGCCAAGTACCCACCCTTTAATGAGTCTTTTTGTTATCAAAATGAATATTATAAATGAATTTCAAATATCCCGAAATGTTAAAAACCTATAAATGTGCATCTAAAAGTTCACTAAAAAACAAATCCATCTCCAACTTATTGTGTTTCATGATTAAAGAAAATAATACCAAGAAGCAAAATATGTAAATACTTTATTATAATTAAACTTGTAAATAACAAAATAAAACTAAAATTTATGTTAAGTAGTTTAATCTGATATTTTCACGCAATTAAATTAAGAAAATACTCTATC
>JAGDYQ010000027.1:2641222-2748764 GCA_021962125.1 Bulinus truncatus | reverse complement strand
GCAAGGAGAAAAAAATATTGGATTTGGCTTATTTGCTGCCCACACTAACCGTTATAAAAGGCCAACTACAGGAAATGATTGTGCGACATAAACACCCGCTCACGGTGTGTGAACCCCTTGCCAGAGCTGTCATTGATGGAATTAATGCGCGATTCGATTATATATTTTCTGACCCAGAGGCAAAACTGGTGCAGTTGTCAATCCAAAATTTAAGACCGACTGGATTGACAGCTTGGATCACAAGGCTGAAGTTGTACAAACATTAAAGCGTTCGTGCAGTGCGCTGAGTGCAGTTCAAATTCAACTTACTCGGCAGGATGGTGCAGCTTCAGTACAGTCAGCAGTACCGATATCCGAATCTACAGATTTTTTTGCTTGTTTTACTGCGCGGCGGATGGAGCAGGATGAGTTGCTTAATAGCAACAGTTCTGCTGAAGTAGACAGATATCTTGAAGATAAATCACCAGAAGCGCTGTCATTAGCAGCCTACCCAAGTATTAAGAAACTATACCTGCAACTGAACACTGGACTTCCGGCTAGTGCTGCAGTTGAACGCCTGTTTTCTTTGGGTGGGCGTGTTTTTATGCCATTACGTTCAAGGCTAACCAATGATCATTTTGAAATGATGGTCTTCTTACGTGCTGCCAAGTGGTGAAGTGATTGGCCTACAAATTGTGCTTTGACATTGTATTTTATAGTTTTAACTTTTTTGAAAATTAAAATATTTTGTTGTTCTGAAAAGTATTGGTATTGTATTGGTATCGATTTTGGCAATACATTTTTACTTGAGTATTTGTATTGGTATTGGCGATACTATTTTAATGAAGTATTGGTATCGGTTTTGACGATACAATTTAAGAGTATTGTTAACAACCCTGTTAAACGATTAAATACAAAATAAGTTCGTATTCTAATGTATTATTTTATTCAGTGCTTTTCTAGTAAAAAAAAATAGGTTCTGGTACTCAGTGATGGATTGCTTTACTTTTAACTACTAGTTCGCACCTATTTTAATTCCTATTGCGCGCAATTTTAAATGAATTCTATTTTAACAAATTAATAATATAATAAATTAATAATAAACGTTAAAATCAAGAAAAGTAATAATTTTTCCCCACATTGAAAAAGGTGCTGGTATGCCTGGCCCCTAGGCTGTAGAATTTTAACGCTACGATCGAGGCTGGTAATACCGGCTGTGGCTAATGGCAAATTTATAGCAGGAAAATCATAGCCCATGTTTAGTAGGAATTCATTCGTTTATATCATTTATAAATTATGGTGGGGGGGGGGGTGACTGGGGGAGGGAGATGAAAACTTGCAATTCGAATACTTATTTACGCCATGGTTGCGGGTTCAACTCCCAGCATGACCAGTCACATTTATTGTCACAATAATCTCTCCATTAGTACAACCATCCTACTATCGACTATGGTAAGGATTAAAGAAGGGCTTCATATAAACAGCCCATTATTGGTTTATATGATCAAAGAGATAAACTTCTCACCCTCAAAGTGACTTAATAAAATAAATGCACAGTAAGCCAGTCGACAGTCTTGCCAGAAAGGCTTTTTTTTTTGCCAATTTTGGTGGGTGTTTTCTGACATCGGCCCCTCCCCCGGGGGGGGGGTTAAACTTAATGGTGAGTTTATATTGGGCTCAACATTTTATTTACTTTCATTTGAAAAATGAAACATACCATTAAAAAATGTAAGTAATTTTTGTCAAGCTTTTCACTTTTACTAATTTAGTGGGTTTTGGGTTTTCAACGGGTTTCTTTTGAGTTTAGTTTTATTTTGTTAAAAACATCTATCAACTCTGTAGCCTGTAGCTATGACGCGTTATGTTTTTTGGTTTAGTGTGTGAGTTTTTCAAAATGGTGTTTAGAAATATAACAAAAAGGAATGAAAAAAAAAGTTTACTAATATGTCCAGTCATATTACACATGACTCACTTTGTGGTTCAATTTTCCTTGTGTTGTTTGCATGTTACTTAATGAATATCAGCCGCGTCCTGCCACTTTCACTAAAATTTTTAGTATAGGTTGGTTATCTATTCAGTCTATACTCTATTGACATTGTTTACGAGTTGTATTGTATAATACTTAAAAAATATGAGGACTATAAAATCACTGAATTAGTTTTAAAAGCTAAGTTCATAATCATATCCTAAGGCTATATATTTTTTTTCCTTTGTACTGCAGCACCTTCGCAATGCAGTCTGAAAATTATACACTCCAAGTTCTCAACTATAAATATTGTGCCAAAAAAAATCAAGCCTGTAGGAAAGAATGCCTTTTATAAGCAACTGAATTAACAATTTCTTCAATATTTGAAGGATATTACTTATTCTTCAATATTATTTTAATATTTTAAGAACCCAGTAGTTACAAAGCAGTCATTACTAGACCTTGAAAAACATACAGAGCTCTAAATTTATTTTAGTAAAATTCTTGTTATGATAACAGATTTACTTTATTATTATGGCTTATAATACTAACTCTAGTATATTAGAACTCCATATTAAACCTCTAAACTGTATAGAAATGAGATGATCTGCCCATTGAATATCAATATGTTTTTTCTTTTTCCTAACAGGTGAGTTTATTGAGTTGGCAGGTAACCTCATTACTGACAAATATGGAGCCAATGAGCCAGATGAAACAAAAGCAATGATACTCAGGTAGAAAAAACACTTCAAATTCTCGGCCACTTAGGCATTTTTGTATTCAGCATTTAATACAACCTTTTGCTAGAAATAGTGTGCTTAAGTCCCTGTAAGAAGGATGAGAGGAAATCTGTTAGATCCTATAAAACCACAAATGACAGTACAGCTTTTATTGTGCCATTCTTTCATCCCTACCGTAGCTTCGATAGTGCAAGCCAAGACCATGGAGGCACTACTGGAGGTATATGACAGCGGGGACTGGGCCAGATGACCCTGAAATATCCATTGGTCCTCTACCTAAAGATCAAACCAGTGACCCTCAGGGATCTCCATAGTTGAAAATCAAAGCTTTAACTCGCACTCCACCATCCGTTCCTTTTTTTAAATTTTTTTAAATTATCTATTTGAAATAAATAATTTTTTTTTGGAAATGTATTGAAATTTTAACATTAATTAATATTGATTTTCAATAATTAGGTGATAGAGTATTTTTCTTTATTTTTAATTATTTGAAAAGTGTAATATCAGATTAAACTATTTTTAACATTTTAGTTTTATTTTGGTTATTTACAAGTTTAATTATATCAGTGTACTTAAAGACATTTCGCTAGCTTGGTATTCTATTTTCCCTTTAATCATGAAGTTCATTGTAACGCTTGAGCATTTGATTTGCTTTGTGAACCTTTTTTATGACACATTCATAGGCTTTTAACATTTCCTTGCATCTTTGAAATTGTTTGATAAGAATTCATTTCAATAACAAAGACTATTAAAAAGGTGTACTCATGCACATAGGCTTGTTAAGATACTGGCTCACTTTTGTTTCTGATCTAATTTAGAATAACCATATTAATTAATCTGTTCCCCCGTCACCACATTATCCTACTTCGGGTTTAACACTTGTATATGAGCTACACTAATGAGCTAAATACTGTCAGGGGCTACACTATCTTTAATACCCTGAAAATGTGTAAAGTGTCATACAAGCTTTGCTGCACAGTTCAAACCATCTGCTAGGAAGCATATTGCTAATCTCTGCCCCAGTAACTATCTGGTAAGGCCTATTTTACATTTAGACCTGCCTCACCATCCTGCATATTAACTGTGCACATGATAACACCCAGCAACTGAGCATCCCAAACATTGACATAATTTACACTGAACTTTTGTAGAAATCTTGTTATACTTGACAAAACAGTTGAACTCCAAAGCACAATGATTGTCACTGGTTGCTTGATTTCAAATGAAAATTAAAGAAAATGCTTAACAAACCTAATGACACACCTGTTGCACATCTCTCAGTTCATTCTGTTGTGAATTATAGCCATTTCAAAAATGTCCATTCTTTCCCACTACTGATACTCTTAGGCATTGAGCTATCTAAAAAAATTTCAAAATACTTGACATTAAGTTAAAATGTTACTAAAGTTGTTTATCTTACAACCTTTTAAAAAATTAATGAACTTGATAAATAGAAA
This sequence comes from Bulinus truncatus, assembly GCA_021962125.1. Taxonomy (NCBI): domain Eukaryota; kingdom Metazoa; phylum Mollusca; class Gastropoda; family Planorbidae; genus Bulinus; species Bulinus truncatus. The sequence continues at coordinate 2,744,622 of JAGDYQ010000027.1, read as the reverse complement.
TTTCTGGCAGCTTGTCTTTTTTCGCTAAATAGATTTTTACGATCTAGTACTAATTTATTGAATCTGTTGAATTAAGATTGTTTGCCAAGTGTTAAATATTGTAAAATGGGTTCCTGAAGACAATATTATGATATCTTTTACAAGCATTGTATATGCCCCACATAAATCAATGTAAATATTATTTCTTTTCTTTATCTCTTTTCTAATAATAATTTTATTTATAATTGATTTATAAAAGTGGGGCCTTTGTTCTCAGCTTGTTTTCTTTAATGTGATTTTACAGAGTCTATTTTGGTGGACAGAAATGTGAGCTGAGATGATGCTCCTGAAATGATACATTGGTAAGCTCATCAGCGAATTACAATACTTCGACAAAAGGATAAAAATTCCATTAAGTATTCTATTGATTCAGAAACAGTGATACATACTATACAGATTTATATTTCAGAACTACTATTATCCAGATTCAAATTGTATAAATGTTTTTAATCTTCTGTAGATATGTTATATAAATAAGGCTAATCTAATTTCATCCAACCTTTTAGTTTCACTTTTGTTCTGCCAAGTATTCTTATGTTATAATTTAACTTTTTTTTTTTTAAACTGATTAACATATTAATACTACAATATTTTTTTACAGATATGGACTGACCTTTGATGGTACAAATGGCTACATGAAGTGTAAAACAGAAGGGACCTATATTGGTAATTTATCAAATTATAGTTTTACTAACAAGTCAAACCTCTGAATATATGTTAATTTGTTCATGAGTGTTTCACAAGACAAGCTAATTTTTTAAAATATTTATTGAAATATGTGTGTGCACACAGGCAGAGCTTAAAGATAACAGTGCTTGCTACCCTTTCTTTGAACAGAAAAGTTTTATAGAATTTCTTCAATTCTGGGTCATATATTTTGACTATGATTGATTTATTTGTTTTAAAACGAATTCATCATGATTTCACAAATTTTATTATATTTTAGGTAATCATGAAGTCAGTTTTCTTGTCAGCAACGAATATGGCAGGTTAGACATTTTTTTTGGGAAGCATAGTTGTGAACATTTCTCTTAGTAAATATATAAATAAAGAAAAAAAACTTTATCTTTTTTCTCATAGATCACTGCCAGCAAGTAACTTAAAACAAATACATCGTAATGGTATTGGAATGTATCAAACTTTTACAGGTGCGTTCATAAAAAAATTCTGTTGTTGTTTTTTTCTCTATTTGTCTGGCTAGTATTTAAATTCAATTTTGCAGTAATCTGTAGTAATTTCTACTCAGAATAGTAGTTTGAAAAGCAGTGTATTTCATTATCCTGCAGTAATCATAATTATTGTTCATACTACTATCATAACTAAACTAGAATGAATAATTCATCTTTCTCACATCTACGATTGTATTTTTTTTATTTTAGAAATATCTGACCTGTCATTAAATGAGGGCAGCACAGAAGGCAAGACGCTTTTAACCATACATGGGCAATATTTTGATGAAACAGATGCAAAAGCACAAGTTTTTATAGGGGGTAAGTATTACTAAAATTATAATGCTTATTTTTTTAATATTAAACATTGTCCACTTTCTGGGCATAAAATAGGATTAAAAGGATAACCCAAAAATCACTTTTAAAATTAATTACTTTTGTATTTTTATATCGGGGCCATTGGGGCAGATGAAGTGTAGAATTCTTTTGTTTCTATAACCTCGGCATATGAAGGGATTGTGTGGTTAGCACAATGCCCAGCCGCCTTTGCTTCCCCAATTTGAGGTCAAGTACCCATTTAAAGCTGGGTGGACTTGTGGGATGACTTTGAAACACATTTCACCAGGAAATATTCCCATGGTTCTCACCGAGAATCAAACCCAGGACTCTCAGGTCAACAGTCGAGTATCTACACCACTCTGTCATCCTTCCCACTAAATAAATGTAGGTAAATGGTTTATTCTGATTGAGTTTTCAAGTTTCTAAGATATCTTCAAGCTGTTTACAATTATACTTTTTATCTTAGATAAAGAATGTACAGTACAACCACCCATCAGTGAAACAGAGATCAAATGTTTAACACCCAAAGATGCTTCAGAAAATCAGCCACATTATTCCGGTAAGGAAATAAAAATTAAACCAAATTTCATGAGTTCAAAATTATTTCTTTTGGAGTTATAGGCTTTGTCTATCAGTATGAATTTTTGTAAACCTTTTCTAAAATTATAATTCTAAGATAAAAGTTTTAATAAATAAAATAAACATATTAGTGCTGCATCTTACTAGTCTCTACTGGTTAAATTTCTCTCTTTTTTAATTTTATTTTTAAAGGCGGTCGGGGACTGTATGTGTATATACAAAATGGGACAATAGATGCTAGTACCATAGACAGAAGCAAGGCAGCAATGGAACATATTGACCAGAGCAGTTGGTCGGCATCTAACTGGGGACCTCATGCAATACAGATGGTGGGATTCTTTGTCCCTTTAAATTCAGGCAGCTATACATTTTGTTTGAATGCTGCAAGCTCTGCCACTCTGTACATGAGCTCAGACAATGACCCAACTAATAAGGTAGAAAATATGTATATTATAATAATAGTAAATTAACTTCTATACATGTATATGTCTTTGCTTCCAAATACATGTATTAAGTTTATATTATCTAACTTAATTTTTGTCCACATTATATTGTAAAAAGTAGACTTTTCTTAATAATATATTAAGTTCTAGTTGCTGTAAAGGATAATATTTCAGATTTGTAGATATTTACTAATCTATTTTTAGCTATTTCATATGATTTGAAAGATTTGCTACCATGTTTTTTCAAATCAAAAGAAATTCAAAGTGCTTTTTTATTAGTTGATTTAAATGAAGGGATGTTTTTTACGCAATGATAAAATATTTACATTTTTTGCTGACATTTTTTTATGTTCTAATTTCTGTGACAGTTAAAAATAATTTCTGGAACCTCTTGCACGAATCAACTCCTGTTTACTTACAAGCTGATAAGTAGTAAGTAAATATCTTCACAAATATTTTCTGATACTGTTGTGGTTTCTTCTGCACAATTGATAGTTATTGTTGTGGTCATAGATTTGTAGTATATCCTGAGGTTCTTGTATTCATATGTATTAGCCACCTTTATTGACTAATTGTCTAGGCTTGTCATTCTATTGCTTTTCCACCCAGCATTAACCGTGACTAAATACAGAATTAACATAAACATGTATGCTGTAACATAAAGTCTATTTATATAACTTTCAGTCATGATCAGGGATCTCTCTTATAGAGGATGAGGGGAAAGGGGGGGAGTTATATCTCAACATCATAGTCTACTTCTCTCTCATGTCCAATAGCTTCTTTGTAGTGTTGAAAATTATCTGATATTAACCATTCACAGTTGAAACATGTATTGATTATTTACATTTTTGTATTCTAAAAATCTTAAAACGAAATCAATAGTATCATAGACTCTCTAAAGAAATATCACTCACTAAAGTTCTCTTTTTTTTTAATGTATAAAATCCTAGAGCATGATATAGCATTTTGTATCCTTTGAAAGATTTTCTAAAATAATTCACTAAGACGAGGAAAGCGTGATTCATCACTAATATTATTTCATTTTCTCTTAAAAAAATATTTGAATGTAATGCTGACATTAAACAACTATAAAATAAATAAAAATGCAGATATATAAATAGTTAAATTCTGTATAATGATAATAATATCAACATTCAATTGTCATTTTTTTTCCATTATTATATTTCTATAAACTTTAAGTCTTTAATTATGTTATATAATAATAGCCCTTGAATGTAAATAAAACTATTTTCATTTACCAAGTCAAAAATGGCACCATTTACCAAGTCAAAAATGGCACCATTTACCAGCCTTCTTTAAGGGACAGTTGTTCATGTGGTAACACACTTGACTGTTGACCTGAGGGTTCCTGGTTCAATATATCTTCCATGGTGCCTCTAAGGCCATTGCACTATCGGCAGTGGTTGGGATGAAAGAAAATGGTTGGGATGAAAGAAGGTTACCATTAAAACAGTTCCATTCATGCGTTATCGGATCTAAGAGATTTCAACTCATCCTTACATGGACTTCACACACATTAACCTTCTATGAAAACACTTTATTTTATTTTTTGACATTCTTTTTTTTTGTATTCACAGGTATTATACAGAAGTTTATTATGGAAGCAGTTCTTCTAACTCTTTTGTGACATTGATTGCCCACTCACTGAAAACAGACTTAACTCCTGAAATGACTGGCCTAGCCCAGTATGAAGTTCAAGACATCAATTTTAAATCTTCTGTCAATCCCGAAATTCAGGTTTGTTTGTTTTGCGTGTTCAACATCAAGTTTATTTCCATTTATTTGTGGACAAATTTTAATTGAAACCAAAAATGTATTTGAAAACCTATGATTATAACAAATTATGTAATAAAATGTCCTTTATTTCAGAGTGTCAGTATTGCTGCATCTGGGACTGCTAAAGAAATAGTTGATGATATACAGACAATAACTTTCTTGAACAGTCCAGATGCCTCAGTTGTTTTTAGGCTTGATGGAGTATTTACTGGTAAAAAATTTAACGACATCTTTACAGTACATTTTCACACAAATAAATTAATGTCTATTTAGTACTGCAAAATAACCTGAACACTTTGTACTTAAGAGTTGATTTGAACTTAGATGTAGATGAATAGTTTCATTGTTGTGTGATTATTTTCAAAGTAAGTGTATATTTCACCCTTTTTTTCTAAATAGAATAAATTTGACTTATAATATGTATATATAGTGAAACTATGATTTATAGGCATTTTTGGTTCTTGAGCAGTGCTTGTAATCCAAAGCTCCCATATTAATGCAGATTTGATAATAAGAAATTATTTAAACTTTTATAATTGGTTTGAAAAAAAAACAACTAAAAAAATATATGTATTCATAATGAATACTATTTTATACTCTTTTTAAAAATTTAATACAAAGTTATTGTAATCAATCATTGTGTAAGATGTTTTTCACTTCTATCAATGGAATTGTGCTATCTGTTAGCTCAGCATTATCTTTTTCCTTTTTGTTTGGTGTTTCTAAGGCTTGTACCTTCTTAGTTAAAATTTCACAAAAATATGACAAGGCATAGTCATAAACAAAATCTTCTCTTGCAGAGCTACATACTACTCATGATTTATTCCACATTTTACACATTTCCCTAGTTTCATTTAGGGGATGGGTGTTCATGTGATGTAGAGCACTCAACTGTCATCCAGGGAGTGTCCCGGGTTCATATTTCAGTGAAAACCAAGGGATTTTTTCATGTCCTGGTGTCCCCAAGTCCACCCAGCTTTAAATGGGTACCTGACTTAAAGTTGGGGGCGTTGTGCTAACCACACAATCCCTTTGTATGTCAACCACACAGTCCCTTTGTATTCTGAGGTTACTGTAACAGATGTATTCTACACTTCATCTGCCCTGATGAGCCCTTTGGGCTTTAAGGGAACTTAACTTTTACTTTTTTACTAATTTCATTAGAATTGGAGAATTTCTCAATCCTGTTTATAAATAAGGGTTATTTTCACAGTATAGGTAACTCACAGTCAAAACAGTAACAAAGTTAAAAGTAATAGCTTACACAGATATTGACAATATTATTGAAAGACCTAGCCTAGAAGAGTCATTTCCTCATTGACAATTATTTAGAGCTCAGCAGAAAAAGCAGGAAATATGTAGATCTACTACCAGATGCCTATGGGATGGATAGCTGAGCGGTGTAGAGTGCTTAACTGACAACCTGAGGATCCCTGGTTTGATCCTTGATGAGAACCACAGAAATATTTCATGTCCTGGTGAAAGTCCTCAAGTCCATCCAGCTTTAAATGGGTCCCGACTTTAAGTTGGGGGAGTAAAGGTGGTTGGGCTTTGTGCTAGGAGAGCATCCCTTAAAAATTAGCTGTGGCTATAGAAATTGATGAATTCTACACTTCGTTTGCACCAATGGGCTAAGGCAGGGGTCAGCAATCTTTTGAGATGGAAGAGCCAAAAGTTATAATTTACAATTTTCTCAGTTTTTAAAGAGCCACTAAAATTGTTGTTTCAATATTATGGTATTTGTTTAGGATTAGGTATATAAAATAATCTAATTATTATCATTTGCACATGGAACTGGAAGGCCGCAATTGACATCAGAAGAGCCGCAACTTGACATCAAAAGAGCTGCATGTGGCTCGCGAGCCGTAGGTTGCTGACCCCTGGGCTAAGGGAACTACTAGTAGGCTATAGCTCCCTCGTATATTCAGTTAGATTTTATGATAAAAATGTAGCTTGTCTTGCAAAACACTTGTAACTAAAGTAACCAATAAACCAAAGTTTATCTATTTTAGTAATGTATTTTCTTTTTATAAATGTTACTGATAATTATTTGATGAATACAAAAACCTACTGAGAAATAATTTTTATACAAATTTCAACTTTATTTTTAATGAAAAATTATATTTTTTTGTTTTTCTTTTTTTGTGTAATTATATTTTTCTTGAGAAGTTTTAGTCAACTTTTAACTCATTAAACTAATTTTACATTAAAATGAAAAGTAATGAACTCCATTTTTTTTTTAAATTTTTAATGGCTTGATTCCACACTTATTTTTTTTTTTATTTTTTTTTATGAAATCTAATTTGAATAAAATTGTAACATTATCATTGCTTTATAACTTTTCTTCATTATCTTCTATCATGTCCTTTTGGGTTAAGTTTTCATTGTTAAGATCATCTGAATATAAATATTTTATTGAGACTTTTATGTTGAAGTTTCCAACATATGTTCTATTAGAATACTTTAAGATCATCATTATCAATATTTCCTCTCAAATTAATTAAGACAATAATTTATTAAAATTTACTTTTAGTTCCCATGCAGATCAACCAACTGACAAGTACTATATTACAGACGGAGTTGAAAAATCTTCCAAATGCAGTAACAATTGTAAAGACAGATGTCAAGTCTAACTCATCACATATTACAATTGAAATTACATCCAGTTCAACAGAAGGTTAATAGATGAGAAATTTCATTAATTACCTAAGCTACCTTTTGTGTGTAATAATATTAGTTTCATGTTATTCTGAAATAATTACTGATTAACAAAGCTCATTTTTTCTAATGTTATGTTTTACCTTAAGGCGATCAGTACTTTTGAAGGAAAGCTGATTGGTGTTAACTTGAATGAGATCTGCGTTTTACTTCAGTCAGAACTGTTTTAGGAAAACCAAATCTTACCACATTTACTCTTACCATGGATGATATACCAACTAAACCTTTACCAATTAATGCTGCTGCATCAGAAGTAAGAATGTAAAAAAAGAAAATTTATATAAAAACAACCCATTAGGGTTTTATCTCCTGGAAAATTTTGGCTGAATTTTAGCTGATTTAACAATTTATCTTATCCCAGGATAATCACAAGAAAATTAACTCTTTTTGATGAAATTTAAATATTTTATTTCACAGTTATGCAATAACTTAGATAAATGTTATCATCCTTTAGCGGCAAGGTCTTTTATTTATTATTGTATATGTATTGTTGTTTAACAGTGAAAAACATCAACACTTTGATCATTCAGGGATTATTGTATAGCAGCTTCAAGCTTTGCATTACATTATAATATTTCTAGTTGATAAGCTAACAACTAGGATACAAAGATGGGCTACAAAAACAATAGTTTAATTTATTATTACTGACTGAGGAAAAATTGACCTACATTGTAGATTCATCATTATAAAGCTGACCTTAATGCAGGTGGAGTTCTTTCCTTAACAAAAGACTGCCAATAAAATAAATATTGTGTTCTGACACACCCATAATGACACTTTTGAACTCTCAAGTGACTAGTTTTACACATTTGTTTATAATGAATAGAATCAGACAGGGACATTCTCATCTGTATCGCCTTAGACTATTTTACAGCTTTGAAACATATTTTCAAAATAATTTTTTTTTAAGTTAGGAACGAAATTTAACTTCTAATTAGTTGTTTCTTTTCCTTGCAACATCCTAAAGGATAAATTATTTCAATAAAAAAATACTTTAAAAAATTTATCAAAGAGATCTAATTACTTGTTGATACTTTTCATTAAAACAACCAAAAGGATAAATTATTAAAGAAGAATTAAATAATAAAAAAAAAAAGATAATGTCTTTGAGGGAATCAAACCTGGATAGCCAGCATAAAAAAGCAAACAAAAAAAAAAGCAGCTTAGCCATTCGGCCACCACGTCACATAAGAAAACAAAAATATATTGTATCAAAGATTGCTTGATTATTTTGCACTGCCACTAGACTTATAAGTCTTAAAAATATAATCTTATTTTGTCATTTAAAAATAAATCAAAGCACTATTTATTTTAAAAAATGAAATATTATAATAGAGAACTTAAGAGTATAGAAATTAGCAGAATTTCTTTTTTTATATTAGATAGACTTTTAAAAAGAACTTTATTTATGAAATTAGTTATGACGAACGCGCTCGCTATTCTCATAGTCGGATTATTACTATTGTTTACTTTTGATAAAAACAATAATTTGAATATTATGTTAATATTACTTTTTAATATTTGGGACTTTTACATTTCATAATAAAAACCACAAAAACTATTTAAAACTGTAGATATTTTAAAAAGAAATATCTAATTGAGTCCAGGCAAGAAGCCATGATTAATATTTTAAACTGGAATGCTATTAATATTATTCTTTGCTTTTGATTTAGCGCAAAACCCCCCCCCCTCTGATTTCCTGAAATATGCACTTTTAATGATATTATTTTCCGTTTCAGTGTAAAAAATCTCCCATAAAATACATTACAGGGATTTTATACAATTTAATAAAACACCGTATAATATGTAGGCTATTTATTAGTTCTTCTCTTAGTTAAGCTTTTTTTTAATGCCTCTTAAAAGGGACATATTTTATCCCGAGATGAGACTCATTTTTATCCCATCATGGGATTAACAAAATGCCAGGAAATGAGAAAACCTACTTACTACAAATTAATAATTTTCTTTTATCAAGTAAATATAATAGAATTCTTTAGTACTGATTTGAAAAACTGTTGAAGTAAAACAAATGATTAATTTGTTTACTTGACTTCAGATAATTTAGATCTTAGCCATTCCTAAATATTTGCAATTAAATGTGCTTGATCTATATTATTGAAATTTATTGTGTAAAACCAAGATATTGAGGGTGGGAACTACAATAAATGCTTTATCCAAACCAAGAATAGCAAACATTTTTACTTAAATTAATGAAACAAATTTACCTAGATTCAAAAGGCTTTGGAGGAACTTTTAGTGTCAGATGCCACCCTATTCTAAAAACTTCACTTAACACAAGATTTTGAACAAGCTAGTGGTAAAGATTCCAGTGTAGAACCTTTCTGTGAGGAGATACTCAGTGAAAAAGCCTTACTACATTTATGATAAAGCAAGCTACAAATGACTTATCTAGTATCTACACAACAAGTAACAATTGTAAGTAAATTTATAATTTTGACTAATGATATATTTTTAATACTTTTTATTGTTATTTTTTCAATTAAAGCTTTATATTTCTTAATTATTTAAATGTCTCTATCTGGATCATCATTTTTTTAAATATTTCAATCATCTGTACTCAATAATTATTTATATGTAAAATATTTCTTAAAAGTTTGCTTTGACATTGTACTTAAAGCTTTAGACCTGAGTTTTATGACCTTTCAACTGCATATAAATGGTAAACTGATTAGCAAACAGCTTTCGCCTTTGAAGGAAAGTAATAAGACTACTAAAAACCATTGAAACATGTTTAAAATATGCAGTAAAAATTTTAATTTAATTATGTAAAGGTAATTTGTTAATAAAAACCTTATTCAATTTAGTGATAGTATTGGTAATCCCAAATTTGGTTAGAGCATTTATATGTTTTTATCATTTTAAAAAATTTGATGAGATTGATGGGTTGGAATCATGAGGAATTGGTCATATAGCCAACTGCCTTGGATTGCAAGCTATTAGACTTCTTAAACCTTTAAAACCTAAAATATGACGAATTGAATAAATGTAAATCTTCCTGTAGATTAAAGCTATTTATTTAATTAATGACTTATTAAAAGATTCGGTGTAAATTAAACAGATTGAATTTTGGTACATCAAACAAAATATGCCTGAAGTTTTATTAACTTATATAATACCAAAATGTTTTATTTAACCAATGTTATTCATTTTCATTTCTTTTACATTTTTTTAGCATTGTTTTAAATTTATCTCAATGTGTCAGAAATTTTTTTCTTTGTAAAATTAATGTTTATTAGAATACTCCTTAAGAATGCAATTCATGTATGACACTGACTAAGAGGTGATAAAAAAAGTTTCCCAATGTAGTTTATGTGATACAATATATAGACCTAAATAATTAAAACTAATACATGTATTGACATAAAGGTGTCATTTGAAAGTGTAGCCATTTTTTAAGAAGTAAAATGCATTTTGCTATACATGTATTTGCATGATCCAGCCAACCTTTAAAAACATAATTTCTTCAATTCTTTTTTATAAAGTTTAAAGTGCACTACTTTTTATTAAGTAAACCTTTAATTACACGATTAACATAAGTATTCATTTGTTACAATGTTATTATAATACATGTACATGTAAATGAAACCTCTTAATAGTCAACAAAATCCGTTATTTAATTACCTTTTTTCAAATGTTGTAGTTCAGTTAATGAATGAATATACTGTTGGCAAAATATAATTTTTTTTAATTCCATTGTCTTCTAAATAATGATTTTGTGAATAACCACCTATTATGTCACTTAAATACTTGATGTAACAATCAGAAAAACCCTAAAAAAAAATGAGAATACTTAAAAAATTTTAGATTTTATAATAATGGTAGTCTCATTGTTCACTTTTAAATCTTGTGTGTTTCTCAGATGTGCCTTGCTTATAAAGGACAAGGTCAGGTGAATTACATTAGGGTGTACTTTGCATACAAAGATTCGAATTTTAAGGATGCCACTGTAAGTGGAACATTCAGTGTACCAAATAAAAAACCATCTGAGTAAGTTTCTTTAGTTAACAATCATTACATTGCTTTCAAAGTATTTTTTTTTATTTATTTTGCTGCAATTAAGAAGCCTTTTTTTCAATAAAATCATTTTGTTCTAAGTGCAATTTAAAACTATCATTCTGTAAAGTTATAAACTCCTTCTGTAGATTTTATATCTCAATCAATTCTCAGCTTCTTGTTTTTATATCTATCAAATTCTCAGCATCCAGGTTGCAGAAGAAGGAGATGTTTGAATATATAATAAGTCAGTTTTGAATTTGGCTGAATTCTCTAAAATAGTTACAGCTGCATTAAGCATTTGCATATATGTCTATTAAATTATAAATTCAGACCAGTTTATTCATATGAGTCTGTCAATTGATGCTTTACACTTTTTTCATAATTTTTATACCCTCCTTCCACATTATGACAACTTCAAATCCATCCACTCCCCCCTCAAGATCATGTTTTACTTATGGGCTTAACCCAACACCACCCCACTCTTTCCCAAAAAAAATTATACAAAGTTCTATCCCATAAGTCAAATTTGCCAAAACCTCACCAGATGTTAACTAATCTTATAATTCAGTATCAGAAAATAGAATTATGAATTGATAATCCTATTGTTTTCATGGTAATCTGGCTGCTATGATTTCTAAGTTAACCTGACAGTTCTTGCACCGCACTCAACGTTTTCTTTCTTAGTTGTTCTGATATTTTTCTTATCAATTTCTGTTAACGCTGAAGCATTTGTGTCAAAATTAACATATTTAGGTGGTGCCTTAATATTCATAATACTTGTAGTTTCTCTCCTATCCCATCTGTACAGTTGGAGCTTTTGGTGTGGAGACATTCTCAACTTGTTTAACTCAGTAGCAACAGGGACTGCAGTCAGAATCGAATATGTTCAAGTTTACAGACGTGATACTTCTCAAGATCTTTATATTGATCAACTCCTATTTCATAAGGTTTCAGTTCTTTCATCTGTTAAAGGTATTTATTTTTTTATATTTAAATCAGTCTATTTCTTTGACTAAATCTCTTTCAATAGACTTAAGTTAACTTTTTTTTTATCATTGTGATCTTTACATTCTCTCAGTGCAACCTGATAAATATAATTTCACTTAATTATAGTAAATAACTTTTTAGTTATCTCGCTAGGTATATTTTTCCTGTGATAATTTAAACTTTTTTTAGAATGAAAAATGTACAGCTATAACTTTTTTTGTTATTAATTACATGCATTGTAATTTTAATTTTTAGTGTTATCTTAAAATACATAATGCTGATAAACTTATAAAATTATTAATTTTTATTTGATGAAGATTTTTTATGATAAGAAATATACATTTTATCAAAATCGTCCTTAGGCAGTTTTAATTCTGTGCTATAGTCCATAAAAGTTTCTCTATTGACTTTAAGATGAAGACATCTATTTGCTTCGAATGCCTCAAGCTCAACCAAATGGAGCTTTTATTAATACCATTACTGTAGAAGGCAGTTATCCAGCTTACACTATTAAACTGCAGCCTCATAATTGTGGCTACAATTTACCTCTATTTGGTGTTGCCTTTGCTGATGTAAGTCCATAGAACTATTGGCAACAAGCCGATTTCTTTTCTAAAATACATTTAACTATCATAATTAGCTAAAAGGTATCATTTTTGAAACACTAACAAATTTATTACTTTTTATAGAAAACTGATTCCATTTATACAATTAATAATGGTGGCTTTGTGAGCATAAACATAACCTCAGTGAAAGCAGCCTCCCCACCTATTGGTGGTAGCTATACTGTGACATTCAATGGAGAAACTACCCCTGGTAATAACACTTTTCATTATCATGATTATTATGTTAAGCTCATTATTAGAATAAAATTTTTAACTATATATATATATAGTTAGTTAGTTAATCAGTTAGTTAGACAGATATAATTTCAGATTTATCCTAGCTCACATTTCTGAGATTATTACACATTAAAATAATGTTCTTTTTTGTTAAAGTTTATTCTAATAATAACTTAATATATATATATAATTTTCATTTTCTGTGTGTCAATATTTTTTTAAAATAATAAATACGACTTGATCCAAGGAAAGAAGTTCCTTGAATTTTCATTTAATAATTTCTAAATTATTTCTAGATCCTGTCCAAGTTTCTGACACATTATCCCCTGATCCATTGATTGGTGGACTAAGTTCAATGTCAGTGGGTTTCAGTAAAGTTGAAGTTACAGGCACATGTTCAGCTTTTAAATTACGAGTAACCATGTTATCACTCACAGGTGATCAGCCATTGATATTGGTAAGTTTCTATGTTGTTTGTTTTTGAGAAGTTGGATACTGTAACATGCTATTCCTATTGTCAAATAGTTTTAACAACTTCATCTCCCTGTTATATTTTGTACATCATTATGGGACCAGCAGGACTCTGCTTTTAATTTAGACATGACTGTCAGTAATAAATACAATTTTTATGCTGCTCCTTAATTGTTTATTTTCTGCAAACTCTTTTTAAGTCTTCTAGGAGTCACAAGCTCTAGATCTTTTTTATAAGTGTGATGATGATTGTTCACACCACTTTTATCGTTGTTAAATATTTCTGTATTTTTCTATAGTTTAATAAATATTTTAGTTTACCAGAACTGTTTGATTCAGAATATTTTTTATACTGTTGTGCATCTTATGATCCGGTGTGTCCTATGGTCAGAAAAATACCGTAATTGTTTTATAATATCACATTTATATTCAGAACATAATTTATGAAATTTGAACATATTTTATAAAATCTCAATCTGAAAAAATTTTATCAAATAGAACATATTTTGTGAAGTAGGAAAATAATATCCTAGCAGGTTATTATAATCATCATAAATTTATTAGTTCAACTCAAATTTTTTCATGGGATGGGGAGTAGGGGACAGCATCAATATTTTGTTCTGTCTTCTTGTTAATTTAGGTTTGACTACAAAGATATAAAAGTAATTTCAATAACTCTATCAAAATAATCTTTATAAATAGTTATACACAATCTGAAACGAACAAACAAAATGTGTATTTCATTACAAAGTAAACGTAAACAAAAGAGGTCACAATATTTTGAGTGTTACATGTAATTGTATGTGTATCAAAAATAGTTATCCTACCGTCTGTGTAAATTTAAAACATAATACTGTTTGAATATATTTTAAACTAATAGTTGTATTTTGCAAATTGTTGATACAAATTCTTAAGTCAATTAAAAAAAGTCATTCTTTATATTGGATTTAAAACCTGTCTCTTCCAGTATTTCTGATTAAATATTTAATTACAATCCTGATAAACATGAATTACATTTTCTTTCAACTCCCAACACCAAACAGTGATTACATTACATACAGTTACAAAGAATCATTTATCAAACACTCTACTGTTTATGCCCAACAACATATTACATGTATTTGGTTAGGCAGATGAGAAACACTTTATTTAGTATTCTTGATTATCTTATTACCCCTACTTCCATATACAGCACACTGATTAGTTCCACCCTGTCATATACAGCACACTGATCAGTTTCATAGATGGGAAAAACATTTATGTTTGATATTTACGGTTTTAAAATGTACTTATTGAAAAATCTCTTTAAGATAAATTATTTAACCTAGTTTTCCTTTTAACAATTTAATTAATGCTCACTAAAAATAAAATACGTTGGATTAAAGAACAGCAGCAGTAATAAAGCTAAACAAAATGTGTACTGTCTTATAATAATTATCAAATAAATTAATTGAAATAAACTCTTGATTAAAATTTGTTAAAAAAATTAACACTATTTAAATGACACTGTTACGATGTGGGTTATTTTAGCACAATAGTTTACGGTTTAGGAACAAAATGTGCGTGGGGAGGGGGGTGCATCATTGTGACCAGATAGAAGAATAATTTACGCGAAAGCACGCCCCATCCTCCCCCATGTCAATTAGTTGTGAGTCACCGGTGATACTGAGGGCTCACGGAGACAATTTACCTGGGAAAGAATGTTCGTGACCGTGACACGTAGGATGAAGTTGGAACCGTTACGAAAGTCGTGGGGCAGAATCTTCTCACGAGGGATAACTGAGTTGGAGGGTGTCATAGGTTTCCTTATTTAGATTCCCCACCCACAGATCCGTCACATAAATTACCCCGAGTGTAGAGTCAGTTGGACTGAGAATTAATTAGGAATAATTAATCACCGGTGTCAAAGCCAATCGTTTACTGTATATAAGCTGGACGATTTTGTATGTGAGAGAGAGTCGGAGAGAGACAGAGAGAGAAGAGAGTCTGAGGACTAGATAGCAGAGTCGGGGGGGGGGGAGGAGGAGGAGAGAGAGGAGGAGAGAAGAGACAGAGAAGATAGACTGAGAACTAGATAGTCGAGTGAGATAGCAGAGTATGACGTAAGCTGAAGTCTGTATGTGAGAACTGGCGTCAACATATCTACATAATAAAACTTGTGTTATCAGCAAAGAAACCGGTATTTTGTTGACTTATTAGTGGAGTTTGTACGTGAGCTGTGAAAATAGAAATATTGTCATCAGACCATCAACATCCACTCTCTCATACACCTAGACAACGATCGATCTGTACGTGGCCAGGATTAGCGTTAGGACAATCCGACGATGTAACAACTGTTTACACGGTGAAGGAACAACCATTCACTACCAACCATGTACATGTATAGTAACACACACTTTCTCACCCTATAATGGCGATAATCATCTTGAAATCAAAGTAACTATAAAAGTTGACCTTAGTGGTCCAATATAGCAACGAATAGCATTAATAGCAACATTAAAATAAAAAAATCTGAAGTAAGAAACATAGCGTGATCATAATGATTAAATATACACATAACTACTTAATCACTCACACACATTCACTCACTCCGAGTTGGCCGAGTAAGCCTCCTCTTCTCTGACCTGTGAGTGTTTGCCACTTGTAAATTAATTCAATTTCAAGTCTCTGAATTCCTGAATATTTCCGGCATATCCCACATATACCCGGTTAACGTTACATAGACAATATGTACTACAGCGTAATTCTACCAATGTCGACAATTCGCGACCTGTCAAAACCAGACAATCGTTGACACCTTAGGTTGGGACTTACACGAACACTCCTAGTTCAAACAAAAGCAATCACTCATCTGCTTGAGGGATGCGTTAGGATGATTACAAGCATCCAAGCCGCCATCCACCTAATCATACGATCCGAATGGCCTTAACGAAACGATCTTTTAACTTTGCCAAGGGATGAGGAGTCAGACCGTCCAAACTGCCTAAACTCGATATTTGGCGTAGTTTTGGGTATAGGTGACTAAACACCAGGGTTGTTAGTATCGAAGTATCGGTATCGGCCAATACAGTATCGGCCATACTTTTTTAGTATTGGTTGCTGTATTGCCGATCCTTTTTGTATCAAGTATTGATTTGTGTATCGCCGATACATTTTGAACGAAAAATTTTCGATACTCGATACCAATACTTTTCTATTGGTATTTTAAGAATGTACTGTAACAAACTCTAACAAAAAAAATTACTTTGTATCTTAAAATATTAAAAATGAAAAAAAAAATTATAATTCATAAACCCAATAGAATAACCCCATTATTTGTATGTTAATCAGTTTTAAAAAAAAAAATCAAAATATCACAATTGTAATGTTCATACAATTCAGAAAAAAAATCTGCAGAAAAACAATAGCGATTTTAATACACTGTTTTAAAAGTAATCTACATAAATTCAACCACTACTAGTAATCACAGCCATCAACCCTACCAATATTAACAAAACTCACCTTCCTACAAATACAACCACGGTCGGAGAGTTGAAGGAAAAATTAAATTTAAATTTTCTTTTGAAGTATTTGCTTTGCCCGCCGATGTCTATAACTGTTATTCTTATATTCTTTCCTTCATTTACGTTCTTTCTATCAACTATTTGTTCAATGTTTCAATGAACGACAGAAAAGAAAAATATCTCTTTTTTTATTGATCTGTCAGTTATATAAAAACTTGAAAAACTTGCACTCTATATTTTAAATAATATTTTTTTTTCTTTTCAAAAGTATTGGTATTGTATTGGTATCGATTTTGGCGATACATTTTTTCTTGAGTATTTGTATTGGTATCGGCGATACTATTTTCATGAATTATTGGTATCGGTATTGACGATACAATTTAAGAGTATCGTTAACAACCCTGCTAAACACTCAGGTTTGTAAGAACAATAGGACCAGCAACTTATTACTTAAGGGACGCGTCAGGATGGCTACAAACATCCAGTCGTCATCCACCTAATCATACGATCCGAATGGCCTTGGTGCCACGATCTTTAACAGCCCAAGTAATGATTGCGCCGCCTTTAGTGCACAACAAATTGACCAATAAGACAGAAACGAATGGCAACCACTGAATCGCCTCTAACAAAAACGTCACTCCCGAAAACATTATGACCAGCCCCTGTAGACTTCATTGCCATAACTGCTCACCGGTCGACCCACGGCTGGTGAGCATGCCTCTATGCCTCACGCAGGGTGGCGTCACCCTCTGGTTTTACAACGGTAGATGACTGGCGCGTCCTCACAGGGCCGCCTAAACAAACAATCACTCACGACAACAGTATGCACAAACTTCTAGACTTCTCTCTCACGCCCTCGCCTTCACTGCCATAACTGCTCACTGGTTGTCCCACAGCTGTTGAGTATGACAGCATGCCTCACACAGGGTGGTGACACCTCTAGTTTTACGTCGTACAACAGACCCCTGGGTCTCTCATATATCAAACCCTCAAGTTTGATTAAAAAAATTGAGCCCGCCACTCATTCACTTAAGGGACCCGTCAAAATGTCTACAAGCATTCAGCCCGGCGTCCGCCTAATCAATATGAGGCCCGCCTGCCCGTAGCGCACAACCTCTTAGCTTACACAAGGAATGAGTATGCCGCACCTCTATACAACCTTAATTCCCTTCACCTCAATCCCGATCCGCTCAATCATTTGAAAACTCAATACTGGTCGCGCCAGACGAGGCGTGTTGCGAGGTTTCGAGGCCCCCCCTTGGGCTCCTCTAGTACCACACCTAACCCTCGTGTATCCAAAGAGCAGCTGGATCCTACTATCTAAAGGGACATGTATCAGAGGTAGGTGGCATGGCATCAACAAACTATTATATAGTCATGGGCCCACCCGATCTGCTAAAGGGTCTAATGTGGCGCCCTGACAACAAATGAGGCGCCCGAAGTCTCGCCTTGCTAATAGGTGACAATGACTCGGCCCTCACACAAAATACAAAGAATGTATACCAAATCAAACAGAATGTACACAAAATCAAAATAACTACTCAAACAATAGTAAAAGTATAATGCATGAAAAGCATTAACATCTAATCAAATATAACATCTTCTACGTTCCACTGGTTCTATTGAACCTATTATGGACAACTAATTGGCGCCCCAAGGGCCCATCTCCTGCTGCATGTGCTTGACAGCGAGATGTCCTGCGCCCCAAACTACTACTTGACCGATATCATACCGCATTTTTTTAAAAATCATTTCAATAGCCACGGGCCCTCCCATTATCTATAAATGGTACTAACGTTGCCCACTGACAACAACTTAGGCCCCCGACCCCTTCTCTTTGTGAGCCCCAATCCGTACTCTTCCCTTTCATAAAATTATTCATCCCTTCTAACACGTGCGAGAGATATTCCTACACGACCCTAAGATTGTTGATCTATAATTAAAAATCAGTGTATGGTTCATGACGCCATTCGCGTTCAACAACGTATAACCAAAAAAACTTATAACGAGCTTATTAAATGCTAATCAATTTAACCCAATACAACTTTGATTTTTACCGCACGTTAAAATGGGGTACACTACAACTCAAACGAGTTAATTTAAGAAAAGGATATACGTTACTCAAAAAAGTAATAAAAAAGTATTTAGGCAGCTCACAAGGGTCAGAAAGAAAAGACTAAAAAAAATAATTGGCCTACCTCGACGCTTCCAGTCCGCCAGTTTTTGAATGAAAAACACAGAAAAAGAAAACACACACTCTCACCCCACTATTTAAACTAAGAGTCTCTATAAAAAAAAAATATTTCATGAATTTGGATCTCTTGTCTGACTTCGGTTGGTGGGGGTTGCCTATCTCTTCTGGTTGATCTCTTCTGGCTCGAGGGAAGACGTGCGAGTTGTTGTCGGCGGCATAACGTACCGCCATCGTTTACCATTTTCGCCATGTGGTGATTTTCGCCTATCACCAGAGACGCTACACCTGTGATTATGCGAATCACACCGGACTCAGTGACTCATCGAGTCACCTTTAAACTTGATGACAGCGTGTCATCCATTTTCGCTACGTGGTGATTTTGCCTATCACCAGTGGCGCTACACGTGTGATTATGCGAATCACACCGGACTCAGTGGCTCATCGAGTCACCTTTCAACTTGGTGACTTAGCGTGTCACCCACTGTTGGCTGTGCCGCCCTACATACACGGCTGGTTAAGCCCCGATAGCCGTGAACTCAGCGAGGAGAATAGCGGTTGTTGTTGATTCTTCTCTGACGTAGTCACTGCTTCCATCTGTACTTCTTCAGGTGTACGTTCCTGGTCTTGAACTCAGTAAGGTACTTTTGACGAGAGAAACAGTGAAGCGCACTGCTAATTCTCTCCCTGTAGATGTGATGTAGTTGACTCAGTTGTATTACTGTCAGCCTACTGCGAGATGACGTCTGTCTACACTTCTTGCTACTGTGCGGCCGGTCAGGTTGTTGTGACTGTCAGAGGTTCCGTGACGCTGTGTTTTCGAGCCCCCAGTCACCAGTTCCACTACACTCTCGATCCCTTGAAGTAGGTCGATCCCGTGACGAGATTCCCCAGTTGTTACGTCGTCGGATTGTCCTAACGCTAATCCTGGCCACGTACAGATCGTTGTCTAGGTGTATGAGAGAGTGGATGTTGATGGTCTGATGACAATATTTCTATTTTCACAGCTCACGTACAAACTCCGCTAATAAGTCAACAAAATACCGGTTTCTTTGCTGATAACACAAGTTTTATTATGTAGATATGTTGACGCCAGTTCTCACATACAGACTTCAGCTTACGTCATACTCTGCTATCTCACTCGACTATCTAGTTCTCAGTCTATCTTCTCTGTCTCTTCTCTCCTCCTCTCTCTCCTCCTCCTCCCCCCCCCGACTCTGCTATCTAGTCCTCAGACTCTCTTCTCTCTCTGTCTCTCTCCGACTCTCTCTCACATACAAAATCGTCCAGCTTATATACAGTAAACGATTGGCTTTGACACCGGTGATTAATTATTCCTAATTAATTCTCAGTCCAACTGACTCTACACTCGGGGTAATTTATGTGACGGATCTGTGGGTGGGGAATCTAAATAAGGAAACCTATGACACCCTCCAACTCAGTTATCCCTCGTGAGAAGATTCTGCCCCACGACTTTCGTAACGGTTCCAACTTCATCCTACGTGTCACGGTCACGAACATTCTTTCCCAGGTAAATTGTCTCCGTGAGCCCTCAGTATCACCGGTGACTCACAACTAATTGACATGGGGGAGGATGGGGCGTGCTTTCGCGTAAATTATTCTTCTATCTGGTCACAATGATGCACCCCCCTCCCCACGCACATTTTGTTCCTAAACCGTAAACTATTGTGCTAAAATAACCCACATCGTAACAGACACAAATCATTTTATTTAATAACTTATTCAAACAAGTTTGTCATATATATTATCAAACTGACATAATAAACATGCAAATTTAATTTATAGAAGAAATGTTAAAGAAGTACAGAATAACAAGTGTGCCTTTTATCAACTATATAATAATTATTACTATTACTCGGCTAAATTTTTTATTCCTTTCTATGCCAAATATAGCCTTAGTCTCTCAGAGGATCATCATTTTCTTTGGTGACCTTACAGGCGGCAGTTACCCCTATTGGATTTCCATGTTTGATTTTTCACCATCTAGCTTTAACAAAACTTTTGTTCCAAAATTAGGAAGGACAATTATATACCTGTATTTCACTTCTGTAATTAATTTGACGTTATATTCTTTTTCTGTATTTTACCTCATTGTTAACATTATAGAAAACTAAAAGCTTTGGAAATCTAAAATATGTTAATTAATTGACA
The DNA here is from genome assembly GCA_021962125.1 of Bulinus truncatus. Classification (NCBI taxonomy): domain Eukaryota; kingdom Metazoa; phylum Mollusca; class Gastropoda; family Planorbidae; genus Bulinus; species Bulinus truncatus. Next base: position 2,723,355 of record JAGDYQ010000027.1, on the reverse strand, counting down.
TCAGGATGGCTAGTTGTGTAATGTAGAGTTCTTAACTGTCGACTGGGAGTTCTGCATTCAAACCTTGGTGAGAGCCTCAGGAATGTTTCAGGTCCTGGTGAAAGTTCTCAAGTTCACCCACCTTTAAAATGGGTGCCTGATTTATGTTGGATAAGTAAAGGCTGGGCATCGTACTAGCCACACTATTGCTAAAAATGCTTTGGCTACTAAAACAGATGAATTCTACACTTCATCTGCCAGAATGAGCCTAAAAGGCTTAAAGAAATTTTACGTTTACTTTATTGTCATTAAAAATATACATGTATGTTCATAGTTCTTTTTCAATTGAGAACATGTTAAGAATTGTGTTACCAGATTTACAGATTCTCCCACATACTGAAAGTGAAGTTAAATAATTGCTGAGAATATCAAATTAAAAATAAACCATGTCTTCATTTATCCATATTTATTGTTACCTTACATTTTTTGTCTACAGATTGGCAGCAGCAATTTAACTGGCAATGATGTGACTGTATCAGTACAAAAAGTAACTGATGGAGGTGTTTGGTTGAAGCCAATTATGGGTGACCTGTTGAGAACTTACCATTCTACACCTCAGGTGTTAGCATTCATTAATAATGTTCCAACTAGATGCCAGAAGAACTTATCCTGCTCATTTACTTGGTCATCTAATAAAACACCAACAGTAACTAACATTGAGCCTAATAATGGTAAATACTATCAACCAATTACATTTTCTTAGCTTTACTCAATAGTTATCTTTTTCTTTTGGAATCAACAAAATAGGCAACGTACTGTATTTTGTTTTGGATTCTTTTTTTATTATGGAAAATTGGTGTTTAAAGTGAAAATATCAGTTAAGTTTAGTTATATAAAAAGTATACTTGATATATGTTCTCTTTTCTTAAATTTCCTAGCATTAAAGCCCTAAATCTATACTTTTTTTTTTCTAATATTTTTTTAAAAGAAAAAAAAACTATATTTTATAGTTTGACTACAGAAATTGTGGTGACTCCTCAATAAAATGTTGAATAATTTTATTTAAAGGTTCAGAAGGTACAAGTGTTAAAATAACTGGTGCTGGATTTGATGATACATCCATTTCAAACAATGAAGTATTTATTGGAAAAACCCCATGTGCCATAACAGTCGTCACCAGCAATTTGATTACATGCAATTTAGGCAATGGTGCCACAGGGAAAGTGGATGTATTTGTGACAGTTGTGAATAAGGGTCTGGCAAAAAGCTCTGTTCAGTTTACTTACATCACAGAAATCACATCATTCTCACCTAGCTCAGGAAGTGTGGAAGGTATGAGCTCATGTAAAATAAAGGATGTCATTTTGTATTTCAATTTATTCATTAATTTCAGAATAAATGAATTAATTTTTTTTCCTGATAGGTGGCACATTACTGACAATAAATGGCAAAGGGTTTACAGCAGATGCAAATATAACTATTGATAGCAGGCAGTGTTATATTGAAAATCTAACACAATCTACCATTACTTGCAGGACTCCTAGAGCTGTAAGCAGTTTCATAAAGATTTTACCTTATAAAATTTATTGATCTCTAATCATGTTTACATATTGATGCTGAAACAAGCATTTTTATTGTTTTAAATTCCAGCAATCATTTAATAGTGATACAACAGCTGAAATTGTTGTCGCACAATTTGGCAGCTCAAAGGTTCCTGGGAATTTCAGTTACAAGCTTTCAGAAACACCAATAGTTTATTCAGTATCTACATCAACCAGTAAAGTAAATGGTGTGTATTAGCAGTATATGTCATCAATTAAAGAACTTAGTTTTCTAAATACAATACATGTATAAATATCTAACTGTTCACCACTTTTAAATAGATTAAATAGGTTTCAGCTGAGCTTTTACATCTGTGGAGTAAAACTGTTAGTTACCTGTCTGTCCAGTATAACTGTTAGTTACCTATGTATCCAGTACAACTGTTAGTTACCTATTTGTCCAGTACAACTGTGTTAATTACTTATCTGTCCAGTAAAACTGTATTAGTTACTTATATTTTGGTGTTTAATAACGAACCTTCACATAGTCCTGTAGCTGTGATTATAAATATTAGTTTGAAGATAAAAATTTCACTAACATGAGAACAATAATTGTAACCTGCTTTTTAAAAAAAATTCATCATTAATAATTGTAACTTGCCCATTAAAAAAAATAATCTATAAGGATCACAATGTAAATAAAAGTGATGTGTACATTGTTGAACAGAATAAAATATTGTAATAAGATCTCATTTATTATTTTACAAGTGTTAAATCTTCAAAGATTTTTATTTATTTAGGTGGAGAACACATCACTATCACTGGCAAAGGCTTTGGATCAACACCTATGACTGTCAAACTTGAAAATGTAACTTTAAATGTATCCAGCTATTCAGACACAAGTATTACTGCAGTTCTACCAGCACTTCCTGATGGCCGCTACAGACTTATTATTGACATTCATAACAATGGATTTGCTGACCTGCGGTAAGAAGTTGTAGAACAACTGAAAACATTTTAGGTAGTGATGTAATGTTTCTGCTGTCCTTGAAGGGATTAATATTAAAACTTAACCTTTTAGATTTTGAACCCTGTAACTAAATTCACTACCCCAATCTTGAGTTACGAAAGATAACTGTCAAAATAACAGGTTCTTTTTTTTTTTCAAAAAAAAAAAAAGCCTTACATAATATAACTTGATAGCCTGTACAAACAAACAAAGAAATGTGTTACACATCTTTTGAGAGTACAATTAACATGTTTATTAATAACTGAATTCCAGAAAAAAAATATATTGTGGCATATATTATTTTCTATTAATTAACTTAGTGATGTCATCTGACTGGCTTATTTCCTTCATACTTTCCTTAAAATCATCATCTGACTATTTTCCATGAAAGCACTAATTAAAATGCATTTAAAAGCTATATGAATAAAACTTTGATGCTCATTTCAACCTGTATCTTCCAATTATTTCTCTAAATATGCATGAAGTTTCATCCATTTTGTCCAAAACGTGACAAAATCCAGTAACTTCATAAATTCCCAGACAAATAGGTTACTGACCTATTTTTAAAGTGTAAACACATAAAAATAGATAATTTTCTGCTTTTTATGAAAGTTAAACTATTTACAGATCAATTTAGTTTATAGAAAGTATCAGATCAGGACCTAAAGGGTTGATCTCTAATTTTCCAGTTTCTGATTCAATATTCTTCATAATCATCTTTATGTTATGTACTCTCTGTTAACCAACAGTAATCAGATATTTTTTAATTAGTTCAAAGTAATTGTGCATTTCTCTCAACAGACAAAATAACATCCCTGACATAGCTTACACACTGAATGTTCAGAGCGTGAGCCCAGATTTTGGTTCACTTTATGGTGGTACAGACCTGGTGATTACTGGCAATGGTTTCAGTTTAAATAGTTCAGAAATGTCAGTCACTGTTGGTCCTCACAATTGTAGTATACTGAAGCTTTCTGAAACGTCTATTAAATGTCGAATAGAAGGCACAGGGAAATACCACATTGTGTCTGCTACGGGCAAACATAAGAGTAAGTTAATTAGAAAGACCAACTTATAATAATTAAACTTGTTAATATTTTTTTAATAATTGTCATATGCTTATAGTGAGTTTCAATAGAAGATTAGAAAATCAGGAAGAAGCAAAGTTTTGCCATTCAAAACCTTATGTTGTCTGACAATAAACAAAAAAATTCAAGACCTATTGAGTTTACTTTAGAAATAGCTAAGAAATTGCTATAACATTAAGCAGAAGAAATCAAGCACACTAATTTGAGTTTATTGATGCTGCACACCATGTTTGTTTCTGTGATAAAATGTTTATTGTAGAGATGAATGTTTTATTATAGTCTTAGGTTATGGTTATGCCTGGGATAAAGATCCAATCACAATACAAGTTGGTGACTACATAACCTGGACTTGGCAAACACCACAATATGTATCAGATATGGCATATAGTGTTCAACAGACTGCAACACCTTTCGACTTATTTTCATTACCTGGGGGATTTAGTTCAGGAGCTAAAAAGAGAATAGGTGAATATTATCTTGTAGCCTGTACCTAATAAAATACACAACTGGTAAACTTTTACAACGTAGTTTAAATTGACTTTCTGTAATGTACACAATTAAATATTACAAATGTAATCACTCATGAGAATAGGTATCTTATTTAATTTTTGTAAAAGTAATAAACTTAAAATTGTTCTTCTTTATTGTTCATAGGCAGCTTCACACATCGCTTTACAACTGTTGGGAATTTTTATTACTGGACTGGGTACATGGACTCTGAAAGCAGTATATATTTCAGAGGAACTGTTATTGTATTAGCACAAAAATCTTATTCAGCACCACTGACTGTTAAACTATTAGGATTTGAAGCTAGACATAATACAAGTAAGTCCATTGTATTTTAAACCAAATGCTAAATGTCTATATTTGGTTGTAGTTTTTTAATGTTTGATTTTTACATTTAAGCAGTAACAAATAATTTCATATTATGGGAGTAAAAAAATTGAACAAAGCAAATAAAAAAAAATTCATGTTCTTATTATTTGTAGCTAAAAGTTTATAAGAATTCTAGTAGATTTGTTGAAATGTTCAAAGTTTATTAAACTGATAATTTTGTTAAAATTTAGTAGAAAAATACACATTTGTTGTACTGCTATTGTATTCCTTTCGTATCTGGCCCTTGTTTGAAAAAATTTTGTTATAATTTTAATTGTCAGTACTCATTTTCTACATACACTGAAAATGATTATTCGAATTTAGCATGTTTCCTATTATTTTTTCAGCAGGGTCTAAACTATTGTTAATTACCATGTATTAAGGTCACTAGTATTTCACAAGCTAAAAGGATAAATTATGACAAGTTTTCAAATGAAGCTTTAAAATTAAAAGCACAAAAAAATAATCATTGTACACATGTATTAATATTTTTTTAAATGTAAACTATTTCAGCTTTTTATTGCTAGGTGCCAAAAAAAGCCCAACTAATTGCTAAAATATTGTCTGTTTTGAGCTTGGTTACTTGAACAATAAATACAGAATTTGTTAAGATTATAATAACAAAAATATAGCCTTTATCTTCTTTCATTTCCCACATTATTTCATTTGAACTTGATGAATAATATCATTACACAAAAAAATAAACAGTTATGGTTACTGTCACTCCTACAAGTAGATGACTTTGGAATAATCCTCGCATTTGTAGCAACAAACAACATATGTTGAAAAAATTAACAACTTTGAAACATCAAATTTTCTTTCACAGGTAGCTCATCTCAAGTACCTATTGATACCAACTGCTCTTCTGTTGTAGACAAAATGTCAGGATGTGTCGATTCAGTCAGCCTAACAGAATCAACTGATCATTTCCAGTTTAAATTCCTGAAATGTTATTCTCCATATATTGATTCTATTAGCTTAGATCATGGAACTTTTTCTGATGTTATAAGTTTCAGTGGTAAAGGCTTAGGCACTGAGGTTAGTTGCTTTTAAAATATATAAAATAAAGTTTTGGCTTACCGTCAGTGTTGACAGTAAATGCTATTTCAGCTGCCCCAAGTTGTTGTTATTGACTTCCAGGCCCATATTTTTGTTAGTACTGCGTGGCCTTCATTTGTACTGTACACAACTGTTTATGTTAGTACTGCGTGGCCTTCATTTGTACTGTACACAACTGTTTATGTTAGTACTGCGTGGCCTTCATTTGTACTGTACACAACTGTTTATGTTAGTACTGCGTGGCCTTCATTTGTACTGTACACAACTGTTTATGTTAGTACTGCGTGGCCTTCATTTGTACTGTACACAACTGTTTATGTTAGTACTTCGTGGCCTTCATTTGTACTGTACACAACTGTTTATCTAAAACATTACATTCAACTTTGCTCTCTTGCCTTTATTCAAAACCAAATGCATTGTTCATTACTTAAGACAAGAAAGTTGTTTGTGACCCAAAGTACCACTGTAATTTAAATATTTTATCATCCAGTTATTACTGACTTGACGTAACATTAGCTGTTCATGCATTTTGATCTCATAATGAACTTTGACTGCTATTTGTGAGCTCTACCCATCTTATTTGAAGCTTCATATTTGGTTAGCTCCACTCTGATGATAATCTTTTTCTTCACCCTGAAATAGTATATTAATCATTGGTATGTGTTACCCTGATATAGTTTAGTAATTATTATGATATGTATAAGGTTATAATATTTATATCATCAGGCCTGCCAGAATGAAGTGATTTATGGAACTTCAAAATGTGTGATCACTTCTAGCACTGAAACTTCAATCAATTTAACCATATCAGCAGAGAAACAGCCACCTATTGGAGGTAATTTTTTTAATTTAATATTCAAATCATTTTATGGGATAAAGTAACCCACCCAATGATTCATACACATGTAAAATTTAAATACTGTCACAAAAATGCCTTTAAAATAATGTTATGAAAGAAAGTTTAAAATACTATAATTTAATAGCCATTTGATGTTTTTTTTAATAAGATGCATTCTTCAGTCTATTTAGACTATTATTTAGGTATTTTATATCTATTTATTTGTTATTTAACAGGAAATCAGAAAATACAAAAACTTCTAATTTTAATCTTCTAGAATTTTATTGAAATTGAAAGATAAAAGAAGTATTGAAAGAATTTTAAAAGATTTTGGTGAAGTCCCAAGTATAATTTATTTGTGGATTCTTTTTAGAGTTACTATTTAAAGATTTAGTTGGGTAATTCATGAAAAAAAATTACTTAAAAAAGAATGTAGGAATCATTATTAATATTGTATTCTAATTGTATTCAGTGAAGCCAATGACATGAAAGTCAATTTAGTGCTTAAACCTTTGATAATTCAAAAGAATATACCGGAATTATATTCATCATATGTATTCCTTTCAAAATAAAATCAAAACAAAAACATGTCTTATTTTTTTTCTCTCACAAAATATAGAGCTTCTGGAATTCAGTCCAAGGGTTGTCAATTTAGGTTATGCCTTAATAGCAATTCCTAGGGATGCAGGCCGCAGGTTTGCGTTATTGCCAAGAATACAGAGTATTTCACCATCTAAAGGTAATCAGGTTATAATTAATGACATATACTTTTTTCTCTTCAGTCTGAAGTGTAAATGTCTGTTTATTGTAGATATTAAAAAAATATTTTTTCCCTCAAAAAAATACACTAGAATCATGACTTTTTTTTTTTTTCTACTGACATGAAAAATGTAAATGATTGATTATTGTTAAAGGCTCAAACTATATGATTGATTATTGTTAAAGGCTCAAACTATATGATTGATTATTGTTAAGAGCTCAAACTATATGATTGATTATTGTTAAAGGCTCAAACTATATAATTGATTATTGTTAAAGGCTCAAACTATATGATTGATTATTGTTAAAGGCTCAAACTATATGATTGATTATTGTTAAAGGCTCAAACTATATGATTGATTATTATTGTTAAAGGCTCAAACTATATGATTGATTATTGTTAAAGGCTCAAACTATATGATTTATTATTGTTAAAGGCTCAAACGCAGGTGGAACTCTTTTAACAATCAATGGGGACGGTTTTCAAGGTGATGCTAATTCAGTTTCTGTAGAGCTTACGGTAAGTATATATAATCAATAAACAAAAGATTGTATTTGCCCACACAAATGTTTTTAATTATCTCATAGCAGTGGTTCTCAAAGTGAGTCACGACCCAAGGACAATTTTTTGGTGGGTCATAACAAAATTTAAATTTATGAATAATGGATTGACAAACGAAATATGCATAATTACAACTCTATAATTTAAATCTGCAAAGTAGAAGGTAAAACCTGTTTAAAAAATTAATGATACTTTTAGTTTGATTCTTTTACTGTAGTTTTTCTTTACTGATGGGTTGTGAAAAAAATAATTTCATGTGGGTACAAAAACAAAACAGTTTTCATTGTATGTTAATGAAGCCTAAATGTTTGAGAACAGCTGTCATTGTACACATATTTCAAAAACATGTTTGTGAGCTATTTTAGATTGAGTAATCTATTTCTACGACATGTTTTTTTTATTGATTCAAAGATACTTACAATTAAGTTTTAACATGAATACTTTATAAGTAATTTTTGTGTTATTACTAATTGATATGTTTTTATTTAAATTTTTACTAAAGCGAGAAATTGAATCATTAATCTTACTTGATTTTTTTTTTTACAAGTAATTGCATACATTTATAGAACTTATTAAATTACTCTTGAAAGATTGCATTTTCTTAATGTTTTTTTTAATGTTGAAACTTAATTTTTGTTAAAATACACACAATGTTGCTTATTATTTATTAAGTTTTTGTTTTTTTATTTAGTCTTTGTCATGTTTGATCAAGTCAGTCACTTATACTAAAGTCATTTGTGAGACTAGGTGTGAGTCTGCCTGTAATTCTGGGAATCAAACTGTCTCACTGAAAGTTGGTGATGGATCTTTCCCAGCCGTTTGTGATCCCTCAGTTTGTTTGTTTACCTCCTTAGATGAATATACTGCAGTACTGTCAAGTATATCTCCATCAGAAGTATCTAATGGTATATTAAGTTTGACATTTAAAGTTCATATGTCTGTATTTGCGAAGCAGTAAATAAGAAATGAATGTTTTATGGTATGTTTTATTCTTGCAGAATCCACAGTCCTGACTATTATTGGTTCTAACTTCAATACATCAGTGGACAACCTGCTGGTCAAAATTGGTGGACAAGATTGTCCTATCAAAGATAACATTGAGAATAATCAGTTTACTTGTACCATAGGCAGGCTTCCTGTTGGAGCCAATGACATCAAAGTCTATGTTGGTGACAAAGGTTTGGCTGCCACATCACAGAAAGTGACTAGCAAGGCAGTTGCTGCCATCTCTCTTCCAGAAAGCAGTAGTGTTAATGGCGGAGCATTGTTGGTTATTGATGGCAATGGTTTTACAGCAAACACATCAGTTAAAGTAGATACATTAGAATGTCCGCTAGTGAACATCTCGTTATCACAGGTGAAGCTCAATAAATGTGTTACTATGATTTCTGCTGATTTAGGTCAGCTTTGTTTAACTTTCCTACATGCTGTATTTGTATTGGTAATACATTTTACACTCTGATACATTTATCATATACAGGTGACATGTATTCTGCCAGCACATGCTGAAGGCACAGCTAAAGTTTCCATAGTTTCTAACAAAATCACATATAATTCCCTTAGTATAAGCTACAGCCTACTGTCAACACCAAAGGTTACAAGTATTACTCCTAATGAAGGGACAGAAAACACAAAAATCATCATAACAGGAACTGGTTTCAATTCTCCAGCAATAGGAAAAAGTCTAGAAGTAAAGGTATAACATCATTTTCATCTCTTTCTTAGGACAATTTAAAAAAAAATGTGTTCATTTGTTTTTGTTTATATACAGTCTCACTTAACTGCTTATTTATTACAGTGACCCCAACATGTCACATACAAATATGTTATGTTTGAATGTTGTGTAATATGTATCATTTTTATTTAAATATCTACTTTTTTTAGTTTTAGAATTACTACATAAACATGTTTGGTTATTTTTGTAAACACCCTTTTTTAAATTTTAATTTGTAATTTTTTTGTGTGTACACCTATCCCCCGATTAATACGGTAGATACGTTCCTGAGAAAAACGTGTAAATCGAAAAGCTTGCAGAAAATGCATCATTTTGCTATTTAACAGTTGTGTTTTTTTTCAATATTTTTAGGTGTACACAGAAATAAAAATAAAATGCATTGACAGGTTAAAATATGTAATATATTACACAAACACTATTTTTTTTATTTAACTACAATACATTAAACAGAAGAACAAAAAATAAAACCAAAGCTGTTTTATTATCTTTCATCCTTCATCACGGTCAGAAATTACTCTCATTCTTTTTTTCGGAATCGAAGGTTTGAATTCACTTTCATCACAAGTTATTTGTGCCGATTCGATGTAGATACTGAATAAACAGAAATATTTACATTCTGAAAGTTGGTAATATAATCGGTTATTAACAATTGCTTCGAATTTTTTGTAAGATCTTTGTAAACTTCTTCATATTGATCCAAGCAGCGATTTATGTCACTTTTTTTTAAATTTTTGTTGATTTATAATAATCTAATTTATGCACTCACTTGTAATTTACGAATATGGAAAATAAAATCTTTCTGAAACTGTGAAACTTTCACTCAAATACAGTTTTCCGTAGATAAAACTTTAATTTTATGCGAAGAAATACATACAGACACAGTGTGCGTGTGCAGCAAGGCAGCACATAAGCTCGGGATTCCCTGTGAGATGTGTACACAGCGCACGTGTTCAATCACAGTAGCATTTAGTAGAGTGCGATATTTGGAGAACCGTGTAAAAGCGGAAACGTGTAAACAAGTACCGTGTGAATCGGGGGATAGGTGTATTCCATCTTTTAGTGTGCACTTTACATTTTAATTTTAATAATGTTTATATAAACATTTTTACTTTTTTGTGATGATAAATATTGTTAATTTTTAAAGATATTTCATATACTATAAAAACATTTCAGCTCATTTTAAATCAATAAAAAGCAAAAAAAATAAAAAATTTCAGATTGGTGGTGTTGCTTGCACTAATATCAAAGATGTCACTGATACATCAATTACTTGTACCACTGGTGCTCAGAACACTGGCGAATTTCCTGTACAAGTATTTGTTGAACAGAAGGGATTTTCCAATAGTGACATCATGTTTACTTATCAGCTGGGGTCTTTCACAGTTAGTCCTACAAATGGTATGTACCGTAAGAAAAAAAGCATGACTGTACTGTTGTATTCTTTATATATTAAACATGACTGTATTGTTGTATGCTTTATACATTAAACATGACTGTATTGTTGTATGCTTTATACATTAAATGGTACAGGATTTTAAAAAAAAGCCTATCTAAGTTTCTTAAAAAATAAATACAACAGGGTGTGTACATCAGAAATAGGAATACTGTATAGGCCTTATTTATTACGACCAATCAATTTTATACATGTATAAGTATATATTTTTTTTTTCATTGTTCATTTTGCATTTTAAAAACAGGTTCTACCAATGGAGGACAACTTGTGACTTTAACTGGTTCAGGTTTTCTTGAAGGCAAGACATCTGTCACTATCTGTGGAGCTGTTTGTGGTGAAGTCAGTGTGACTACCTCAAGTTATGTCTGCAAGACATCAGCTGTAAATGGTAAAAAAAAAAGCTTTGGTTTCATATGTTTATTTTTCACTCAGTATTTTACTTGTAAATATTTTCATTTTTGTATAATTGTTCAACAGGCAGCCTTAATAGTTGTGACATTGTTGCTAATGTTGAGGGTGTTTCTTACACCCAGACATCAGCATATTCCTATGATAATTCTCTTGACACCTCTGTAACATCGGTCAGCCCTTCACGTGGTGGAACAGGTGGGGGTACTGTATTGACTATTACTGGTACCAACTTTGGGTAAGATATATTTAGTCATTTTAATAGCATAAAAAAATGTTTGATCAATAAAGCATCTTCAATACATTATATTAAACACTTACTTCTAATTAAATTAACTTTAAAAAAATTTCACATCATAACAGGTCCACTATTGAAGAGATCTCTGTCAAGATATCTGGAGCAGTATGTAATGTAACATCTGTTACAGACACTCAAATATTATGCAGAACAGGAGCGGCATCCTCTGGAACTACTACAGTACAAGTCCAGCGCAATAACTGGGGTTTAGCTAATCAAGTTAGTAATTAATAATTTATGTGAAATTTAAATGACTGTTCCAATTAATTAAAAGAATTAGTAGTGTTATAGATAAAAAAATGTCTATATCTTAATTATTTTTAGATAAATGCTGTGTTTCAATATATTGACCTGTGGTCTAGCCGATACACATGGGGAGGACAATCTCCGCCGACTGATGGAGATTTTGTTGTTATTCCACCCAATCAGATCATTTTATTAGATACTAATACGACAGTATTGAAAATGCTTTTAATTCAAGGTGTGTAAAAAAAATATATATTGTGTAAACAATTTTTTATGAATATAAAAAAGACAGATTTAAATTCTTACAAAATATTTTGATATAACTACAGCTCATGAGAAAACTTTTTATTTCACTTAACTACAAAATTTGATTAAAACCCATTTTTCAGTTAACTGTGTTCTTGTTTACTTGCATTTAGTAAAATATTCACTTAATTATATAGCTTAGAATATTTACTTTTACAGGTGGTCAGCTTATTTTTGATGAAAATAATATTGAATTGCAAGCTGAAAATATCCTAATCACAAATAATGGGTTGTTACAGGTATTTATTGTTTTTTTTTTTTCACATATTTTTTTTACATATTGTCTATCACTTTTTTATTGTTTATATATCATTGTTATTTTCTAGGTTGGATCTGCGGAAAAACCCTTTCCAAAGCAATATAAAGCTATTATCACATTACATGGTCATCTGAGGTCTAAAGAATTACCAGTCTATGGTACCAAAACTCTGGCCATTAGAGAAGGAACACTGAATTTATTTGGTATAACTATGTCATCATGAATATCATCAGATTCAGATTAAGTGCTGTTAAACATGAAATTATGATTTTGATTTGTATTATTTTTTCATACAGGATCTCCCGTAAATGTAGTTTGGACACGATTGGCCAGTACAGCCTCTGCTGGAAGTACCATTTTGAATCTAGAGCATGAAGTTGATTGGTCACCAGGAGATGAAATTGTAATTGCGACCACAGGAGACAAGTTTAGTCAAAAAGAAACTGAAGTAAATATAAAGAAACTAGTAAAAGAATTTCAAGCTTTTTGAAATACCAATTTGAGACACTAAAATCTCTTAAGAAAAACATTGAAATCTAATTGAAAGACATTTACTCAAATGTCATTTAATGCAGCTCCATAAAGCAATGTTTCACTATAACACTGATGTATAATTTTGAATTAATTAATTGAAAATTACTTTTTATAAACTGCCAGGACACATGAATCATGGTAAAACTATGGCATTTGTTGAAATCATGCCCCTCGAGCATTCCCTTAATATCATTAACACTAATAGTCAGTCCGGTAGCAAGTTGTGAATTGATGTGTAATGAATGCCATCTACATACTTACTTTACAACCCTATTGAGTGTAAAAGTATAAAATGCCTTAGTTTTTTTTTTGTTTGAGTTCCTTTTATTAGTCTAAAAAAGTAGTCAAGATGAAAATGTTAAGCAAATTAAATGCATTCATAAAGAAGTAAATTTAAAAAGTCACTCTTTGATATTTTGAATTCTCGTTTCTATTCTTCTCTTTTGAGTATTTGTGATTTTAAATATTTAAATACCAGCCTTGCAAATTAATATATATAGTTTCCAAAACTTAACAAAAAGATCAAAATTTATTAAACTCTACAGTTAATTAACATCTTTGTAAAATATGATTGTCAGTTTCCATCAAGTTTCTACCTCAAGTTTCTATCAACATAGGCTTATTTTTTTCACAATATTGAAAGTAACAAATTTGCTACATTGTGGTTTTTCAACAAATATTTCATAAGCTAAGGGGAACTGACCAACAATTTTTGTGCAAAACTGAATAATTTAACTAAAGCTTGCAATACTGACATTTCACTGTATATCCCTATTATTCAAAGGATATTATTGTCCTGTTTCACATGTTATATTGGGGTTTATCATCTGTGTTAAGTAGGTTATGACTGTACTTTTAGTTATTTTAAATAAATTTTAATACGTTAATAGTATTTTTAATTATCCTAACACATGACCATAATAAAGCTAACTACTATGTCACCTTTTTTTAGCCCAACTTCGTAAATGGGGGGGGATTAATTACAAATTTACTCTTTCAAAACAAAGTTAATCAATAACAACTGAATAAACTATTTAAGAATGAGATCAACAGACTACTCTCTTATCTTAATATTGTTATGTGCAATAGTTTCTGTTTCATGTATATAATATTTAAGTTGCGTTTGATTTTCTAATTCATTGATATAATATCAAAGTAAGTTTTGAAATTTATCTCAGCTTATATGTTTACTCTTTTTTTTTTAATAATGAAAAAATATTGAGTTCAATTTAATGTATATTGTGTTTTGTGTCTTATTCCTTAGGTACGAAAAATTGTTTCAGTAAATGGTGCAAATGTAACACTGGAAAAAGCACTTGATTATGAACATTTGAGTATTGTTGGACAATTCGGTGATCGAACAGTAGATTTTAAGGCAGAAGTTGGTTTACTGACCAGAAATGTTGTGGTCAGAGGTCATCGTAATGTTGAGTTTGACACTCAAATCCCAGCATGTGCTGCAGGGTTTGATCCAGGTATGATTTTTTTACAGTTGGTGATCCTGGTTTGAGATTTATTTAATTGTTATTGTTTGAGATTTGTTATAGTTGAATATCATGGCAAGAAATTCCATGCTATAGTTGGTGATCATGATATGAGATTTATTTCTTAAAGTTAGCAAACTTGACGTAAGATTTATTTGTTATAGTTGGTACTCATGGTATTTGATTAATCTATTACATGTATATACATTGGAGACCTGGTGCTAGGATATCACACATTATCTTCTATAACTTATTTAGCATAATATTTCTTCATGAAATTAACAAATACATTCATGCTTTTTTAGGTGAATTTGCCACTCAGACTTGTTTCCAAGGGCGATTTGGTGAAGAATTGGGTTCAGACCAATTCGGAGGTCAAATTATGGTTCACCAAATGGAAAAAGATACCCAAGTAAATTTATTTGATTAGTTTGAAAAAAAAAAATTTTCAAGAGAGGAGCTCATAATACAAAGAACTGATAAAAGCATAGCTGCTTTTTTTCCATTAGAAATGATAGATTAATTATAATAAACAATTTATATATATATTTAATAAATATACAATAAACAAACCTATTCATTATTGTGTTGAACAAATATCACTTTTACTTATGAATCTATGCTATCTTTGGATCACCATAATTTTTGTTTTGTTAATAAGGAACCTACCCAGCGCAATAGCTTTTGCCTCATTATGAATATGATAAATGTGACTTGGCATTGTTGTTAGTTAGATTTGTTGTTTGCACTGCTACAGTCTTATTCAAGTGGTTTTTTTTTTTTTTACAAAATTTTGAATTTTTCCTGAATTTATACATCTAATTACATTAGAAATTATGAATTTTTCACTCTTTCTACATGGTGTTATTATTGCAGTAATGTTAGTACACTGTCAGAACAGTAGTTTGAACATTAAACATGTAGTTATCATTCAATTGAATAATGCTTAAATTGAGCAGATCTATAAAATATGTTGATGTTTTGCAGGCAAAGAAGCATAGCTACTCATTCTCTACAACCCTGCTGATATATATTTATATATTTAAATTTTATAAAAAAGAATGGTGCTTAGATAAACATTGCTTGTAATGAAAGTTTTATTTTGCTATTCTTGCAAGCTGCTTACAAAGTTTGACATAATTTTTAAACTGAAATGCTAATTCAAGTGTGATATCTCATACTAGGTAGCTCAAGCCCACCTCCAGTATATTGAAGTAACTTTTGCTGGGCAAGCTTTTAGGCTCGGACGTTATGCCATACACTTCCATATGAATGGCAACATGAACAAGTCTTTTGTGAGAGGATGTGCAATTCATAAGAGTTTTAACAGAGCAGTCAACATTCATGGATCACATAATTCACTAGTAGGTGTCATGGAATATATGTATTTTTAATCTCTACATATTTCTTGGCTGTTTCTATTATCTCAGTTAATGATGAATGATTAAATAAATATGATGTTAAATTAAAAAGAACAGTATTTTTCAATGTACATGTATTAAGATTATCAGTTTTACACTTTTAAATTATTGTTTTTCTAAGAAAAACTTTTTTACATTAAGGTTGAGCACAATGTGGTCTATGATATCATGGGTGGTGCATTGTTTCTTGAAGATGGCAATGAAGTTGGTAACACCTTCCAGTACAATTTGGTTTTGTTTGTGAGATCTTCAACTTCTTTACGTAATGATGATATCACACCTGCTGGATTTTGGGCCACTAATCCAAATAACATTATTCGGTAACAATAAAGTTTTATTGAAGTAATCTAATTGGTTTATGGCTAATAGATATATGTCTGAAATGATGTCTGCTCATTCTTTTCTTTTTTGACTCCATACAATAGTTCCTCATTACAGGTAGTAGTAGTAAAAACAGAAAAAATTTATATATATATATATATCAGTCCCATTACTTAAATAACACTTACTCTGAGCTATGTTTATATGCTGAATCACTAAAATATAGTGTGAACATCTTACAGCCACAATAATGTAGCTGGAGGCACACATTTTGGTGTATGGTACAGAATGCACGTCCATCCAGATGGTCCCGGCTTTGATGTCAAAATCTGTCCCCAAGCCACACCTCTTGGAGAGTACAGCAACAACACTGCTCATTCTCTTGGTTGGTTTGGGCTTTGGATTTTTGAAACCTATATTCCAAGAGTTGGTTCTAGTTGCAGCTCTTCAGCAGACCATCAAGTAAGGAAATGTCTTTCAATGTAGTCTATACATATTTTATACATATGAAAGTGACATTAACATATTGGTAGAGTTAAGATATTATTTAGTGTTCCCAACCAAACTGACTCAATGTCTTTCAGAAATATGTTGTGCATCAGTTATGCATCGTTTTTATGCAAGCACATTTAAGATGTCAATATCACAAACAATTAATAATACTCCTCTATACAGTAATATCCTGATTTATTATAAAAAAAAATCCAGAATATGTCTGCTTTTGAACTCCAGTATTGTAACCCCTCTACTAAACAATTTTATTCTTTCTTTATTTTGCATCAGTTAATATTTATAAATATATGCTATTTTTATATATGTTATTTTTAATGAATAAAGTAAACCTTACTGCAACTGAGGCAGGGCTAAAGATAGTTTGTTTGACCAAATATTTTACACTTATGTTTATATGACAAATAAAAAGAATAATGACTTCAACATGCATCTGATTTTTAACAACTTTTTGTCTTGCTATATGTCATAATACACCTTAATCCCCATGTACATGTATATGATTCACTAACTCAATAAATACCTAAAACTGGGTTTGTCTAATGCAAACAATACCACTATGTCAACAACAAAAAATTTCCCGTTTTTGTATCCCCTAATCAAGATAGATTGGGGGCATACAGTATATCTTGTCATATACACATATAACTAATAAAACAAGCTGTAAATAAAAAAATAATGTTGCTCAAAACACATTTCAGCCACAATGAACATTATGTAAACTCTACACATTCACACAGTTTTATTTCTCCAGACATCTGTGACATTTTTTAGAAATACACATAATATTTCTTTCACAGGTAGCCAAGTTTTATACCCTGACTGCATGGAGTTGTGACAAAGGAGCCGAGGCTGTGAACATTGGAGCTGTTCAGTTCCACAACTTTACACTTGTCAATAATCTGAATGCTGGGTTTGAGAGTAAACTAGTAGTCGAGACACCCCCTCAGTATGATGCCAACAGAGGCCCTGGTATATTTAATACTGTGATTGCAGCCTACTATAATGGTCTCAGAGGAGGCAGCTCATCAAGTGGTGTTGTTATACCATACCAGACTGGATTTCTCATAAAGGGTGTTCAGTTTTTTAATTTTGATCAGGTCATGATTAACAGTTTTTGTATTAGCTAAGAATGTGAATGATGATTTAATTACATTTGCCAGAAAAAAAAATTCACCAAGAAATGCTGCTTTTTTTTTGTTTACTTAATCTAGTTGTTTTTTTTTAGCCTGGCCATGCTACAGTTAGTTGGACACGAATTGCTGGAGTCTGCACTCATTTTTGTGGTGGTTTTACTGTTGAAACAGAAGGACTTCAATTTATTAACTCTCCCAATAAGGTAAACAAAGATAAATATTACTTTCACTCAAAATTGTCATTTTAATGAATCAGCTCATGCAACAGTCCAAATTTAATTCTACCAAAAGTAGTTTCATAAATACAGAGGTATGTACAACGTGGCTTTGTAAAAAGATGAGCCTCTATATGTGCCAAACTTTCTGTGAGGAATTTAAAGCTTCACTATAAAATATCTCAAAACTGGTGCAATTAAATATAAAGAGAAAGTAATGTCATCATGCAAATAGATTTGTGTGCATATTTTAAGAGAAATATATCTTTACATAAACATGAAAATTAATTTTAGTCAGGGGAGTTAATTGGGGAAAAATTCATCAAATGAGGACTTAAACAATATACATGTACTCTTAGAAATGTGAAAAAAAAAGAATAAAATATTTTATATATATATATATATATAAGTTAGATACAGTGGCGTCACTAGGGTTGGTGTCACCCGGTGCGGTAACTCATGGTGTCACCCCCTCTCATGACACCCCATAGACATACAGCATTCTTAGCAAAATTTATAAATAAATTACAACGACAATAGAAGAATAAATAATTGATATCTATAGGTCAGTGCAAGTATACCGATAATTTCATTAAAATAATTAATAATAAAAAGTACGCAGTGTCTGTTAAATGTTAATAATCGGAGATATTTTTATATTTGGCATTAATTTTTTTTCGAAGCCTTATAAAGTCATTTGCTGTTAATAATCGGAGATATTTTTATATTTGGCATTAATTTTTTTTCGAAGCCTTATAAAGTCATTTGCTGTTAATAATCGGAGATAATTTTATTTATTTTTAAAAATTAAATACGCCTTTGAATTATTTTAAATTACAAAATAAGAATATAGGCCTAAAACTAGATATTTTGCATTTTGGTATCACCCCTTGTGAGGGTGTCACCCGGTGCGGTCCGTACCCCCCTAGTGACGCCACTGGTTAAATATCTTATAATATATACACATATATATATATTATTGTGACTTTTTTTTTTTCAGTACCCAGCTTAGTGAAATGTTCCTATTGTGACTTATTTTATTTGTCCACTGTTTCCACTCTTCAGAATCTTTATTACTATTTTTTTTAACTGTCTGTCTGGACCAGAGTACTGACCTATATTAATGACACAAAGAAACTTATTAAATCATCACATTAGTCTCTTATGATCATTTTATTTTAATTTCCTATAGCTTTTTAGATTTACACACTTTATATAAAATGTGTTATTGTGATGTATTTGAGAGAGTCTTGAGTGTTTACATTGGTTCAAGTAACAATACGTATTCCAGTTAAAGTGTTTACATTGGTTTTTGTGGCAATACTTAATTCAGTTTAAGTGTTTACATTGGTTTTTGTGGCAATGCTTATTTCAGTTTAAGTGTTTACATTGGTTTATGTGGCAATACTTATTCCAGTTAAAGTGTTTACATTGGTTCATGTGGCGGCAATACTTATTTCAGTTAAAGTGTTTACATTGGTTGATGTGGCAATACTTATTTTAGTTTAAGTGTTTACATTGGTTCATGTGGCAATGCTTATTTCAGTTAAAGTGTTTACATTGGTTCATGTGGCAATACTTATTTCAGTTAAAATGTTTACATTGGTTTATGTGGCAATACTTATTTCAGTTAAAATGTTTACATTGGTTCATGTGGCAATACTTATTTCAGTTAAAGTGTTTACATTAGTTCATGTGGCAATACTTATTTCAGTGTTTGTCTATCGCTATTAATAATTATGATTGATTCATTCAGTGAAATGTAGAGTTTAAGCTCTGAAGAAATTAGACCATGTAGAAATTTCACCAAATGAGCAAATTGAAACTATTTCTATATTTTGAAAGACTGTCAATTTTTTTTTTTTCAAGTCTTTGCTGGTAATTTTAAAATTAGAATCTGATGCAGATGGCATCAGCCTTTTTTATTGCAATTAATATACATGTACTTTTAAAACTTCATATGAAAAATTATATTTTCTTCTTTATGAATTTTAAATTTTCATTAAAATATTATTTTTAATGCCCTTCTTATAATTAATGATATGCTAGGGCCTTATACATTCTTATGATTCAATAATTTTTATTACTGAATGTATCATTGTTTTTGTATAATATAAAAAATGTTTTACCATTTTTAGGTGAGATATGAATGGGAATCAGAAGGTGTTGTCTTAGATCGTGATGGAAGTTTAACAGGGAATGCTAATTACAGTGTTGCTCCATGTACACCATCTTTTGATAGTAATAAATGTACTCTGGATCAGGGAATGTCTGTCAATGTGAATGGCTGCATCTGCGCCAGTGACATAAAATTGATAAGGTATCTGTCATACATTATCAATAAAGCAGGATATACAATAATTTATTATTTAGTATAATTGCTGTTCTGAATTGAACATTTTTATTTTGTGAATTTTATAAATTTAATGCATTAATACATTTTAGTATCATAAAGCTAAGGTATTTTTATTAAATTTAATTATTAGCTAGCTTTTTTAGCATTCATTTTATAAATTTCTATGTTGTTGTTTTTTTATCAATTTTTTTAAATAGTTTTGTTGACTTTTACTTTTGTTCACGCAAAGCTTGTATTTTTTATTTATTTCCGGTGTAGATTTTCATTTAACAATATTTTACCAACAAGCTTGAAAGGAGTCAATGCATCATTCAGTACAGAGTTTGGAACCAGCTATTCTCCATTTGCACCCAAACGCATTACTCATCCAAAAGGATGGTCATTTGTTCTTATGGCCAATCATTATTATAAATTTTCTTTTGAAAATGCAGATAAGATTTCCAACATGAGTTATGATAGTGTCATGTATAGACTTGATGTAAGTCATGTAAAGACTTTATGTAAGCTATTTAAAGTTTTTTTATTAAGCATTTGCAATAAGTAGTCAATAAAGAGAAGTGCATATTTTGTTGACATTTGTCACGTTTTTTTTTTATTTAGCCTGGAGATTTTATAGTGTTTACTCAATATGCCGAAGTACGGCCAGATATATTTTCACTGAATGGGCAGCAGACAACTTTACCTATATCATCAACCATGCTTTCAGGCTCTAATGTAAATCATGGACAATGGTTTTACAATGATACAGAAAAATCTATCTCATATGCTGGTTTGTTATATATTTTATTCTGTTGTTAATTAGCACTACAAAATATATAAAACTGCTGATTTATATTTTAACAGATGATATTTGTATAAAATAATACCATTTTAGTACTTGTTTAATTGACAAAGGTAATTAGCAATTTGGTTTAGACATCATTTTTAATTCCCATGAAACCTTTTTGCTTAATGGTATTCTGTCTCTCTAAAATGTTCTGATTTACAAAAATTAAGTTGATAAACCTTACTTGTGGTTATTTGTGCAGCAACAGAATCTGTGTATCTGAGATGAGTAGTCTTTATTGTAATTTTGAAGAATTATTTTAACATTTTATCACAATGCACATTTTTACCTAAATTCACTTTATTTTCTGTTTTAAATTTGTATATGCAATTTTATTCTTATCTTTTTTTTAGTTGGAAGACAAAGCAAAAGAAAAAGAAGTATCTACATGACTGCTAAAGAGATTAGAATCAATGCCCGCTGTATTAAGTGTTTTTACTTAGGCTGTCAACCACCACAAGATCCTTTGGATATCTTAGTCCGACCCTCTAGTGCTGAATATTGGTCATATATTAGCACTTGGAGTTCTGTAACAGCTGATGGTTCTGAACCTAAGCCTTTGACTGATTTAGTCATACCTAAAAGTAAATAATTAATTACTAAAACTTTGCAAATACATTTTGCTGTTCTTTTTTTTTTCAAAATTATACTGAATAATATTTTATTGAAGAGGTAAACTAGTGCACATTTTTAAAAATATTTATCAAAAGATAAATGGATCATTGTGGACAAACCTTTACCAAAGCTGGGCAAACTTGTGATTGAAGGAGGACTTGAGTTCTTACAGGATGAGTCAAGGGATGTGGTACTAGATGTTGAGTACCTTCTCATCACTGGAAGATTTGTTGCAGGTTGGAACAGCTCAGCACCACTCAATGGAAAACTTGTTATTAGGATACGAGGCAGTAAATTGAGCACTCCATATAACACATCTAGCGGTCCTTTGTTAGGGACAAGATTTATTGGTGAGTTCATGAGATTACATTACATATAACACATCTAGAGGTCCTTTGTTAGGGACAAGATTTACTGGTGAGTTAATGAGATGACATATAACACATCTAGCGGTCCTTTGTTAGGGACAAGATTTATTGGTGAGTTCATGAGATTACATGACATATAACACATCTAGCGGTCCTTTGTTAGGGGCAAGATTTATTGGTGAGTTCATGAGATTACATGACATATAACACATCTAGCGGTCCTTTGTTAGGGGCAAGATTTATTGGTGAGTTCATGAGATTACATGAATATAACACATCTAGCGGTCCTTTGTTAGGGGCAAGATTTATTGGTGAGTTCATGAGATTACATGAATATAACACATCTAGCAGTCCTTTGTTAGGGACAAGATTTATTGGTGAGTTCATGAGATTACATGACATATAACACATCTAGCGGTCCTTTGTTAGGGACAAGATTTATTGGTGAGTTCATGATCTCATATTACATATAACACATCTAGTGGTCCTTTGTTAGGGACAAGATTTATTGGTGAGTTCATGAGCTCATATTACATATAACACATCTAGTGGTCCTTTGTTAGGGACAAGATTTATTGGTGAGTTCATGAGCTCATATTACATATAACACATCTAGTGGTCCTTTGTTAGGGACAAGATTTATTGGTGAGTTCATGAGCTCATATTACATATACATAGTAACTTTGATGTATTTTTTTACTTTTCTGATTGTTAAATTATAAATCTGATTCTTAAGGATGAAAATATTGCATACTGAAAATTTTACTAATTATGAAAAACACTAATAAAAACAAATTCATAGCTGTAATTGATTATAACACAATTTCTACCTAGTATTTTTTAAGTAATAGGTTTTCAAAAAAAACCTTTTGCAGGTGTATATGGTGGTCTTCAACTTCATGGAAAAGACAGAGGTATCATTAAAACATACCTGGCATCGACCGTTGACTATGGCAAAGTTATAACCGTTACTGATGCTGTATCATGGGTTGCCGGAGATGTTATTCTCCTCACAACTACTGATTACCATCCTTGGCATACAGAGACTTTTACTGTTGCATCTATATCGGGAAAAACCATCACCCTCAATGATACTATTAAATACAGGCACATTGGTCAGTTATCAAAATGTAGAGTTATTCACCAGTACTTTATTTTCAAACATAAATGAACATATATCTTGTTTATGAACATATAACTTGTTTATCAGCATACAACATTGATGATCTACATTTCTATAAATAAATAAAAAGAAAACTTTGAAGAAAAAAAATATTTTTTATATATTGACAAAAAATTCTTTATTTCATAATAAATTGGAATGTTATGCATAACAGTTGTAAAAATTTTAATAAAAATTTCTAAATATTTAGCTTATTCAACAACTTTGAAGAGTACAAACATTAATCTGAGTGCTGTTGTGGCTTTACTGAGTCGAAATATTAAAATCGAAGGAGAAGACTATGATCAGCTTATAAAAGACTCACATGGTGCTCGTGTTATTGTTAGTCAGACCAACTATAATGGCAGTCCGCTAAGTGGTATGTTAAAAGTCTGGTGTTATAGCACTTTATTAATATTTTATTAGAGAAATGTTATAATTTTACTTGTAGCACTAATTATTGTCTTGTGATACATTTATAAGGTTTTGCACAAATTTCAAATGTGGAGTTCTATCATACTGGACAAGAAGGCTACAAGGAAAGCTATGATCCACGTTTCTCTGTTGCATTTGTTGATGTTATAAGCACACCTGGAAAATTGAGATATTCCTATGTGAGAAGAAGCTCATTCTACTGTGGTTTCAATACTGCTATTGGAGCATTTGCTGTGAATGGTTTAGAGATTGATAATAATATTATTCACCACACAGTTAACGCTGGTAAGACAACTTTTTACTAAAAAAAATTATCACCCTTGCCTTAAACACTCTTTACATATTTTATTACCAATTACTTCAGCTATAATTATGAATAGATCAACAATACCTACTGAGTCTAGAGAACATATGTCAACTTCACATTTTAGGCTAAAGATTCCTGCATATTGTCCCTGTAAGCATATATTACTAATAGTGTCACAGACATTATGTTTGTAAACGTTCCATACATCTTATTTGTACACTTAAAGATTCATTTTATCTCAACATAATTAAATTTTTCTTTATAAGAATCAAATATAACTAACCCATCTTTCACTAAATTTGTTCAACCTTTAGAATTTGAAAAAAAAAAAAAAAGTTATTATGGGATTAAATAATATATTTTTGTTTTCTAGCCATCAGTAAAATTGTTGTTGTGAAAATATTTCTTACATCTTAATAGGCATTCGTACAGAAGCAACAAAGACACAAATCACAAACAATTTAGTCACATTGAGCTTATGGCCAGGTTCATACAATGGCCGAAACCAACCAGATAATCCTAGTTTTGAAGGAGCTATTGAGGCCATCCTTGCTGATGATTTAGTGCTAATTAACAATACAGTCGCTGGATCTGAGAGAGCTGGCTATCATCTTAAAGGTCAACTATGCAACACAACAGCAAATAATTTATGGAATGGAAATACTGCCATTGGAACCCTTGTTGGTAAGTTATTTCAAACTAAAGTATTTTTGCTATTCTAAGAGCGCTAAAAATAAGGAAACCATACAAGCTAAGCAACAAGAATAATGGTTTTTGAAATTATGATCATCAAAATTATATTCATTTTAGAATTCCTTATTGCTCAAATGTAGAAAGGATAATAGTTATTATTCAAACATTTTTTTGAAAGTGTATATATTATTTTACATATGGTTGTAGTAACAGAGCATTAATTATATGTTAAATATGTTACATTTTGGGAGTCGTTCATTTCATAAGTTAACAAATTTTAACACTTTTTAGACTCCACATGGCCAATCCCACCCTTGTCAGTAAGTGCCAAACTGATGTCAAAATTATTTTTTTTAACCTTCCATCAAAAAAAATAAATATGTTACTGAACGTTTCATAACAAATTTCAAGACCACCTCCCCTTAATTATACAACAGAGATTAAAAATGGATGAATGTTTTTGATAAAAATATTTTGTTCATTGCAACAATACTCCAGAATACGCTGTAATACAATCAATGTACTATAGAAACATAAGAAAACATTGAATTTTTAGTTATGATTAAATGTAGTAGCCTCATTATAACGGTATGGGTCTGCAGCACAGCAGGCACCAGTTATGGGGAATTATTGTTTTATGAAGGCCCCTTTCAAACATTGTGCAATCTTCCATTTGTTAACATCACCACTTCTTATATTGATATTACTTTATTTAATGAGAATTTTTCATTTAATGAATATATTTTATCATGTTTTTATCACACTGCTTTGTAGCTCTTGATTGATAAACTAAGTAGCTTGTTTTATTTCATTTTCATAATTTACTCAAAAGTTTTAATATAACTTTTGTAATATAAGAAAATCAATGACACACCTTCCCTATTAAATGGATTTTTACAACAATCTGCAACCCATCTTCCACCCTTCGAAAAAACCTATGTAACGGTAATTAAATTTTGATAACAAATGTCATAATTATATTCTGTATGCTACAGATTTATTTACTTGAAATAATGAGACTAACCGTAGGCTTATCCAGCTGCAGTTTAATTTAACAGGTTATACACACGAAAAAATGCATTTCCAAATTGTTATGGTTTGGAGTACCCAGTGGCAGTGCCATAGTTAATGAGGTATTATTGAGACCCTGGCATTTGCAGCTTGTGCATGCATTTTTAAGCTCACATTACCCTTCACTAAGCCATTTACTTAGAGCACACTTGTCACAGCCTGCCCTTCTGGAAGATATGGCAGGCACAATAAACCCTGCCTCTCTCTCATTTATGGCAGGAGAAACCCTTGTCTTGCCTTACCAGCTAATCTGCAGTACAAATATCCTGCTGGTCTGTCTAGCATGGCCAAATTCTTAAAAACCTTTTTCTAAATTTACTATAAGATAAAAAAAAATTGAGTTCACAAAACAAATTACCCCCCCCCCCCTTCCCTCTTCATGTAAACAGTAATTAAACTTTTTTTTAACAAAAAACATTGACAACCCTTTTGGTTAGTGCAAATAATTGTGTATAATTATATATTTATTTTATGATAATGTTTTACATAAAAAAAAATGTTTTATTTTATGCTCCATGATTGAATGCTAAGAAAGAACAGACCATAGAAATTTCTTAGTTCCGTCATCAGTCACAATGTAAAAAAAAACATGATTATAAGCTAAGTTATTTACTAAAAGCAAGGTGCTTTTAAAAGCCCTTAAGTTGGGGCCATCGTGGCAGATGAAGCAGAATTCATCTGTTTCAATACCCATTTAAAGCTGGGGGGAAGGCTTTAATCCAACTTGTTTAAAATTTTATTTGATATAAAATTATAATAATCAATTAGTATGACAAAATTAAATATTATAATCTTTCTGTTTGTTTTATTTTTTAGGTGTGTTGTTACTGCCAGATGATATTCCTGTTAGTTATGCTTGTGTCATCTTCAATGGCTTCACACTTTGGAAAAATTATGATTTTGGAATTTATCACAATAATAGGGCTAATGGAATATTCCAGAAAAATATTTTAGTGGAAAATGGAGTTGGTATATTTCCAATGGTAATTGGCCCTAATTTAGTTTCACATGTATATGAAGATAAATTTGTTAATGTCATCAGTAATATTTTCATTGGAAAGACACCAACATTCTTAGAAGATGTAGACAATATAAGCAGCACTGATAAATTACTGGTCTTAAGTCCAAATGTTCGAGGTGATGGTTCCCGTAAACCTTGTGGTAAAATTGGACTTGAAATTACTACATTCACCGGTGGCTCTAATATGGCACCAGGAAAACCTTTTGTAAGCATCATGGCCTATCCAACACAAAAAGGAATCACAGAACTTAAAGGTAACTTTAAAGTAGTCAAATAATAAATTTTTATTTTTCATACCAAATCTAGAAACAGGAAAAAATATTGAGTTTCTAAATGTTGAAAATGTTTTATTTCATGAACCCTTCAGGTAATACGTATGCCAACTATAATGTTTGCTCTGAAGGAAGAGATTATGCTGTAACTACAAATAAAAATAATGATGATGGAAACTTCCCATTACTTATACAGAACACAGAACTGATTAATGTAAATCACCTCAGTAAAGTTTTCTTTCATTATCCCAATGTGGGGTAAGTTTTTCTAATGTGTGATCATTTAGTATTAAATAAGTATAAGTAACTGTTGTTTAAAAAAGATTACTTTAAATAGTCCAGTGTATTCTAACTTGAAAAAAAGACGAGTAAGATATTTTTTAAAAAATTAAAAAAAAAAGAGCAAATCACATTATACTACATGTATTTATTAAATTATTTACCTTATTTTTTATTTATACTGGTTTGGTAACTGCATACTTTGTGATTTTTTTTAATAATTGTAAAATACATTCATGTAATAAACCTACATTGTATAATATCAGAATATTAACTATGAATAAAAATAAATACATGTATTAACAATTTAAACTTTGAACTTAAATATATCTTTTTTAAATATAATATGGTAATTGTTTAAATATTCTAGCAACATTTTGATAAGCAATTTTGTGCATAAAATGTATTTAAAATGAGAGATCTATATAGTAGTATGCTTAGTCAGTCTAAAGAGTGTTCATTTAATTTTCAGAAAAATAAATCCAGCTGATTGTGTTGACATGGACTGTGATGGCCTAAAGAAATGTATGATTCAAGATTTAGATGGAACTTTCTTGGGTCATGTTGGAACAGTCCTGCCCAACTCAGCTTATGAATGGGATGGTGACCCAAGACATGGACTTGGAGATTACAGGATACCATCACTTATGTTAGCTTCATCCAATGGAAAAAAAATTGATGTGAAAAGCTATGCTCCACACAAAGGTTGTTTATTATTCATCCGATAATATATACTTTAATTGATTCTTCATTTCGCTATATATAATAACGCTTTTTAAAAGTGATTTCTTATATAGGACCTCTATAAGAGAGAGAGTTAACTTTGATGATATTAAAGATAAAGTCACTGATAATAAAAAGGTGTAGTTTCTCTCCTGATTCTGTTCTTATTTCCTATGGATTGAATTTTATGTTAAAACTAGCTGAACAGGCCCGGTACCCGGACCGGCTATTTGGCACGCAGTTGAAGTTGAAAATGGTGATGCGCTCACAACACCATATCATTGACTAATCTTAATTCATTCATAATATTTTAAAGGACACTTTCTCAATAGTTATTTTTTTAATAATGTATCAATTCTCTTTCACTTAGCCCCACACCCATCCTTCCCTCCCTCCCTTCCACTCAAGACATGCCCGGATCGCAGTGGGTCTCAATGTACAAAATTACAAAAAGGGGCATTTAGTATAACTGCATGTTCACCCTGTTAACAATACCACGTGACACCTCTCCATACCTCCCCCCCCCACCCCCCGCTCCCCGTTAAACACTCCTTCCCCAACCCTACACCCCCGTTCCAACAGTTCTTTTTTTTATATATAATTTTATAAATTATCATGCTTAACATGACGTATTTTTAAAAAAGAGAGACGTGAGGTTAAAAAATTAGCGGTGTTGCAACTTGAATCGTCTGCTTGACCCCCCCCCCCACCCCTTCTGCAACCATTTGGTTTATTCCCACACCTATCCCAACCAACTCGTTAATATATATTTGAGCGCATTAACAATCAGTCTATATACAAAAAATAGCTTTTTCTATAATTCATCCCAAAGAAAATAATCCTCATTATGGGTACAGAAGCTTAACAAAAATAACCCCCGACTATTAAACATAATTGGCGCACACTACTCAATATCATTTAAAAATCTTAATTCATTAATAAGAAATCCTTGTGTTTAGAATTCTCCAGCATTTCATTTTTATTCAAGAAAGATTAATTTGATGAACAAAATGTGCACCAAACATACTTTCATTTAACATACATTGTCTCTTTTTAATTTCTATAATTTTGGAATTTCCCAGACTATTTTTATAGAGACAGTCGATGACATGCGCTGTTTTTTTTTTTTAACTCCGAAAAGGTGTGACGTAGAACTCAGACTTTTTTAGCGATGTAAACTTTCAACTCGTATGGTGCCGTGTATTTGTAACGTACAGACATGTGACTTTTATTGCCATGAGCATACTTTACACCGCACGGTGTGTAGGTCTGTCGGTCGAACCACCGTCTATGTTAGCCGAATATGTATATAGATAATTATAATAGGAATCTTAAACATTTCACTGCCATAAAGAATGGGCGCTTGACCATGGTATGATTTAGCCTATAGTTATGTTCATGCTTTATGTCTTAGATTATCAGATATATTTTAGCCTGTAGTTATGTTCATGCTTTATGTCTTAGATTATCAAATATATTTTAGCCTATAGTTATATTCATGCTTTATGTCTTAGATTATCAGATATATTTTAGCCTATAGTTATATTCATGCTGTATGTCTTAGATTATCAGATATAGTTTAGCCTATAGTTATGTTCATGCTGTATGTCTTAGATTATCAGATATATTTTAGCCTATAGTTATGTTCATGCTGTATGTCTTAGATTATATTTTATGTATTCCTTCTGTTGTACAATTTAAAAAAAAAAGAGTCTTTATTTCAATTCCTATTTGTATTTAAAGTTTAGACTTCTCTGATTTGATGTTCTTCTAGCTCAACTTTTTAGATGTTCCTTGACATCCATTATCTTTTCATAACCTAATCTATCCAATGGGAGGAGGGTGGAAGGTGCATTGATATCTCAATAATTAAAATGTGTCCTTGATGAGTATTAATCAGCCAACTGATTAAGCTAACTAATACAAACACTTTTCTCCTAAGGTATCTTTAAAACTGATAATTGTACCTGGCTTTCTGAATGGAATGCTTTTCAATGTGGCAACAACTATGAATGGCGCATTTTAACCCTCGAGAGTATGGATGATGATACTGAGACAAGAAGACTCAGCCCAGTGGCTATATATCATCCAGATGGCTATGTGGATCTTATCAATGGACCCCAGGTAAAATTTAAAAAGAATATTCATATGTCTAAAATTTACACCCATAGGAATATTCATCTGTCAACATTTTACACTCAAAGCACTTTTTTCCCCCAACATCACAAATAAAATATATTTTGTTTGTATTTTACTAGTTTACTGATTATTGTAATTAAATCTATAAATAAAAAACACTTGGCATAGGTTCTCACAATGTTTGTAAAATGTCCAAGTTATTGACATAGGTTCTCACAATACTTGTAAAATGTCCAAGTTATTGACATAGGTTCTCACAATGCTTGTAAAATGTCCAAGTTATTGACATAGATTCTCACAATGCTTGTAAAATGTCCAAGTTATTGAAAAAATCTGTAAAGCAAGCAGCTAAATGCTGAGATTTTTCAAATGTTATGTTTCTTTTATTAATTACAAATACATTTATTTTTAGTAACTGTTTATAATTTTTGTAGGATCATGGATGGTGCAGTGGTTACACATGTCAGAAACATGTTAGCACTTTCCAAGCCATTGTAGCTCTTGGTAAAAATTTAAATTCAAAATATTATAATCAAAATAATTTTGTTCTAAGAGTCAGCAATACCTAAACTAACGTAATTGTAAATGTAAATATTAAATTTTTTTTTAAATTTTGTCCTATAACATATAATGCATAGATCATAAAAAAATAATTTAAAAAAAAATATTTAAAAATTTGCATTTATTGATGAGATTTATAAATATAAAACCAAATTGTTTCTTAGATCAACCGTTTGATGTTTATTTGACGAGCACAAATCCTAATGTAATGCGTTTTATACTGCTGAGCTCAAATCCAAAAGAGTGCTTAAGACTTGGGCTGCAACTTCAAACTGCTAATAGACCAGAAGTGAGCTTCTTCAAAATTTAGTTGAAATTTAATGCTAATAATTAAATACAAAAGTTTCATATCTATATTACTAATGTTATTGTTTTTTATGTAAGGTAAATACAAGTACAAAAATTCTGAAATAAAGTTAACAGACTTTATCCATTTGTTTTCAAATAGATATTTTAAGGAATTTTGATTTAATACATTTAGATACGAGTAAACAACACTCTTGTAATACCCACTAATGGATACACTGATTCAAAAGGAAGATTTAGGCTTAAACTTCAAGAAACAACTGGACAGTACATGCCAGAGATAACAAGTAAAACAAATGGAGAAAACTTTTACAGGTATTAAGTAATATGATTTAATAAAAATTAATTTCATAAATACTGTAAGATACTTATAAAAAATTCTTACTTTTAAACATTGTTCTTTATCTGTTATTTAGTCATATGGTTTGGCTTTAAGACATTAAAATACATAGAGGCTTTAGCTCTTTGAACTCCTTCAAAACAAAGGGTCTCTACAATAATTCTCTCTATTTTAGGAGTTCACCACATGTCAAGTTACATTTCTTTATTAAAGGCTCACAAGGCTTTGTGGCCAACATTTCTCAGAGGTCATTTTTCTATTATCTTCCGTTGACTTCATAAGCGAATTGCCAATCCATCTCCATTTTATTCTTAATATTTGTAGATCTATGGGCTTTGGTTTGCCATTTGCCAGATATTTTTATTACTTACTATGTCTAGTCGCCAGAATATGTCATTTACAAATGTCTGGAGCTTGTTGGTCAATTTGTTAGTGACTCTCCACGTTCATGCACCATATAACAGGATGGATTTGACATTGCTATTAAAATCTGTAGCTTGCAGTTAGTTGAGAGGGAAGTTGTTTTCCACACAGACCTCATGAAGACAAAGCCAGTCTTGCCTTACCTGTTCTGACTTTGGCTTCTTTTTGTGATCTGCCTTTGGTAGATACAATGCTAGTTAGGTAGGTACAAAGGTCTACTTCCTTAATATCCTCATTGCCATGGGTGGTCAGTGTTTGACTTTTGCTAAATAAGGACATGACTTCTGTCTAATCTGTGATGTCATGAAGCCCAGTTTTGGCAGCTTCTTGCACTTGTTTATTTGTTCATTTAGCTGCAGATTCTGTTGCTTCTGTGATAATAAACATACACATCATTTGCAAAGTCTAAGTCCTCTAAGCACTTGGTCATTGACCATTATATCCCAGCCTTTGTGCCTTGTACTGTTCCAATCAAGGAACATTAAGAAGATCATGGGGGAAAGTAAGCATCCCTGACATACTCCAGTTTTAACTTCATATTCATCAGTTAGCTTTCTGCCATTATGTTGAACTTGACATGCAGTGCCTTCATAGAGTTGCTGGATCAGATGTATGTAAGTCTTTGGAACACCATAGAGATGTAGGAGTTGCCAGGTAATGTCTCTATTGATGCTCTCAAAGGCTAGCCAGAATTTGATTAAATTTAGGTATAATGAGGCTAGCCACTTCAGGGATTGTTCAATAATGATTCTTTGTCTGTGTTATTATTTGTAGCATAGCACTGTATTGCTGTGACGTTTCTCCCTCTGGATATAAAATGTGCTGTCTAGAGTCTTAAAGAGATAGGGTTCCATTCTATAAGGGCTCTTGTTGCATTGGAAAATAACATCATGGCAACTCCTTTGCAGTGGTCATGGTTTTCCTCAGCCTCCCCACATGTCAATGTTTTCCTACCTGCATCTGGACTCAGATATGCTTAGTATTTGGATTTTATACTTAGTCATTTCTCTCACAACCTGTGTTGTCTTTCATCATAGAGCTGACACTTCATGTTCCTATTTTGGTTTTTCCTTCATCGTCGGAAGAGTTGTTGGCTGATTGGCTTCTATATGGCTTTTCTCAATCAGAGTCATTGGGTCCTCAGCCAGGGCCATTTACTGATTTCAGCATGGAGATTTATCTTGGTTTAATATTTCTGTATCGGTTATTTTTTTACAGGGCTAGTTCTGCTAGCCTCACACCTAACCCTCCATCTTTTCTCTTCCAGGGCTTGGGATCTGGCATGGGGGAGTGTAAATATATTGATTTTTTAAGATTTTACCTAAATAATGAGATGTCATATTAATTATTTAAAAAAAAACATACAGAATACTGAAACATTAAATTATCCTCTGAATTATTAACCATTATTATCTTAATATTTACTATAATGCATATAACTTGCACATTTTGGTGTTAAAATACTAGAATAACTTATAGTCTTACTATATGTATTTTCAATCAACCAAGAAATTACTTCATAACAATCTTTTCTGAGATCCCTATGCTGTCCTTGTAAGGGTTAGATGTATATGTTGATAAGGAATTCATAACCAGGTTATATCAGGATCTCTCTATACTTGATGCATTTTTTTAAGCTTTCATCTGTTTCATTATCATTTCAGAGGTTTACAATATTTTTAGATTTCAAGCATGTTGTTTGGTTTTGAATCTAGAGCCATTCCACAGAAATAATACATGATAATCATTATATTCACTCTGTAATTACTTTATCTTTAAAGATATATAATACTATGTCATTATAGCATTTCTATGATGGCACTGCATAAGATTTGACAGAATTGGATAAATTTGTAAAAATAATAGAAGCTTGGACATTTACCATGCTGTTTACTGAATAATCAAAATTGAATATTTTTTACTAACATGAGCTAATAGCCTTCATGCATGATTATTGCTTTCATAATTAATTATTCTAAATAAACTTATTCAATTACAGCCGAGATGAGAATATGATATTTTGGATAATGTGTGGAAACTCAGAAGTTACTGTTACACAAACTGAGGCTTTGATTGTATCATTCACATTGGCAGCCATGACTGAAGATGAATTCTTTGGAGAAAAAATTGTTGAGAATCTAGCTGCTTTCCTAAACATGGATCCTAAAAAGGTAAAAAAAAAGTTATAACATATTTTATTATTATTTATCTTATTTATATTTTTCTTCTTTTAGTATCAATAATTCATTTATATACTTATTATGTAGTAAATAATTACAATATTTTTAAGGTGCGCATTGTTGATATTAAACGAGATACTTCTGCTAGTGGCAGGCGCAAAAGAGCAACAGCAAGCATCACTGTAGTGATAGAAATTGCTAATGAGCCTGGTGACAACTCACCAATGAATTATACTGTTGTTAGTGAAAAGATTTCAGTTCAGGTTAGTCACTGTCTCTGTTAGTTATTGTTTTATTTGGGCTAAATTGAACATGGCATAAATTATTCTCAGGTCTATGCCTAGATGTCTATGTATGAATACATGATAATCATTACACTGATCTGCATTAGAAAAAAAAATTTCTGAGGTCTGATTTTTTTTTAAATGTTTCTAGATCAATTTTTTTTTTGCTGATTTCAAATATGTAATTGTTTTTATTCTATATCAAATTAAAAATTACAGTTGTAATGTAGATTGAAGAAAACATGTAGAAATAAAAAGTTATAGTTATTGTGGAAGAAATGGCTTTTTCAAAGATTTTCGTCAGTGATCTGGATCATCTCTTTTGAGGCACCAGCAGTAGTCTACAAGCATATTTACATCCCAGCGTCCCTGGTACCGCTATTCCATCACATGAATGTCTTGATGGAAACACTCCCCCTGCTCTTCACTCATATCACCATAGTTGTCTGGAAAATAGTCTAAATGTGAGCTGAGGAAATACATTTTCACAGACATGCGTGCTCCAAGAGCTTTGAAGCCATGAAGTAGCTCCTCAACCATTAGTTCGTAGTCTAGACTCATGTGGTTACCAAGAAAATTCTGGACAATAGACTTGAATGCACGTCATGCATTGAGTTGATTTTCCTCAAACTTGGAATCTTTTACCAGCTCCCTAATTTGTGGGCCATCAAAAATCCCTGCTTCCAATTTGTCCTCACTTATATGTGGAAATTCGTCTAATGCTTTAACAAAGTTTTTAATTAGGCCAAGTTTGATGTGTAATGGTGGAAGCAAAATTTTCTGAGGGTTGACAAGAGCATTGGAAAGAAAATTAGAGGAACCTGGTTTCAGATGAGGTCTTGCAGGCAAATTGCGTTTTACGTAGTGCTGATTGTCTGTCCTGCTGTCCCATAAACAGAGGAAACATGGGTACTTTATGTAGCCACCTTGTAGACCCAGCACTAGCGCTATAACTTTAAGATCCCCAAATACCATCCAGTTGTGATCTCTATATTTTAGATTATTCAATAAAATTTCCATGTTACTATAGTTTTTGGACATCTGCACTAGAACTGAAGCAACCTTATTGCCATTGTGCAGAAGCACCGCTTTCAAGTTTCTGCAGGAAGAATCAATGAATAACTTCCATTGTGCAGGGTCATATGATGAACCCATAGTTTCAACAAGACTGCTAATGTTGTTGCAGTAAATTAAAGAAGCCTCCTTATCCTCTGTGAAGTACTGAAACTCTTTTTCCCAGTTAAGATACCAGAGGAATGTTGTTGCTGGAGCTAACAAATGATTTTCTTTGAGCCGTGATCCCAATAGCTGAGCCGATCCTATCGATAAGCTCAAATTTCTTGTCAAATCTTTAGTTCAGCTTGATTGAGGGGTTGGGGTTGAGTTGATTCAGCTGATTCATCCAAGATATCCATATATTCACTTGACTCAGTTGAGGAATCAAGATTCTCAGGTGGTGTTGAAATTGGAATTTCTGATCCATGAGGCACTGGCCTTATTGCAGATAGCACAATGGGATACTCTACATGATGTTTACTTTTTCTGTTTATGCCATTTAGATTTGTCATGCAAAAATAGCAATGAGTAGTGTGATCCTTTCCTTCCCTCCAAACCATTGGACACCAAAAGGAAGATATGGTTGGTTCCTCTTGCTCCAACGTTGTAGACCCTCGACACATGTTTTACATCATATGTGGGGTGCAAAGGTTTGTCCTAATGCCAAGTTTCACACCAAAATAAGCATGATAGCTTTTCTTAACAAATTTGTGATCGGCGTCTGCCTGTATGGCAAAGTGACTGAACCACATATGTGGCAGAATCTGTTTTGATCGTTTTTACACTTTTCATCATGATGATCACCAAACTATTTGAGCAAACAGTTTTTATGAATCACTTGTTGCTTTCCTTGCTTGTAAATAAAATTTACAAGATACTTCTAAAAAAAGTAGATGGCAAAATTTTACATTAATATAAATTAGCAACAAACAAAATTAAAAACATATTTTTATATTAGTTGATCCAGATGAAGCTTTAGCTCAATGAATGCTCCAAATAAATTGAAACTTCTTGCTATCTCTTATAAAAACAAATAAGACCAAGATAAACAAAAGCATTTGCTTTATTGTTAGCTTTTTTATAAATTGCTAAAATTATAAAAACGGAAATTCTATCTGTTGTTTCCTCACTTATTGCCAGGTACTGTAGAATGCAGGTATTGCAGCATTATAGAAATTCAAGTAGAATAAAAACTTGACCTGATTGAAAAAACCAGTTACATATTTGAAATCAGCGAAAATAATAGAACTAGAAAAAAAATTTAAACCTCAGACCTCAGAAATCATGATGACCAGTGTTTTATCTGCTCAGTAATTACTGTAAAAATGTATGCTACTGTCACTGTATGTGGGATAACACTTCATCAGATTTGACAGAAATATGTATGGCCTGGCTGCCCTCAGCAGTTAGCTTTAGTCTAAGAATAGAGTCTGATATTGACATGTAAATTACAAGGAATCTTGAATCAGAAAATTATTTTGGTGAATAAATTTTGGTTCCTAGCAACATTTACATTAGGAGTTTTTTTTTAAATTTACTTTATGGAAGTCATACGGAAGGCTTAATTTATTGGGAACAATGACAAAGATAAAGATAGTTGTAAACAAAATTAACTTAAGTTAAAGAAATATTGATACTGCTAATACTAATATGAATAATTTCCTAATCCCTTCTGACAGCATATTTTCTTAAGGAATTCTTATGTCAGATGTTCCATTAAAATGAAAGACAAAATCTTAAAATAATTTTATTAAAAAAATCTCATCTTGTAGTTGAGTAAGCAAAACTCTTCCAATATAACATTCCAGTAATACATCTGTGTTGTTATAATATTCTTGCCATTATCATCCTTACTAGCTGTACCCACAAAATATTTGCAGCACTTAAATGTAATAAATATTTAAGAATTTTAATATTTTACTTTCATTGATCAAGTATTGGAAGAATCTTGTTCAATTGACAAAGGCTGAGCTATGTTTTTGATCATTTTTATTTTCTGATTGAAATGTGTTGACCAGTATTCCCTCTAAGTTGTACACATTCACACTCACTCCCAACTTTCAGATCGTGCACACACACACATATTATAATTGAGAGAACAATGTTTTATTAAATAGGTCAATAGACTGCTCACAAAAATTTTAATTTCCTTACAAAGTTGCTCTGAGCCTTCTAAAAATTAGAGGGCACATTGTGGTAGGTCAGTGGTTCTCAGACTTATGGCATCATGAGCCAGATGAAAAGGTTTTTTTGTTCACAACACACCTTAAAACTTTATATTTCTATGGTCCACCTTTAAAGAAATACCATGACAAAAGAAAGAGCATAAAAAACTTTAATTTTACTTCTATTTTTATGCTTGTAACTTATAGTGAAACTGAGTATAATTATGCACACATGGATCCTCAATCCATAAATTATAAATTAAAATTTGGTCGCAACCCACACTTTAAGAACTCTGGTGTAGGCTGAATTCTTATTCTGAATTTCTAGTTACTAATTACTCTAAATACTGGTCTTTCAATAGCTCTCATCATTCTCTCTGTTACAAATTACTCTAAATACTGGTCTTTCAATAGCTCTCATCATTCTCTCTGTTACAAATTACTCTAAATACTGGTCTTTCAATAGCTCTCATCATTCTCTCTGTTACAAATTACTCTAAATACTGGTCTTTCAATAGCTCTCATCATTCTCTCTGTTATAAATTACTGAATAGGGTAAAAACACACGATTGAACTTTTTCCAGTCACTGTCTTCACTTAGTGTTAAAAAAATATAATGTAATAAGCTATTCTGATCTCATTTAATTAGTAGACTGAATAAAGGCCATTAGTCTTATAAATCTGCTTAAATAATTGTTGCTCTTTTTTAAATTGAGATTATTGCTATCTAGATTGACATCTAATTTTCTTTTCTTTTTTGGCTAAGTGAAAGTAATGTTTATTAGGAGGAAAAAAAATTTCTTCTTGAAATTAACTTATTATTCCAACAGATTCAGCAGCAAGGGTTTAATGATGTTCTAAATGTGACAGTTCTAATTACATCTATTCAAGAACCTGGTGTGCTGTTTAACTCTTCAGTGGCATTACAGACTCCAAATAAATTGGTCATGGATACTGCTCCAGTGGGTGATGTTTTGGAAAGAATGCCATTAAGTGTTCAGCCCAGATTCAAGATTGTAGATAATTTTGTAAGTACCAACATGTGTTCAAATTTAAGATGGCAGATAATTATGTAAGTGCTCATCCCAAAATTACTAATCTAATCACACTCTAATCTCTAATCAAGTAACTTCCATTACACAACGTTGACAACAGATACTGTGAATATTCTTATTACAACAGAAAAATATCTTTATATATCTGTGTAAGAATTATTTTATTCTTTTGAAAAAATAATATTACCAAATGTATGCTGAGTGAATCCTTATTTTATTTAAAAGAATAGAGAAAAGTACAAACAAATATGATGAGGCTTGGTGGACATTTTGATAGACTCTTAATTCATGTACCCTAACTATAACTTAAGATGTTATCACTAGAACAAGTAAATTTAACTAACTACATTCTTTCTTTGTGTTTTCAGGGAAATGTGATTGAAAACCTTGGCTATAAACTAACTCCATGGATAATTACAGCTTCCATTAAGTACAACATAGGCTCACAACCTATGATTGAACATGCCTCAGTTCAATTTGTGAATGGGTGGGCTAATTTTACAGAGCTAACAATTTTATTACGTGGAACTTACACTTTGGAATTCAGAGTCACCTCCCCACAAGAATACTCAAGTTTTAATCAATTAGTTAGTTCAGTTAAGGTA
The DNA here is from genome assembly GCA_021962125.1 of Bulinus truncatus. Classification (NCBI taxonomy): domain Eukaryota; kingdom Metazoa; phylum Mollusca; class Gastropoda; family Planorbidae; genus Bulinus; species Bulinus truncatus. The sequence continues at coordinate 2,684,076 of JAGDYQ010000027.1, read as the reverse complement.
ATTGAAACTAGATCACAGTTTTGAAATTATTTTCTCATTATTGTCTCAACCTTACTTAATAAAACTGATATTTCACTAGCTAGAAATAGTTTTATACTTTACTCAGTTTGAAGTCTGATTAAATTTTTATTATTAAAAGCTATGACTATTTACATTATACTATTTACCTGATAAAAGGATTTTTCAGAAAAAGTTTTTGAATTAAATTATTCCAAATTGCAGTAAAATTGTATCCTATAAATAAATCTTTCTCTAAACATCGGTATTTAATTCTTTTTGTTTAATTCTAATTTTGCAGATTTTAGGTCATGACTATCAGGCAAGAGCAGAATTGAGAAGTAATTCACAGCTGACAGATACACCTTTACAGTTGGCTGTTTACCTTATTGATAAGTCCAGCAATCAACGCCAAACTGACTTGAACTGGAATGTAAGTTACCTACTTATTCTGTCCTAAATTAAAGCAATATCTGTTTATGATTATTCAGCTACTATTAAATTAATCATATGATCACTTACAAATATCTTTTTTTTTTAATTGTCTGATAGTTGTTAACATGGTCTGCCCAAATTTCATTGCTTGATAACTCCATTTACTCTGGTGTGCTTACTGGAAATTTAAAGACAAGTTTCAATAATTCAACAGGTATGATTATAGTGTATAATTGTGTATAGAAAATGCAAATAGAATCAGATCAAATTTTTAACTTTATAAAACAGCAAACACGTCATCCCCTTCCTTTAGTGAGACTTCAACCACAGATATGGCATAGCTCAAGGAAAATAGAAACTTAATTCATTTAGACTGCCACCTTCACTTACCCATTCTCCTAAATTTACTGGAAGATGAATTATGATTTACAATTTAAAATTGCAAAACACATATGACGTCAAGTATTTATTTATTGTTTTGGGTGGGCGGATGGCCAGTGGTGAAGAGTACTTGACTGTCAACCTGAGAGTTCTGGGTTTGATCCTCAGTGAAAACCAAAAAATTTTTCCTGCTGAAATTTGATGTAAGGTCCCCCTTTTCCACCCAGCTTTAAATGGGTTAGGGTCAGTAAAGGCAGCTGGGTGTTGTGCTAACCACACAACCCCTTCATATGCTCTGGTTTAAGAAAAATAATTCCTCACTACATCTGGCCATTATAGGTGAGGGAACTATTTATTTTTATAAGAAATGAATGAATGTGTATTTGATATATAATAGACGATCCTATTAATACTTTTGGTGGGACGAATGGTCGAGTGGTGTAGATACTTGACTGTTGACCTGAGAGTCCTGGGTTTGATCCTCTGTGAGAACCATGGGGATTTTTCCAGGTGAAATTTGTTTCAAAGTCGTCCCACAAGTCCACCCAGCTTTAAATGGGTACCTGACTTAAGTTGGGGAAGTAAAGGTGGCTGGGTGTTGTGCTAACCACACAATCCCTTCATGTGCAGAGATTATAGAAACAGATGAATTCTACACTTTATCTGCCCCGATGGACCGTTAAGCTAAGGGATACTTCGTTTTTTTAATTCTTTGATTAAGTTATTATCTTAATATACATACTTCTCTTGACAGGCGAAGCAGTATTCTCTGATATCAAGCTAAATAAGCCAGGCAAATGTATACTGCAGATAACTGTTAAGTCTGACCCATCATTGTATTCTCTAAGTACAACATACACGCTTGAGTTAATGACCATAGAGCAGAGTAATTTAACAGTGGAAGAACAACACACCATTGAACTTAAGTTTGATTTTGAATACAGTGTGGAGAATGCTACACTTTTGAGTGCTAAAGTCAGGAACTATTACAGTCAGCTGCCAGGGCTTCGCATTGTTTCTGATAGTTTTAAGAAAGGTAAAGAGGTGTATATCCTACTATATTTAACTTTTCTGGAATATTTGCTGAAACATTCTCTTTCAATATTCAGATCTCAATCCTTATATATATGTTTTCTTTCCAGGAAGTATTATTGTAGTATTGGAAATTGAAGCTACTAAAGATGGATATAACCAGACGATAAACTCTATGTGTGATAACATTGTAAACAATGTGCAGTTTTCATTTGCTGGAACAACCATTTCCTTATCAAAGTACATAATGGTGGATGGACATCCGTATATCACTGGATCTTGCAGTGCACTCAAGCCATCAGTTAGTGACGCGTTAAACTTGCTTACACATTTTTTTTATGAATGAACATGACTTTCTAAATGTTTAATTATTCCTGACTTAAGTCTAAAAACATGTTTTAATCATGTGATCTAGATTTTATTTTTGCAGTTTTTCACATTAGTTAGAAATATCATACATACTCATTTCCGGTGTGCGTTAAATCGAAAGCGGAAAACAATAATTCAAAATGGCGTCATCCCTTGTGTCTCGATTCAATTTTTCTTTTTGAAATATCTACAGTTTTCAATAGTTTCTGTGCTTTTAATTATGAAATGTTAAAGTCCCCAATATTAAAAATTAATAATTAGCATATAATATCATTCAAATCATTGTATTTTTTATTACAACAGAGCATTTTAACATCGTCAAACGTAAACAATAGTAATAATCGAAAATCTCCGGCGTCGGCGACGATAAGACTATTGACCGCGTTTTCATATCTAATTTCGTAAATAAAGTTCTTTTTAAAAGTCGATATAATATTTAATTGTTCTCAGCTTTTATAATATTTTTTTTTTTAAATAAATACGGCTTTGAATTATTTCTTAATTACAAAATAACAGTATAGGCCTTTATATGTACAGAATATATCCTTTTAGTTGTTTTAATGAAAAGTAACTAATTAGATCTCTTTGACATTTTTTTATTGAAATAATTTATCTTTTAGGATGTTGTAAGAAAAAGAAACAACAACTAGTTCGGTTTTTAACTATTTCATAACTTAAAAAAAAAATGAAATAATTTTGAACAAATTTATCAAATCTGAACACAGAGGCGTAACTAGGGTGGAGGGGGGTCCAAATTTGAAAGTCCCACCGGGCTCCAGCTTGAGGGGAGCCCCCATAATCATTTTTTACATTAAATATTAAGTACATAATTTCATGTCATGGTATCGAATGTCAAAATGCAGGGCCCCCGAATCCTAGGTTCGGCAATGGCTTTACAAGTCTATCTTCCTGCAAAGGCTTTGCAGGGTACAGCTAGCTAATAATAAAATCCACCATATCAACGGAAGGCAGTTTATAATTCTTTTGTTTTTGCAGTACAGCTATTAATATTCAAATAGACTATCAGCTGAATAACTGAAATAACATACAACACACTTAGCTTTTAAAAATATTCACATAGAGAAACGACTACAATTGTATTAGCTAGTTTTTGCGTAATATAAATCAATATCTTTAATTAAACTCAAAATGCTAGGATAAAAAAATTCACATTTAAGATAACATAGCTTCTACCATCTTAAAGTTTTTAATACTTCATTTAATGGTAGCACATGATTTGCATACATGAAACTGTCATGAAATATTTTAAATGAAGTCTTTTTTTTTTTTAAAGAGAATTGATTTGGAGAATAAGAATAAATCATAGTTAAATCATAGCTAAAATCAGTTTCATACAAAAAAAATATATTCACTTTGATGAAGAATTAAACTAAGAATCCAAGTGCATGTCAAATTTTAATACTAACTTAACTCTGATGTAAATATCTTAAGATGGTATCAAAACTATTAATTATTTCATTATTCTGTAATGTTTGTACATTGTTCATTTTTTTAACCAAGTGTATTAAAAAAAATGGCATGTATCATGTTTTTTATTTTTAAATGACTTATTGGTTTTCATGCTAAAAGAAAAGATTGAAAAATTTTTTTCTAATATTTCTAGCAATATAACTAACCACTTCCACATTTTTTTTACCTTGGAAACTTATTTTTATTATTACAGGAGTCCTCCGATTCTGAATTCCCTGTTAAGTACATTATCATCATTGTTGTTCTGTCAGCTCTCCTTCTGGTAGTGGTATTCATCCTGGTCTATAAACTTTACATTCAGCCTAAAACAAAAACTCATTGTAAGTATTGACAGGTTTTCTAAATATTTTCATTCAGTGAAATGTCACTATAACCTAATTGATGGGAACTTGTAATTCATTCAGTGAAATGTCACCATAACCAAATTGATGGGAACTTGTAATTCATTCAGTGAAATGTCACTATAACCATATTGATGGGAAATTCATTCATTTTACTTAAATTTTGTTAAACTGCTGTTGAGAAGAGGGGGGAGTAGTATTTTTTCCCTGTCTTTTTTGTGCTGTTCGTTCATCAAAGGTAAGATATAATATATTTATAATAAATTGTGCGAAATATTTTTTGTTAACTTTAATTGTAATTAACGAAATGTTTTCTATTCGTGAAATTTGTTCTCCACAAAGTTTTTGTGTTTGTTTGTATACATGAATTGCTCCCTTTGTTGAATTTGGTTAGTGTACCAAAAATATCCTCTAAATTATTAAATAAATGTAATGTAATAATTTTTAAAAGATGTATAAACATGATGCGTTTTGAATTACATTTAGAAAAAAGGTTATTTCACACAAATTGAAAATAACTACATACATAAATTAGTAAATTTACAAAGTCATTCTCAGTGGTCTTTTAAATCCCGGTTTCTTTTCTTCTCTTTGATCATCTCTGATTAGATATTTTAATACCATTTAAAAAGGATAGATAGTTTCCCTAACCTAAAAAAAATCTCCATTTATTTAACTTTAATGTTTATTACCATCTTTGCTAAATGCAATCGTCAGTTCCCATCAAGTCCCTATTACAAGCAATGCAGATACAATCAAATTTTACTGAAACTATACCATATCCATCAAAGGCTAAAAAATCCCATACGGCACATTACATAGTTAATACTGCTGTATGTGATTTCAAAGCTCGACTCCTTCCCCCTAACTCCACAAGCAGCAAACATCTCAGTTTAGTAAAGTATCCTAATTTGGGCTCTTGATGTATGGTTTAACATTTTTCTTCTTCATTCACCCGTTTCCCCCTTTCCAGTGAATGTTTTTATTTACCATTCCTTAATTGTGTGTCAATACTTTAGGAATTACCTAAATTCATGGATGTTGTTGATTTTTTTTATTTTTCCTAACAACTTCCCCACCCCCATCTCCCGCTGTAAGCTGCCCAACATAATGCTCAAAGTCAGTTTCACACTTGTATCTCTACCTGGTTTGGTGGTTGTTTCCCCCCATCATGCTGAGTGTAAGCTGCCCAACATAATGCTCAAAGTCAGTTTCACACTTGTATCTCTACCTGGTTTGGTGGTTGTTTCCCCCCATCATGCTGAGTGTAAGCTGCCCAACATAATGCTCAAAGTCAGTTTCACACTTGTATCTCTACCTGGTTTGGTGGTTGTTTCCCCATCATGCTGAGTGTAAGCTGCCCAACATAATGCTCAAAGTCAGTTTCACACTTGTATCTCTACCTGGTTTGGTGGTTGTTTCCCCCCATCATGCTGAGTGTAAGCTGCCCAACATAATGCTCAAAGTCAGTTTCACACTTGTATCTCTACCTGGTTTGGTGGTTGTTTCCCCCCATCATGCTGAGTGTAAGCTGCCCAACATAATGCTCAAAGTCAGTTTCACACTTGTATCTCTACCTGGTTTGGTGGTTGTTTCCCCCCATCATGCTGAGTGTAAGCTGCCCAACATAATGCTCAAAGTCAGTTTCACACTTGTATCTCTACCTGGTTTGGTGGTTGTTTCCCCCATCATGCTGAGTGTAAGCTGCCCAACATAATGCTCAAAGTCAGTTTCACACTTGTATCTCTACCTGGTTTGGTGGTTGTTTCCCCCATCATGCTGAGTGTGTAAGCTGCCCAACATAATGCTCAAAGTCAGTTTCACACTTGTATCTCTACCTGGTTTGGTGGTTGTTTCCCCCCATCATGCTGAGTGTAAGCTGCCCAACATAATGCTCAAAGTCAGTTTCACACTTGTATCTCTACCTGGTTTGGTGGTTGTTTCCCCCCATCATGCTGAGCTAAGCCAACTTTTAAAAACATTTTCTAATTTGGGGAAAAATATCAGCAAAAGGCTTTGATTTGTTACAATGACGTTTTTTAACACATGTAAAATATGGGAAGGGACCAAGAAAAAGTTGGCAATACTGATTAATTTGTTACACTGGGCTCATAATAATGACATTTCACTGTCATGTTAGCTACACCCATTGGCCTGTTTATCATTTTGATTGATCTCTTAATCATTGACTATATGTTGGATGTATGATTTTATATATAACTGTATCATTTCAGCTTTTTTTAATAAACATAATGACCACATGGAGTACTCCTTGATGAGTAAAGAAAATTCATTTCTGACTTCAAGACCTCAAACTCCATCTCTTCCCCCTGTGGATACAGCCAATTTACAGCTATAAGAAATATTTTGATTGTAATGAAAACAACTAATTTAAAAAGTCTAAATGTTTAATGTTTTCATTAATTATTTATTATGTGATTTATCGTTTATTATAAATTTATTTATTTTTAGCTAAAAGTAAGTGAATTTCCATTTTTTTTTTCATTGTGATTCTATAACCATTATTTTGATAAATGAAATTTTAGTTAAATTCATGATTGGCTCTCTATTTTGAAATATCTTCCTCATGCTTTGTTTATTCAGTTCTTTGAACCTCAGTAAGAATCAATCTGTTAGTTTATTCAGTCCTTTGAACTTCACTAAGAAATTAATCTATCAGTCTCTTCAGTCCTTTGAACTTCACTAGGAATGAACCTAGGTTTATTCTTTTATTCTATTTATTTAATATAATTTAGTTTTTTCAAAGTTTTCTAAAATTCTTTTTTAATAAAAAAAATGACAGCAGTTGCAGTTTTTAAGTTGCTGGTAAATAAAAAATAATGCTAAGAAATCAGAATGAAGAAAATTAGATTTTTTGACTGAATAATTAGAACGCTACAAAACAAATGTCATTCAGAGCATCTAATGAGATAACTCAAGTAAAGTCTTTTGTTCACCTTTAAATAAGCTTATAAACAATCACACTGTACATGTATTTTGTGCAGCAAGTTTGTCATGTTAATCTCAAAACATTCATTATAATAAAGTAAAAGGAACATACATATTAATAATTTAAAATGCTGATTTAAATGTGAAATCTTTTAAAACCTTTTGTAGGTCAAAATTTAAGAATACTTTTTGAACAGCAAAATTTGGAAACTGTTTTAAGGCTTTATTTCAAAATTGTTCTACGTTTAATTTAAAGGATTGTTGACATCATACAATAATATTGACTTCTTACTAGAATATTTGCCCTTTTAAATTTCTGTAAATCGCAACTGAGCTGGTGTGTACTTTTTTTTTTTTTTTTACATAAAATTTTTCATCTTATGATAACATACATTTTGTATTATGCTAATGACTGTTTGACAAATCGTCAATCAATTTTTTTTTCTATTTTTTAAATTCTAATTAAAATTTTATTTCGGTGTTGTTGTTATATCATTTATACTTTTTAATAATAAATATAAATGCACTTAATGTTTAATTTCCTTAACCTCTCAAAGAGTGTTTTGTTAATATAAATAATAAATACTGAAATCAAGTGGTCATTTATTGTTTGTTTTTTTAATGTTTGTAAAAATGTTTACATGCACTCCATATGTAACTAATATACAGCCATAAGCAACACAGATAACTGTAAAGTACTTAAGTAAGGCCAAATTATTCCTTACCTTTCTGCATATTAAAATATCACTTAGGAATAATAAAGAAGGGCCATTTTTCCTCAAAGTGAATTTTTTTTTCTCTTATTTCTGAGTTTGAATATTTGCGTCGCTTTCATCATTTCCCAAACTCACATAAACTATTTTAGATGTCTTGAAAGATATTGTCAAAAGACACAGCTACAAAGGCCTAGTCATTTTCAAACATTTAAATGTAAAATGCATGCAGAAAATAATATAACCATTTTGTGAATATCAGGCAGTAACTAAATTTTTTAGCTAAACTTTCAGTTACAACTAATTCAAAAAATAGTTACTACTTAACTGAAAAAAAAAAAATAGTTTAACTTTTCTACATAAGTACATTTTTTTTAGAAAATCACTTAACATTTATTAAATCAAATGACTCAAGTGAGCATGTTTATTCAGTGATAAATAAGAGCCTAGATGTAATAAATAAGAAACTGTAATTGTAAAACAAAAGTTACTGTTTCAATGTAGACTCCAATGGTTTTTTAATATTAAACTTTGGCTAATGTTAATTGCAATCTTTTCTTTCAATCAAAGAAAAATTAGCAAACTGTTAGTTTTATCAGACATTCTGTATATATGAGCTGTCAGTTTTATCAGACATTCTGTATCTATGAGCTGTCACATAGTTTTATCAGACATTCTGTATATATGAGCTGTCACATAGTTTTATCAGACATTCTGTATCTATGAGCTGTCACATAGTTTTATCAGACATTCTGTATCTATGAGCTGTCACATAGTTTTATCAGACATTCTGTATCTATGAGCTGTCACATAGTTTTATCAGACATTCTGTATCTATGAGCAGTCACATAGTTTTATCAGACATTCTGTATCTATGAGCTGTCACATAGTTTTATCAGACATTCTGTATCTATGAGCAGTCATATTCATATGAGGCTCAAGTCCTAAAACTACATTAGCCTAGAGACCCCATTGTACCTATAGCCCTAAATTGTACCTTTTATTTTGAGCCCCAAGTTATGCTTTACCTATGGCCTCCAATGTATCTTAGCCTAGGGTCTGGGATCCACAAATGGGCCTTTCCCTAGGCCTCCAACATTACTTGGCCAAGGGTCTGGGATTCACAAATGTAACTTAGCTAAGGGCCTGGGGTCCGCAAATGAGCTTTTGTCTAAGCTCCCCAAATGTACCTCTCTCAGAGACCCCTAAAGTGCCTTTGTCCATGACCTGAAAAAGAAATTAAGGGTTTAGTCCTAGGGGGTTTTATCCGAATAACAAGACTCTTAGATCTGCTTCATTTCTCTTTATCAATGCTTGGTTGAGTTTAGGGTTTAGGTCACTTACTCCATGATAGCTAAACATATTTCTTGTAAGTTAATTAGTCTGTCGTGATTTATAAAATAAATTTTAAAATAGGTTGTGGATAGGTGAAATTGACTGACTGAAAGACACAGTTGAAGAAAAGGGCCTTTCCAACTAGAGAGTAGTTTCATTCAATAGAATACATTACATATTAGAGTGTAGAGTAGTTTCATTCAATAGAATACATCACATACTTGAGTGTAGTTTCATTCAATAGAATACATTACATACTTGAGTGTAGGTAATAGAACCTGTGTTTGAATGGAAGAAACTGTGACATCAAGTCTGCATCTGAAACAGTTAAACTAAGCATTTAATTTCAGATTTTTTCACTAAGTTAGACTTAGCTTGTAACTAAAAAAAAGTATAACTTTTAGTTCGTAACTTGTTGGTTAACGTTTTACCCAAGGTATTAGGTAACATTAACGAAAAGAAACGACAAGTTGCAGGCGGTTGAGGTTTAAAAATTAACGATCATCTTTTAATGATATGCTTTCAAACTTTTTTATTATTATGCACTGCGCTGAGATTTATATTATCCATACAAAAAAACATAATACACTTTAAAAAAAAAAATAACACAAAAGTTTACACCTAATGAGAAAAGGCCTAAAGGCAGACCAAGAAGCAGATGGTTAGAGGAAGTGGAGAAAGCCATAGGAGTGAGAGAGTGGAGGAAGAAGACCATGGATCGGGAAAAGTGGAGAAGAGTAGTACGGCAGGCAAGGCCCTAAATGAGCCAAAGGAAAAAGAAAGACAGATTACTTCACAGGGTGTTTGGCAGGAAGGACCAAAACAAACAATGGAACATTCAATTTTGAATCTCATATCAACACATATTTTATTAATCTATTTTCTATAACGCTTATTGGATCTATTTTCATTTGCTTTAAAAAAAATCTAAAATTGATTTTATCAGACAAAGAGCTTTTGTTTGTATAAAATGGATAAATATGTGAGTTCTCTTTAAGTAGAATCCCACAAGTATTTCATAAGATAGGTGTGCAATTATTTACTAAACTTTTTGTAAAGGCCATAGCTTTATATCAGTCAGAGGGAGAAATGATATCTGGTAATTTTCATGAAGCTGACATGACCAAGGTGGGGTTCATCTGGATTCAGCTTGAGAGAATGGTCCAGAACTGTTGTTAGCGGCCCATACTGACAGGAAAGATGGGCATAAGAATGTAATCTACTAATGAGTTTTATTTCAGCATTTCTGTCAATTACCATGTGTAATGTCCATGTATTGTGGTGGATTTACTAACTCAACATCATTAGCTCCAGCCTCACAAAGTACTATGTGTATTGTCCAAGTATTGTAGTGGTACTTACTGACTGAACAAAATGTATAGCAGTTTAAATATTATGAATATAGTTACTTCTTCATTTTTTTGTAGAAACAGAAAGTGCATGTTAGCTATATATAATTTTCGCCTGTTTTACAGTATTAAGATTAGTATACAAAGTTTGATTTTCACTTAGTTGCGATTTTAAAAAATATTGCTATGAATCAGTTATCAAATTCTCAGCTTCAGAATGGCAAATTTTAAAACTTGCATGAAACACGTATATAAACAGAGATAACATACTTAATTCTTAAATTCACTCAACTGCATTAAATACCAAAGAAATGAAAAAACAAAGTTTTATTCAAAATAAATAGTTTCAGCTTTTATTTTATTTTTTAATCATTCTTTACAAACAAAAAAAACAAACAAGTTTTTTAAGTGGGTCACAAATACCTTAGGTTTTAGAACCATTGATCTATTTTAGTCACCTTGCTCTTTTAGACAAAAAAAAATAAAATCTGAAATCAGGAAAGTTATCTGCAGCTCAAACACTATCCTTAGCAGTCAAACTTTGCATTCATGGACATGCCAAATACAATGTTTATTTTTTAACTATGAGTTTTGAAGATACTACAAACTTTTTTGTGCAGAACTCTTAAACATGGATAATAATACCTGATAATGAGGCTAAATAAAGAAAAAGGTACAGTTTCCAATGAAATTATTTTATTACATCTTAAGTGTTAACAACTGGTCTTAATGGATTAATTATTACATAAACATATACAGATATATTTTTTATTAATCAACAGTCCCAACAAAACCATCACCTATTACATTGATACTGTGATATACAAGTATACATGAAATCACTATTATAAAAAATTGTAAATATCATTGACCTGTACACTAAGTGTTAAATAGAATGAAATAAATTATGAAACTTAACAATTCTTGAAAAAACAGACATCCCAAGCATTCATAAATCCCTGATCATTCAAACAACCAGCTGCCTCATTTATCAAAGTGTCATCTAAAGAACGAAATAGTTATTAAAATATATATATATCAAGATTTATATGACCTTTAGTTCCAGGAATAATACTGGCAACAACACAAAGTAAAAAACATAAAATTGGTTGATTTTATGCTTGACTGATATGCATGGTTATAAAAAGTGGAAAGCATTGAAAGATAAATCACAACCTATTCAACAACAGGATATCAGAATTAGTTAAGTTACAACTGTTAAAAAAAATAAATAAATACTTTTAGCAAAATTAATAAGAATTTTTACAGTGGAGAAAAATTAAATGGCTAAAAATCAATAAAACATTGTTTAAATATATCTTTCTAGGTGGCATCATAATTCTTAATTTAAATGAGTATTTTTGTTAACAAATACTTACAACATTTAAATTTGATAACCCCACTAGACAGATCTCTTGCTATTTTTGATATGCCCATGAAAAATTTACAGAAAGAAGTAGAGAAATGCTACATTGAAAAAAATGATTGATATAAAGTTAATAAAATAAAATTTTAAAAAGTTCAGATCTAAGAAAAATTATAGCCTGAGGATATATTTGTACACATAAATGTTGCAAAAAAAAGTATCTGTAAAGTATAAATGAAGTTGAAGAAACAAATGACATATATAATTGGCGTAGTTGTTTTTTTTTTTAAGTTTCTAGGCTTTCTATTGAATATCTGTTGACATTAGTTCATTTCAGTTATTTAAGTGAAACTACTGAGTCACTTGAAGCAAAAAAAATGCAAGAAGTGACAAGTATAATGTCAATGGGAATATAAATTGTTTATCTGGAATGTTTAGATTTAAACCATAAAATATCTTGAGTTGCCATTAGACCCCAACAATCATGTAACAATTTACATTAGATAAATGATCACTGCTAGTGACAGTTGATGCAATTGAAAATATATTTCAAATATTTATTTAAGGCAATGGCTCTTCTGCATATCAAAATCAACAGCACATAATAATGGTATACAATGTAACAATCTGTTTCTGAAAAGACAAATTACTTTTTCAATAAGTGATTCAGAGAAAAATTATGTTAGTGTGATCAAGCTAAATGTCAAAAAAGACATTTTAGAAAGATTGATATGTGTTGATAGAAAAAATAACAAATAAGAATTTTAAAACATCAAAGTACAAGCATATCTTTGATTTTTTTTTTTTTATTAAATGTAGCTGAGAGAAACATGTTTACTTAATTATGGATAAGTAATTAGTGAATTTTTTTTTAATAACTAATGTTTTAAAAATTAGACTTAAAGTTAATGAAAAAGAGTTGTATTAAAAAACTGGCTAGATTTAAAGTTGGTATTAAATTGCTTTGAGAGCTCTCCAATAATGAAGCCATAACATTTAAAAATGCCTTTTAACTCCAATAATCTTTGAGGCTTTAAACTTATTTTCATTCACCACCTTAAGTTGAATACAAATGTCAAGGTTTCAATAATCATGAGAATTTCATATCATCAACATTAAGTATATAGGGAAAAAATTATCAAAACACAAGCCACATAAAAGTATTTTAACATTACAGTATGAATCCTAATTGTTGTGGTAACAAAATATCTCAAAAGTATGTTATAATTAGTTTAAAACCTAAATAAACAAATAACTGTTAGAAATCTTTGTTAATTGCGAGGTGGCAAAGGTTTTAAATCATCTCCAGCTGCAAGAGCTTCAGGACAACGTACTATGACTCTGGCTACTAAACCATCAATGTAATTTTTCATGTCTGCATTTTCTTGTCTAAGAGCTGTAAGATAGAAAAAATGAGTGTTATTCAGAAAAACCATATATTAAGTTTTCAAAATTTAATTTTAGAGTCTATTACTATCTAACAGTGGGACGGGTGGTTGAGTGGTGTAGATACTTGACTGTCAACCTGACAGTACTGGGTTCGAGCCTTGGTGAGAACCACGGGAATTTTTCCAGGTGAAATTAGTTTTAAAGCTGTCCCACAAGTCCACACAGCTTTAAATGGGTACCTGGCTTAAGTTGGGGAAGTTAAGGCAGTGGTGCGTTGTGCTAACCACACAATCCCTTCATATGCCAAGGTTATAGAAACAGATGAATTCTACACTTTATCTGCCCTGATGGCCCATTTGGGCTAATGGAACTTTACTTTATTTATTTTTTACTATCTAACAATAAGATATTTTTTTTCAACATAGCAACTTTGTTTACCTTGATTTTCCTTATGTAAACGTAAAATTTCTGCTTGTAGTTCAGCTTTCTCAGCACCTAAAACAAATAGAGTTATTCAATAACTAAACAGTAAAAAGAGAGGTGTCGGTTCATAAAATAAATAAGAAAAATTATTTGAAATGCACTTTTATTATAATCTGAAGGTGACACAAATATTTATAGAAATTTTCATCTAGATCCTCTTCACTAACGTATTTTTTTTTACTTTATGATATTAGACCAGCCGATCTGACACCATATAGCACTGTATCTACAATATTATTCCAGACTGTATACAAGAATAAACCAGAAAATTTAAAAAAAATATCCACACTCAAAATATAAACACTTTCTATAATCAATAATATTACCAGCACTGTATCTGACAATATTAGACCAGCACTGTATCTGACAGATTTTAATTAACTGACTATTAAGTTTTAAAATAATTTACAATATTTCAAATCAAATGAACCATGATAAGCTAGTGATCAATGATTTCCAATTTCCCAAAATACAACATATAAATTATACAACCACCAGAAAATCAAATGAACCAAAGGCAAATTAATAGAGACAACAATTTCTTTTTCATTTACAAAAAGAAGATAACACTAAAGAAATATTTTTTTCCTTACTCTTTTTGCTTTCAGAGTCTTTGTTAGTATCAACTACAGATTCACTTGCTGTTCTGTTGTGCTTCTGAAAGTTCTTTTTATATTTGCCTGTAGGGCTACCAGAATGAAGAGAACTTGTGGTTTCTTCATCATTTGAGATATGTATTCTAGGTAAAGTAGCAGATCCGGACAATGGAATTTTTGGTCTGTCCTCCTATAATGACAAATGAAATCTCATAATTTTTTTAAAAAGCATAATTAAAAAAACATTCTTTTTAATATGTAAAATTTTACCTGGATAAACTTGTATCATTTTTTTTTTATGTTTTTACCTGATTAAGGGAGGAAGATCTTTCTAAGTTGATAATGTTATCTTCTTTCTGGCCAGGAACTGCAGACGTTTTATCTGTAACTGGAGTTTTCTCTGCTAAACTATCTGCAAGAGCTGTGTGTTTGCCTCTACTTGAGATGGAGTTATTATCATAGGGTTTTTTGTCTGGTATGGGAGTATTGATTGATGACCTATCCACAAAGGTAAATATATTTTTAATCACATTCTGACCACCTTTAGCAGTCTCTATCCAAAGGTCTCCCTTGCCAGCAGCTGTCGGTTTCGTGGTGACATAGATTCTGCTGTCAGACTCAAACTCCACACTATCCAACAAATCTGAGCCACAAAGTATCAGCTCCAAAATATCAGATTTGCCAATGCCCAGGTTGTGCCCTTCAATGGACAGCCTGGTCCCTCCTAGTATGCTCGCCATATTGGGTACAATATGTGTGACTATTGGGATCTCTCTGCCTGTATCATCCAGACCAGAACCCAGACTAGGGAAACGAAGACTGAATCTCTTGTTTTTATTCTCACTGCCAGCATCCTCTTCATTTGGGTCATATCTATTTTCTAATCTGCCTAAATGAAAAATATCATGAATGGATTTGGAAAGTTTTTTATTAAAATTTGCCAATGAGCTTGACTTTCTTTTTTCCTCTTTTTCTTCTTTCTTCTGTTTTTGTGCCGTGGGTGAAGAAGAAAAGTTGTGTCTAAGGCGCTGGAAGCCTGTCAGCTGCGTTCCAGAATTATTCAAGGTTCCTGACCTTATCTGTGGTGTGACCATGATTGGCCTCTGTTTAGAAATATAGCACTGGAATATTAACTCCCCTTGAGGAAACTGGCATTTTTTGTGGGTCTTGAGAGGCCCTTTCTTTACAACACCTTTCACAGTTAGAAGTGAAGTCACTGGTATAGTGATCTGACCTAGGACATCATCTTTCTCTGTTACAGTGAAGAATACATCATCACTTGAACTGCTTACATGACTGATGATAGATAGAATACAATAATGAATCTTTAAAATGATTTTAGCATTGTGAATAAAATATATGTACAAGCTATAAGCTAGGTCAACAGTAGTGTGTTCATTTTCTTTTTTTCTTGTGCAAAACTTAGAAGAAAAGACAAACTAAGAGAAGTAAATATTTATTATTAAAAAGGATGCTACATATGTTTACTAAAAAATGTATTAATGCATGAATGTTCAATCTTTCAGCTTCCATGGATAGCATAGGAGGAAGACAAGATGTTGGGGGCCAATACATCAACAATAACTACAGCGGTTAAACCAAAAAAAAACCACAGACTTTGAAGTTGTTAATAAATTAGTGGCAAGTTGAGCATTGTTTTTGTACATAAATAAAAGTTTTCAAACATAGGCAGCTTATTGATTGTTTAACAAAACACAATATATACAGAAATTACTGTGCCATAGTTTGCTTTCTCTTGTGTAAACTGATGTGTTTTAGAATCAAATTAATTAACAGTCATATCTGTTAAAAATGTCTAAATCCTTGAGCCAATTTTTTTATCTCAATTCCTGGTACGGACAAAATTGTTTCTTTCTACAATAAATTCAGTCTGGAAATTGTAAAATATTTTCAATATTACCCACGAACACAAAAACTTTATTTTAAAACCAGTCACGATAAAACAGTTTTTAAAACTAACCGTTTTCTAAAAAATATTTGTTATTAATTTGCAATAAATTTTATTATCATGTTTGATAAAGCACTGATAGGTGTCACTCAATTTCTATGTGCATACCCACTTTGAAAAGTGCATAACCACTTTAAAGAGTCACTGTGATACATCTGATTCCTCAGCTTGTATTTGTCGTATCACTTCATACATTTACGCAGTGACTTTTCTTCCCATATAGAAATTTACATTAATTAAAATTAATGAAAGTAATTAATTAAACACAATCATGCATTGTCATAGAGCAAAAACATGAATGCAAAATTTCAAAATCTATCACTAAAAAGTGCCTCAAAAGTTGATTACAAAAATTTTCCCATAGAAATATTTAAATAAATAAACAGACATTTCGAACTAATTAGTTTAATAAATTATTGGAATTCATAAAGTTTCAATTTTACGGCACTTATAAATCTTGTGCACATCATTTGTCTGGGATCTATCAGTAGCTATGACAAATACGTTCTTAATTATAAAAAAACATCACTTCAATGTAATTTTTACTGTTTCTTATAAATGTCTCAGATAAGTTCTGTCTTAATCACACTAATGACACAATGTCTTCAGTTTTGTCATTCTCATTATTAATACCTCTAAGTAGATTGTTAACCAGACTGTATTAGATGATTTACTGCTGTTGATTAAGAATACAATCTCTCTAAAAGTTAATTTTCTTTCTTAAAATGTTCATAATCTTAATGTCATGAAATTGTAAACTGCTGAAATTGATATTTCCATAATAAGGCTTCTTAAGCTCAAGTCTCATCAAATTGTCAGAAAAATTTTTTTTTGTTAAGGAAAATTCAGTTAATGTCTGCACATTGTTCATAAAAAAACATTATTGCTATGTTATTTTATTTATTTTATATTTTAGTTGAGATCTTGTTAAACTTGTATTATTACAATGAGTCATGAGGGCCAGATCCTGGCACATCACAGGCAACAAGTTGGACAACAGTGCTTCAGAGCCTTACAGCAGCAGGAAAATGTATATATATCAGTATATTTTATAAAAAAAAAATTAAATTCATCTAGTCATGCAATCTGATGGGCCTATGTAAGTAACTTTTATACTTGTTACGTTCAATATTTCAGAAAGTTTTGAAAGTAATGTTTCACTGAGCAACACTTTACTTACACAACAGATTCTTCATTCCAGTCAGGATTACCACTTGGATCTTTAACAATGCTGGTGCGGTATTTTTTAGTTCCTACACCAAATATCACTGAATATTTGTGACGGCCTGCAACAAATATTGGACATTTTATTCCATCTGACACTTTTTCACAAACTTAAATACCAATATACTAATTAAAGTGATATATTTTGATCATAAAATACTTATAATGTAGGTGTACAGTTTTAAATAAAGAACAAGGAGTAGTGAATAAATGTTATGAATATAAAACACTAACCAGGTTTTTTCCCTTGCAGTCCTCTAGCTCCATGAACTATAGACAAGAAATAAAGTATAAATATATTTCTGAAGTTTCATTCCGATATAACAGTAAATGTGTTGAAGATTGAGGTGTAGAGCACTCTATTCTTTAAACACATTAGATAATATGCTAAATCAATGTAATTACATCTATTTGTAACATTAATTAAAGTAAAAATATGTAAAGACTAATAGTTATTTGTGTTATTAACAGAATAGGGCTAAATATTGTCAGTATATAATTATTATTCTACCTTGTAAGAATTGTTCAGTATGTGATATCAATATTTACTGGCTCATTTTGTTTTTTTCAGTTGGTGGTTTTTTTTTCTAGGATTGTTAAACCAATCAACTAATCATGTCCATTGTCATACTAAGTTGCTCAGAAACAATAATATCAAATTATAGAATTACAAGTGATGTATTCTCTACTGTGAGATACCATACACAAACAACCACAGAAGGTTTGACACACACTGTGCCATCATTAGTTTTATCACTCCTTCCCCCCATTGACACAAGGAATGTCAGAGAATGCAAGTAACAGCTAAACCACTGTTTGTAACATGCCAATGTATACCATGTAGGTCAAGTTACATTCCAAGTCTGTTTTGATGAAACAGAAAAGGGAGATAAACTCAGGTGCACAAAATCAACATTTTACAACCACTAGTTGTTTACTTTGTAGAGTTTAAAAACATTGAAATAATAAGTAGAGGACCACAGTTAAATCATATCTATTGATCATTGAAATATATTTCAAGTATATTTCAGTACACAATGAATTAAATATTTAAACACTTTAATAGACATATGTAAACACCTTGTTATTACGGCACAATTGTAAAATATGAAGCTCTTAGCTGAAGACTATAACAAGACTGATTGGCTTAAAAGTAAATAGATCAAAGTTGGCTGCTGTTAAATGTACCTAACATGTTGTAGTATGAGTTGGTTGATATAAAGAAATGAGAACTGAGAAAATGTTTTTACAATGTCTCTGTGGTCCTGTATCATACAAACTTTTATTGTCAGTGTCTCTGTGGTCCTGTATCATACAATCTTTTATTTATTTATTTAATCACGTTTTTCCTTCTTTACAGACTAGTCTACTGTGTATTCCTAAAATAGAATATGATGTGAGGAATAGTAAACTGTGACAATGTTTACAGACAGTACCAATAGTAAACTGTGAAAATGTTTACAGACAGTACCAATAGTAAACTGTGACAATGTTTACAGACAGTACCAATAGTAAACTGTGACAATGTTTACAGACAGTACCAATAGTAAACTGTGACAATGTTTACAGACAGTACCAATAGTAAACTGTGACAATGTTTACAGACAGTACCAATAGTAAACTGTGACAATGTTTACAGACAGTACCAATAGTAAACTGTGACAATGTTTACAGACAGTACCAATAGTAAACTGTGACAATGTTTACAGACAGTACCAATAGTAAACTGTGACAATGTTTACAGACAGTACCAATAGTAAACTGTGACAATGTTTACAGACAGTACCAATAGTAAAGTGTGACAATGTTTACAGACAATACCAATAGTAAAGTGTGACAATGTTTACAGATAGTACCAATAGTAAACTGTGACAATGTTTACAGACAGTACCAATAGTAAAGTGTGACAATGTTTACAGATAGTACCAATAGTAAACTGTGACAATGTTTACAGACAGTACCAATAGTAAACTGTGACAATGTTTACAGACATTACCAATAGTAAACTGTGACAATGTTTACAGACAGTACCAATAGTAAACTGTGAAAATGTTTACAGACAGTACCAATAGTAAAGTGTGACAATGTTTACAGACAGTACCAATAGTAAAGTGTGACAATGTTTACAGATAGTACCAATAGTAAACTGTGACAATGTTTACAGACAGTACCAATAGTAAACTGTGACAATGTTTACAGACAGTACCAATAGTAAAGTGTGACAATGTTTACAGACAGTACCAATAGTAAACTGTGAAAATGTTTACAGACAGTACCAATAGTAAACTGTGACAATGTTTACAGACAGTACCAATAGTAAAGTGTGACAATGTTTACAGACAGTACCAATAGTAAACTGTGACAATGTTTACAGACAGTACCAATAGTAAACTGTGACAATGTTTACAGACAGTACCACCCAAGGCCAGTATGGTAAGTGTACACCAAAACATACTCAAGGTCGTCCAGGTTTGTTTGGCAATTAGAAAGTACTACTTTTGGTTTCCAGTATGTTTTATTAAGTCAGTACTTAACTTGTGATGAGTGTGTGCGACTAGGCTGCTCAATTACATAGATAGTACCGTCGTCGTAACAATGAACCGACTATTAAATTAACTTTCCAGTTTACCAAACATCGCCATATGATCTAGAACTATGTCCTTCCCCTTACATTAAGTTGAATGATCATCAATGATGGTTTGTAACATGAATACATAATACAACCCTTACATTAAGTTGAATGATGGTTTGTAACATGAATACATAATACAACAGCTGTGGAAATGTCTATTTGAAACCAAGTGAACAATTTTGCTTCACCGGACAATAGACAAAAACAGATTCCCACAACCTGCACTAAGTGTGTTTAGTTGTTTACAGAGTAAAGGTCAGAATTCAGACTGGTCGTACAGGAATGTCCACCAATAGATTCAACACAATGTAACGTTCTACAGAGGGAGTGCCTGTGTAGTTCTAGTTTTTGTCACTAAAGTATGGGCTAGGCTAGGGGCAAGCACAACTAGGGGCAGGCACAACTAGGGGCAAGCACAACTAGGGGCAGGCACAAGTCAATTAAGTAGAGAAAAGTATCACGCTTATGCATGGCCAACAATGGCTACCTTAACACGGTGCAATTAAATTAGAGCGTCCCACACTGACTAAGTGTGTTTGCAAATGTAGTGTCAGTCAGTGTCAGTGTAGTGTGGTATAGTGTTATGTTTGCTTCATTGTAGCGTCAGTGTGATGTAGTAAAACTTGTAAAATGCTATGTTAGCTTCGGTGTAGTAGACTAGTAGTCAGTGTAATGTAATGTAGTGTGATGATGATTAACAAAAGTGGATAGTTGATTACTGCATTTAACATTTCAACTAAAAAATATCTCTAGTTGAATAATAATTAAACAGAAACAGCACAACAAATCACCATGTCTTTTAAAAATCATTAGGAGTGGTGATGGTAACAATCTTTATGACTGGTGATGGTCCATATCTTTATGACTGGTGATGGTCCATATCTTTATGAGTGGTGATGTTACCTATTGTGATGAGTGGTTATGGTACCTATCGTTATGAGTGGTGATGGTACCTATCGTAATGAGTGATGGTAACCGGTAAAAGGCGTTGTTAAAGTCAGGCGGAACTGGTAAAGTATATGTCTTTGTTATAGTCTGATAATGGTAATGTCAGTGACGTTGTTATAGTCTGGTAATGGTAATGTCAGTGACGTTGTTATAGTCTAGTAATGGTAATGTCAGTGACGTTGTTATAGTCTGGTAATGGTAATGTCAGTGACGTTGTTATAGTCTGGTAATGGTAATGTCAGTGACGATGTTATAGTCTGGTAATGGTAATGTCAGTGACGTTGTTATAGTCTGGTAATGGTAATGTCAGTGACGTTGTTATAGTCTGGTAATGGTAATGTCAGCAGTGACGTTGTTATAGTCTGGTAATGGTGATGTCAGTGTCATTGTTATAGTCTGGTAATGGTAATGTCAGTGTCATTGTTATAGTCTGGTAATGGTAATGAAACTATTAATGTCTAGACTGTAAGTTTGGTTACTAACGACTGATAATGTAAGTCAAATCATGGGCTACAAGGGGTTTTACAGAAAGGTCGCACCTAGATCATATGGATGAAACTTTAATATGGACAAATATTTTAAATGGACAAATATTATTTAATATGGACAAATATCATTTTAAATGGACAAATATTATTTAATATGGACAAATATCATTTTAAAACAAATGTTTTGGAGAGACGACCGAATCAAAAACTCAAACAGGGTGGACTAGACCCAGAGGTCTTAGTTTGCCAACCCCTTGTCTCGAATCTTTATGTAAACGAACGATACTATTTCAGGTTAGTGAATGTCTATAATAAAAGTGTTAACCAAATATCGTAGAGCAGTTACTGGAGTAACCATTAAGCAAAAGAAGCTAAACCTTAATATGATTTTTTTCAGAATACCAAAAATTAGCTAAACTATAAAACGTTGCCTAGCTAATTTAAAAAGCTGTTAACAACACTTATGATTATATTATGAATTGATTTAAAATTAAATCTATTATTAGAATAAATGAGATTATATAGTTTCTTTTGGCGGTTGTTTTTATGCCTTTGCTTACAAGGCAAAATATTCTCAAGTCCTCTGATTCAAAACAGGACTGGGAAAAATTCGCCTGGTTCTCGCCGGCGATCGAACCCGGGTCTCTCAGGTCGACCGTCAAGCGCTGGATCATCCGTCGCCCCGGCTGGGAATAAATTACGTTAGAATATGAAACGTACAACTGTGTTGTATCTCTCCACAAAATGATTGAAATCAGATCTTGTTTGTGTAGTTACAGTGAGCACGTGACGTAACGGGTTCAGTTCAGTGAAAACTGTCAAACAAGAAACAAGAGAAACAGAATTGGATCTAAAGACGTCAAACAAAGCCATGCCTTCTATAAATGACAAGTTTTCCAGTTTGATAAGAAACCATGTTTTTCTGCTTACAAAAACGATTCCTATAGTATCATCTTATACAACAGTTGGTTTTATTCCAAACTTTTGGGTTTATCCATGACAACGTGTCCAACACTCCGTGTCTCTCCTCGTGACTTCAGGACGATGTGAAGATGCCAATGTGTTGTATGGTGTGAGGGTAACTAACATACCAAGATATTTTCTTACAAAACAATAAACTTTTGGTGTTGTACATTTCATTTAATCATACTCAAGTACTTTCCTAAAACAATATCCCTGTTGACTTTAAATTTTAAAAAAATATTGACAGGCGCTGATCACTAATATTAGATTAAACTGAAGTAAAACACAACCAATAACCTGACAATATTAGCTTAAACTGAAGTAAAACACAACTAATAACCTGACAATATTAGATTAAACTGAAGTAAAACACATCCAATAACCTGACAATATTAGATTAAACTGAAGTAAAACACAACTAATAACCTGACAATATTAGATTTAACTGAAGTAAAACACAACTAATAACCTGACAATATTAGATTAAACTGAAGTAAAACACAACTAATAACCTGACAATATTAGATTAAACTGAAGTAAAACACAACCAATAACCTGACAATATACTTGACGTGTTGACAACTGTGGAGGGTGGCCAGATAAACAAACATATACATGAGTAGGTGGAGTCAACAAACAGTATGTCAAGTGAATAGTTCACTTCCGAGTAAACCAGGGCTGTCTCTTAGAGTAACACATGTCATAAACGGATGTCAGGGAAACTTGTTTTTTTTACTTAAGATAAAACTAAAATGTAAGACGCAGTTCACTTAAAACACTTCAGGGTGGTTGGTGGAGGAGATATAATTGTCACAACAGTTCAAGCTGGCTCATTGTTGCCATTCATTGATAGAAACAATATGTCCGTTTATATGAATGACAATATC
This sequence comes from Bulinus truncatus, assembly GCA_021962125.1. Taxonomy (NCBI): domain Eukaryota; kingdom Metazoa; phylum Mollusca; class Gastropoda; family Planorbidae; genus Bulinus; species Bulinus truncatus. Next base: position 2,660,739 of record JAGDYQ010000027.1, on the reverse strand, counting down.
AAGAGAGGCAGGGCCCAGAATTTTACTCCGTACCAGGAGACAGACCATAATACACTTCTGAATATACACTTAAACATGCAGTGATGTGAGTTTATGATCACACTAAAGAATAATAAATCACATTAAACAAGCACGTACACGGGGGCCCGAGTGGGGTATTGGCAGATACAATAAGTATGGTGCATCTGACAGATACAATAAGTATGGTGCATCTGACAGATACAATAAGTATGGAACATCTGACAGATACAATAAGTATGGTGCATCTGACAGATACAATAAGTATGGTGCATCTGACAGATACAATAAGTATGGTGCATCTGACAGATACAATAAGTATGGTGCATCTGACAGATACAATAAGTATGGTGCATCTGACAGATACAATAAGTATGGTGCATCTGTGCTGGGAAATCTGTACATGTATGTACAATTGTACATAGTACTTAACATTTGCTATCATATGATAAAATATTTAACGTTTTTATGTTTTAAATGAACGTTATTCAAGTTCAATCAGGTGACAAAAATTATTAAAGATATCGATATTAGCAATTTTCCATTCGAAGAATTCATTTGCATAAGTGATAATTCTTTCTATCTTGTTCCAGGAAGAAACACTTGATATCATCCAACAAACATATATGAAAATATTGAGACCAACGCTGCAAATATGTTCAACTTATAATGCAAACTTTGCGCAGTCAGTCACACTAACGGTTTCACACGGATGTATAAGAAATGCTTATAAATGTTAACTAGCAATGTTCTACATTGTGCGACTCAAACTATTCATAGTTCTGGTATTTGCGTCAAAATAGGACAAATAAAAACAGACAAGCAAACCGTCCATGCTAAAAGTACGGACAAAAAGTGGCAAGTATGGGAAAAATCAGAAGCAAAAATTAGTAGGGTCGAAAATACAAAGTGACCGTAAAAATTATGTATTTACAGTAACACAAACCCTTGTCAAGGGGCCCTAGCTACTTTCAAAATGTACATCTCCATATTTTGGTGCAAAATGGGGGGGGGGCGTTTGTCAGGACCCCGGCATTCATGGCTACGCCCCGGGTGATGTTTAACTAGATTTTAGCAAACGCTGGTCACAGATGCGGACAAATTAGTTGAAGAATGACACGTTATTTAACATGGTGGACGTGCTGTAACAAACTACTGTCCTGAATAGTAATGAGTGAACGCTATTGTTGTCATGAACAATTCTCTATTATTGCACAGTCAGGTAGAGCTATTTTTAAACAAAGTTCATTTTACAACTCTTCACTATAGCGCATTTTTTAAAACGTCTGTCTTCATTTGTTTTACAACGGGGTTAGTTCGGACACAATGACGCAAGACCTTCCAATGTCTTTATTTTTCAAAGCGATCAATTTGCGTGTCTATTATTATAGTTCAGAACATAAAAAAATTGCGAAATATGTCACAGATTGGGATTTTTTTAATAGATCGCACGTTGTGTTCAATATACACATTTAATATACATGTATTTTCTTTAACTCAATGGCAGTAGGGTCGTGAATCTGGTTGACGTTGTACGTGTAACGTCTGACAGAAACATAGTGCTAATACCATGGTGCACATTTGCAGCTGGTCGGGGTATGTAACGCATGTTGTGACTGGATAGTACATATTAGGTCTGACTGAAGCAGTTACAGCTGATGAAACGTGTGCTATGGCTGGCTAGGGCATGTTACAACTGTGCAGTGCATGTTACGGCTGGTGCTGTGCTTGTTACGACTGGTGATGTGCATGTTACGACTGGTGATGTGCATGTTACGACTGGTGATGTGCATGTTACGACTGGTGATGTGCATGTTACAACTGGTGATGTGCATGTTACAACTGGTGATGTGCATGTTACGACTGGCTAGGGCATGTTACAACTGGTAATGTGCATGTTACGACTGGTGATGTGCATGTTACAACTGGTGATGTGCATGTTACGACTGGTGATGTGCATGTTACGACTGGTGATATACATGTTACGACTAGTGATATGCTGTGCATGTTACGACTGGCTAGGGCATGTTACAACTGGTGATATGCATGTGACGACTGGGATTAACTTAAGAAGACTTATACAAACAAATGTTTTCTGGTCAGATGCTATACAGTGGTTAAAATTGTACTGGTCAGATACTATACAGTGGTTAAAATTATACTGGTCAGATACTATGCAGTGGTTAAAATTGTACTGGTCAGATGCTATACAGTGGTTAAAATGAAGAAGAAACCGTGAGATAACACAGCAAGCCTAAGAAAATGTCAAATAAAGTAAGTCAAATGACATTAGAATGAAAAATAAATAATAAGTATGTAGGAAAACATTTTGACTAACCTTACAAATGAAGGCCAATGATCAAGTGAAACAAATGGAAAGATCGGATAACAACAACACCAACAAAACTACTTATGTCGGACAAGTGGAAATGGAAGAAAGTACATGTACAAAAATTGTACATGTATAAAACTATAAGTATGATTAAAGTAAACTTTTCAACCTGGAGAGTGAATTGACACTTGAAGTTGTGACACAGTTTGATAAACATAATTGTAAGAAGATATATGAGAATTGTATTCAAAACATGTTCAGCGTGCGAAACTCCCAATGGACGCACCCCCTCCCCCTTGCCGGGTGGTGGATAAAGGAGAGCTCGCATGATATGGTGAGTACCGATGAAATACTCGGGGTGGACCAAAGCAGGCAACTATTGCCTTGTTGTTAGTGGATGGATCCACCAAGGCTAGGGGACATAACCTTAAAACAAAGGCAGCTGCCCACAAAGCTGTGAGGGGCAACACACTGGTGTTTGCCCGTACAATGGTCGAGAAAACTGCCAATCTGCAGTCTTCATTACTACTGGTCGCCATGGACTTTTTGGGCCAGCACGGATCAAATAGTGGACGGATGGTCGTGCGATGTAGAGAGTTCGACTGTCGACCGAAGAGTCCTGGGTTCGAACCTCAGTGAGAACCTTGAGATTTTTTCAGGTCCTGGTGTATGTCCCCAAGTTCACACAGCTTTAAATGGGTACCTGACTGTAAATTGGGGGATTAAAGGTTGCAGGGAGTTGTGCTAACCACACAATCCCTTTGTATGCCGAGGTTACTGAAACAGATGAATTCTACACTTCATCTGCCCCGATGAGGATGAGCCGGTAGGGGCTAAGGGAACTTTACTTACGGATCAAATATCGAAAAAAAAAAGGGGGGGGTGGTCTTAGTCACGTAAAAAAAAACACCACCGTGTTACGACAGCCAAACATCTAATAAAAAACCAGACAATTAAAAAGAAACTGATCCTAGTGCGATCACAGAGTTGATAACTCGCTGGCGACTTTGAACATATTAAGCCTCTACCTAGCAGGAGCCATATCCCGCCTTACTGATCAACTCAAGAAATACAAGATAATAGTAGCAATACAAGAGATAAGGTGGAAAAATGCAGATATACTAAAAACAAAACATCTGAGTATACCATCCACTACATGGAAACACCACAAACAATACGAAGGCCTGGGGCTTTGCAGTAAGGAAAAATATTTTAAAACAAAGTAATTCGCTTTAAACAAGCTAATGATAGTTAAACAAACTAATCAGGGCGCTTTATCCACTAGGCACAGTAGGCACTGTGCCTAAGGCCTACGAAAGAAAGAACATTAAGTGAAAATAAGTTCAGAATGCCAATAAAATGTAATAATGTTTGTATTAAAGTAAATGTATAAAACCGTGGGAGATGAGCACCTGAACAAGTCAAGCTGCAGTGTTGTAGATCTGTAAATTACAGTATGTTAACTTTTCGGCTCTTTGTTTTAGCAAAGTCACATATACGTCCTCAAAGTTTATTTAGATTTCAAATCGCAAAGAAGTGCGGGTGCATTCTTGAGAAATATTAAAAATAAAGTCGGGGAGGGCTTACGACTTTGAAAGTGCCTAGGGCCTACGAAGACCTTAAAAAGGCCCTGAAACTAATGATACGTTAAACAAACTAATGATACAGGTAAAATGTTTAATATGACCCTCATGGTTCCACTGTAGATAATACAACAGAAGAATTGTATAATACTTTCAAAAGAATGAATGAAGAAGTGACAAGATATGATGATAAAATGGTTCTAGGAGACAATAAAAAAATATGCAAAGAAACAATTATACCCACCAACAATTGGAAGCTACAGCCAACACAAACAAAGTAACAAAAATGGGAGCATGTCTGACTGATTTCACATCAGGTAGAGACAGACCCCATTTGAAGCACAAAATTTCAACATAAAAAGATTGACAAATTAACACCAGATAAAAAAACATGTTTAGTCATTTTTTTTTTTTTACTACATCAATGGAATATTGCTAAGTTGCCATACTAACTTTGGCTAGTAGGCCTTTTTAATGTTTCTTCCATTAATATTTGAAGAGTTTAAAATCATATTAGCCTAAACCTATGTATGAGTTAGGCTAGTATGGCTTAAGAATGGCTTTGTCAGTAAGCAAGAAACTTAAGATAGATCACCAACTAAGAAAAATAATTATATTCTTAGACATTCACTAAATGCCAAATACTTTAAACAAAGAAATAACCTTAGTGTTAAGTTTTTTAAACACACAATTTTCAATTGTGATGAACACTATTTAATCCTTCTAATGCAAGAGTGATGCTTAGCTGATTTAATGCTCCCAGAATATTTTTTTAGCAGTCTACTAATTAAAAGTTTTATAAATGCATATTTTTCCATTGTTGCTAGTCTTTTAAAGATTCCTTTTTAGACATTTTTTTGCCTAAAAGTATGGTTGTTAAAACACTTTTTAAAAGTGTTAACTGTTGGTGTACTTTTTTAACCATAGTAGGCGTGATAACCATATTCCCTGCAAGAATCCTCATTGCTTAAAAAAAAAAAAAGTTAAAACAATTCTTCAATATTTCTAACACTTTGATTTTGTTATTCATAAAGAAGTATAATTTTTTAAAACATAAAAAAAATCAGAATTAACAATGTAAATGGGTATGTGCTATTGGACAAGTAAATCCTTCATGCCAGGTTTGCGGAGCCACCAAATTTTTTTCCGGCTCCGGCTCCCACAAATTTGACGGCTCCAGCTCCCTATTAAGATAGTATCGCACGAGACAAAAATTTTTGTAATTGCGCCACACAAACATGCCGCTGATAAAAAGTTATGCAAATTTTGCCGTGTTCACCCACATAGTCAGGAACTTGAAAAATATAGGCATGTTGGTTTTACTAAAAACAATCCATTTCAGTGCATCCAGAAACATATCATTATTTTCGACTGAGTCGCCATTTTCATAAGTAATAAAAAGTTATTTCAATGATCAAATTAGCAAATAGTAAAATGATACATTATTTAAAATATTGTAAATCTTCAGTGTTTATATTTATTATTTATAAATTCAAAGTGACTATTCGGACCCGGGTACCAATAAACTCCGATTTTTATTCGGACCCCGACCCAATAAAGTCTGATTGTTATTCAAACCCGTGGCAAATATGCACTTAGCTTAGCTATACATAAACTTTATTATTGTTTTTTTTTTATAATTGTATGATTTAATCGTTACTCAGTGTCTAGGGTTCCACTAAGCGGACTCTGTATTATTATTTTTTCGGAATCCGTTTAAGTATATATAAGCTCAGTGCATATTTGCCACTGGTCAGAATAACAATCGGATTTTATTGGGACCCGGGTCCGTATAACCATAGCCTTATAAATTTATTTCAGATATTCTGTTTATAATAAAAATTGTTAAATACAGAAAGCGACCATTTTGTTTTTAGTCTATTACAAATTCGCGGTCAAATAATAATATGAAATGACGCGTTCTATTTGTCATCGTAGTAAAAGTTTATTTTAAATGATTGATACAATTACTCTATGAAATAAAACTGTTTTAACTTTATATATATAACAAAATAACATGCCATTAAAAAAATTTCGGAGGGTAAACATGATTTAAAACGAACACAAAACGATTCCCCATTTAAGATTTCTTGTGGTGATGTGCGTGCACGCTATCATTTAAACGCTGTTACTGTTTGTAAAAATGACAACATTTCAAATTGTAGGAGGCAAACAACCCAACGAATTTGGAATTTTAAAGCTAAAAAAAAATTCTGCTGTAAAAAAAAAACATCTGGGAGCCGTGGAATCCGCCAGATTTTTTCGGCTCCGGCTCCAGCAAAAAGTAGTGGCTCCCGGCTCCTCAAGCCTGCACAATGCCACTATATCATAATAAGGCCAAACAAGATGACAATAGAGTATGCTTATCGCTCCGACAATACCTTTACAAATAATGTTTAGTTAAGGTACAGTAAAATGAAGCGACACTAGTTGTCGTTAAAATGTTTGTGTGGGAAAAAAGGGACTGGGTGCATGAATATCAGCAAGCCTGTGAGGACTGAAAATATTTGTCTTTATCAGTGAAAGGAAAAGCTTCCCTCTTCACACACAAAAAATTAACTTACCTACAACAGTTACTTCATCAGCCTCCATAATGTAACTATTCAAAAAGAAGTGTCCACGATGTTTTACTATTGACAGATTCAGCTACAGAGTCCCAGTAATTTAATCATTTCAAAATAAAACTGAAGAGATAATAATTAAGAATTAGGTTAAAAATAAAAACATTGACACTGAGAAAACAAAAGATAAAGAAAAACTAATCTGATAAAAATAAATCAAGGATAAAATTGTTTTTAATAAAACGAACCAATATAAAATAAAACAGCTATTACAATTAAATTGACTAGATATTTTATTAATCAACATGCTTTGTCATTAAGAAAAAATTCACAAGCTGTAAAGAACATCTGATAATCACAGAAGATTTTTTTATACAAGTTGCTAGAGGTTGTCTGGTATTGGTAATAAAAATTTTGAAAATTGATGACTCAATTGTCTCAATCATGTAAACTCAATAAACTCAATCATTAACTAACTAATATTATTACCTAATAGGAGAATAGGAGGACAGGATTAAAAAAATACAACAGGAGTTAGTCTGAGAACCATATATCAACATCCTTATATGCTATTACTAAAGTTCTCTAAATTAAAGCTGTTTTAATTATTTTAAAGAAAAACTAGGACAAATCTCTTTTTCAGTTTGTCAATCATTATAAAAATATAGTAGTTAATAGTAAAAGAGGTAAGTCATTGATTTTTTAACAACTCAACATTGCTAGATGATTGAGACTAAGACTTGACTAAGGCAATGAAGTAGAAAAAAATCAACAAAAAAGGAACAAAATTGAACAGATTATTGTGTGATACTGTTACACAAGTTGTTACTCAAAATGAAACATTGTTAACCCAGGTGAAATTGCAAGATAAGCATATTTAAAATTGTTGATGATAGTATTGATAAAACTGAACCCAATCAAATTATTGATTCTTATAAAAATCCATTAATTAAGAAAAAAAAAATAAAGTGATTTTAGACTAAAATTTAGTAGTATTTTTACCGTTGAAAAATGTATAACTAAAATTCTGATTTTGTATCCTTTGTTCTTATTTAAACATAATTGATAGATATTGGAATGAATTTTAAGATAAATGACGAATGAGTTGACATGAATACAAATTACCCAGAATGGTAACCTGTAGCCAGTGTAGGTAAGTTGTGTTAATTCCTGTAGTGTAGTACTTCACAGTACTTACTTGTCTTGTACACACACTGTGACACAGTGACACAGTAACGGGTCTTCATATAGACATGAATATAAATTATAAAATGTTATACTAACCTTCTTTTGACGAAAATTAAATCCTAAATAATGTCTTAAGTTCTTTTTTTTTAAAAGACACATCGGACACGTATTGTGTGACTACCAATGTCATCCATGTTGTTGACCCATTCTGATCTACACAAGAATTTTTTTTTGTCAACAAAGTCTATTTTTATACAAAAACACGGAAATGACGTAATCTAAAAATTATTAAGAAAAAAAGATACAGACTAATTTAGTGAAATTTGGGAATTAGCCTGATTGATAATATTGTTATTTAAGTAAAAGTCACACACACACACACACACACACACATATATATATATATATATATATATATATATATGGGCGTCGCTAGGAATTTTTCGAGCGGAGGGAGGGGGGCAAAAAAAAGACGTTTTTTTTCAAACTAACAATGCCATAGGCCTACAGGTTTATTTCTCAATTAAATCCAAGTTAAGTATAACATTAATTATTTATTTTGAAATAAATAAATGTATTTGAAAAATCAAACATTTTGACTACAAGCACAAGCATGTTCCGATTTTAATTTTTTTTTGTTTAATTTGGCCTTCTGTTGCTTGTCCTTCGAAAATGTTTTTGGCATTCAGGTTTTTTTTATAATCTCGCAACTCTTGTTAGTTTATAATCGTCTACCACTGAGTGAATTTTTAAATTTATCCTAAATTAATATTAAAAGATGGATATCGGAAAATAAATGTACAGGCTAAATAAAACGAAAAGTAGAGCTATCGCGGGATTCCGAAAAGCCGTTTGCAGTATCTGAATTATCACATACATTGAGATCAAAAGTACAAGTTCAACAGCCAGACACAACTGAAGAAACTATTTCTAATTTGATTGTCGCTGTCACTTCTTCATTTCCTAAATTGGATATTGGAAGGTATGTCTTGACATACGACCTTTCAAATGAGTTGAAATTGCTGCTGATGCTTGATTGTTCGACCCCCTGATAAAAATATGATTTTTAGAGCTGACAGTGGTGGATACAGATGCTTTAGATATGCTTGGTTATCAAACTATTCATCGTGGCACTGGCGGCGGAGCAGGGGGGGACAGGGGGCAGCGCCCCCCCTCCCTAGAACTTTTAAGGGGGGGGCGGCGTCCCCCTTGAATTTCCAGTCTGCCCCCCCCCCCCTAAAATTTTAACTTTTTTAACTTTGTAATTCATTTTAGTTTATATGTATCATTTTCATAATTCATTTGATTTATTTCTTAAATTTAATATTTGAAAGAAATTATAATTAATTGACATTTTACAGTAATCACATTATTGAGAGTTGTTGTGGCATATTTTAAAACTAGTTGCAAGTACCCGACTTTGCCCGGGTTTAAAATAATGTTTTCTGTTTATTTAAGAAGCGTAATTTGACGTTTAATTAACATTTAAAATAAGACGCGTGAAAAAGGGTTTATTTGCATGCAATGAAACGGTACATTTATCTTGAAGCAATGTGATACACAACATTTTTGGCAGTTCCTCTCTCTCTCCCTCCCCTCCCTCCCTCTTTCCCTCCCTCTATCTCCCCTCCCTCTCTCTCTCCCTCTTCCCCTCCCCCCCTCTCTCACTCCCTCTCTCTCTCCCTCCCTCCCTCTCTCTCTCTCTCTCTTAGGCATGACTGTATCAAAAGATGACAATTCCTATGGATGAAGGAATGGAATGTAATAATGTAGTAAGTAATGTGATATTTGGTTCCCCGTACCGATCATATTTATAGTAAGTTAGCTATGTGGGAGAGAAGCTCGTAAAACCTGAAATCGGGGTAAAAGTTTGCCAATTTTCATGTCTTTGATATCCAAAATAATTAATTACAATTAAAGTACCCATTGAGATGGAACGAAACATGTTTAAGAACCTTCCCCATGTAATTTTGTGTACCCAGTGGCGAAATCAGCAAAAAATGCTGGGGGGGGGGGAGCTCACATATTGAAAAAGACAGTTTGACAGTCTTTTTTGTACCTTAATTACGTAAATTATGTATTGATGATTTGGCCTGGGGGGGGGGCGCTCAACCCCCCCCCCTGCGTGTACCAAATTTCACGTTATTTGGTTGTCTGGATCTTGAGTTTTAAGGGAACAGACAGACAGCAAATGCATCTCATAAATATAGAGAAGTATTGCCATCTACCGAATGACGGCAATTGTAATTTTTAAAGAAAATACAATTATTTATTATCTTTTCATAAATTACTTTTTGTTTATTTAGTTTCCCGTTTCCGGTTTCATATTCATCATCATTCATGATAATTATCAGTAGTTTTCTGATCTAATTTCACTATTAAATTTGTAAACAAACTGACATTACGAATCAGATGACGACAAAAGTGCTCAATTTTCATTTTTATTTATTTTAATATAAAATTTATTTAATAATATCGATTAAATACTTGCTACAGAATTACTATATTCTATTATAGAATTAAGGAGGTAAAATTTGTCTTTCGGTCATATTTTGTCTTGCCCCTCCTTAAATTTTCAAGGGGGGGGGGCGGCGCCCCCCCCCTTGAAATTTGGTTTGCCCCCCCCCTTAAAATATTTCGTTCCGCCGCCGGTGCATCGTGGGTTGTATACTTGCAAATGTTAAAAGGTGGCTTTCGCAAATTGTTTGTGTTGTTTTCGCAAAAAGTAAGTCCAGGAGTTCAGGGGGCATTTGTCATCAAACCATGCACAAAATTAAAAGATTTCAACGAAGATGCATGTAGCCACATGCAAAGCACATGGCACAAAGACTCTTATTAAGGATTCAAGCTATTTTGTTGCACTATTGGTAGCCAAAGCAGTTTCTATAGATGAGCAGTTGAACTCATCATTTAGAAGACAAATTCAAGAAAATTGCAAATAACTGGGTCCCTCAATTTCTACAATCTTTTTTTTGTTTTTTGCGGCATGTATGATTTGGCACTTCGTGGAAAAGAATCACATTCTGATATTTTTTACGACCTGTTAGAGTTTCGTGTTGTTGTTATAAAGTTCCCTTAGTCCTAGTAAGTATGGTGTTATAAAGTTCCCTTAGTCCTAGTAAGTATGGTGTTATAAAGTTCCCTTAGTCCTAGTAAGAATGGTGTTGTAAAGTTCCCTTAGTCCTAGTAAGAATGGTGTTGTAAAGTTCCCTTAGTCCTAGTAAGTATGTGTTATAAAGTTCCCTTAGTCCTTGTAAGTATGGTGTTATAAAGTTCCCTTAGTCCTTGTAAGTATGGTGTTATAAAGTTCCCTCAGTCCTAGTAAGTATGTGTTATAAAGTTCCCTCAGTCCTAGTAAGTATGGTGTTATAAAGTTCCCTTAGTCCTAGTAAGTATGGTGTTGTAAAGTTCCCTTAGTCCTAGTAAGTATGGTGTTATAAAGTTCCCTTAGTCCTAGTAAGTATGGTGTTATAAAGTTCCCTTAGTCCTAGTAAGTATGGTGTTATAAAGTTCCCTTAGTCCTAGTAAGTATGGTGTTGTAAAGTTCCCTTAGTCCTAGTAAGTATGGTGTTGTAAAGTTCCCTTAGTCCTAGTAAGTATGGTGTTGTAAAGTTCCCTTAGTCCTAGTAAGTATGGTGTTGTAAAGTTCCCTTAGTCCTAGTAAGTATGGTGTTGTAAAGTTCCCTTAGTCCTAGTAAGTATGGTGTTGTAAAGTTCCCTTAGTCCTAGTAAGTATGGTGTTGTAAAGTTCCCTTAGTCCTAGTAAGTATGGTGTTGTAAAGTTACCTTAGTCCTAGTAAGTATGGTGTTGTAAAGTTCCCTTAGTCCTAGTAAGTATGGTGTTGTAAAGTTCCCTTAGTCCTAGTAAGTATGGTGTTGTAAAGTTCCCTTAGTCCTAGTAAGTATGGTGTTGTAAAGTTCCCTTAGTCCTAGTAAGTATGGTGTTGTAAAGTTCCCTTAGTCCTAGTAAGTATGGTGTTGTAAAGTTCCTTTAGTCCTAGTAAGTATGGTGTTGTAAAGTTCCCTTAGTCCTAGTAAGTATGGTGTTGTAAAGTTCCCTTAGTCCTAGTAAGTATGGTGTTGTAAAGTTCCCTTAGTCCTAGTAAGTATGGTGTTGTAAAGTTCCCTTAGTCCTAGTAAGTATGGTGTTGTAAAGTTCCCTTAGTCCTAGTAAGTATGGTGTTGTAAAGTTCCCTTAGTCCTAGTAAGTATGGTGTTATAAAGTTCCCTTAGTCCTAGTAAGTATGGTGTTGTAAAGTTCCCTTAGTCCTAGTAAGTATGGTGTTGTAAAGTTCCCTTAGTCCTAGTAAGTATGGTGTTGTAAAGTTCCCTTAGTCCTAGTAAGTATGGTGTTGTAAGTTCCCTTAGTCCTAGTAAGTATGGTGTTGTAAAGTTCCCTTAGTCCTAGTAAGTATGGTGTTGTAAAGTTCCCTTAGTCCTAGTAAGTATGGTGTTGTAAAGTTCCCTTAGTCCTAGTAAGTATGGTGTTATAAAGTTCCCTTAGTCCTAGTAAGTATGGTGTTGTAAAGTTCCCTTAGTCCTAGTAAGTATGGTGTTGTAAAGTTCCCTTAGTCCTAGTAAGTATGGTGTTATAAAGTTCCCTTAGTCCTAGTAAGTATGGTGTTGTAAAGTTCCCTTAGTCCTAGTAAGTATGGTGTTGTAAAGTTCCCTTAGTCCTAGTAAGTATGGTGTTATAAAGTTCCCTTAGTCCTAGTTAAGTATGGTGTTGTAAAGTTCCCTTAGTCCTAGTAAGTATGGTGTTGTAAAGTTCCTTAGTCCTAGTAAGTATGGTGTTGTAAAGTTCCCTTAGTCCTAGTAAGTATGGTGTTGTAAGGTTCCCTTAGTCCTAATAAGTATGGTGTTGTAAAGTTCCCTTAGTCCTAGTAAGTATGGTGTTGTAAAGTTCCCTTAGTCCTAGTAAGTATGGTGTTGTAAAGTTCCCTTAGTCCTAGTAAGTATGGTGTTGTAAAGTTCCCTTAGTCCTAGTAAGTATGGTGTTTTAAAGTTCCCTTAGTCCTAGTAAGTATGCTGTTGTAAGTTCCTTAGTCCTAATAAGTATGGTGTTGTAAAGTTCCCTTAGTCCTAGTAAGTATGCTGTTGTAAAGTTCCCTTAGTCCTAGTAAGTATGCTGTTGTAAAGTTCCCTTAGTCCTAGTAAGTATGGTGTTGTAAAGTTCCCTTAGTCCTAGTAAGTATGGTGTTGTAAAGTTCCCTTAGTCCTAGTAAGTATAGGCAAGTTAGGTTCCCTTAGGTCCTAGTGGGCAGGTGTTGTAAGTTCCCTTAGTCCTGGTGGGTATGGTGCTGTAAAGTTCCCTTAGTCCCCAGTAAGTATGGTGTTGTAAAGTTCCCTTTAGTCCTAGTAAGTATGTCCAGTTAGCATATGTTACAGCCCTAGTCCTGTGAAGGGTGTTGTAAAGTTCCTTAGTCCTGAGGCAGTAGCAAAGTCCTCTTTGCTGTGGTGGCAGGAAGTTGCAAAGTTCCCTTAGTCCTTCAGTGGGGTATGGTGTTGTAAAGTTCCCTTAGTCCTAGTAAGTATGGTGTTGTAAAGTTCCTCCCAGGGCATAGTGCTAGTCCTTATCCTAGTAAGTATGGTGTTGTAAAGTCTCCTTAGTCCTAGTAAGTATGGTGTTGTAAGGTTCCGTAGTCCTAGTAAGTATGGTGTTATAAAGTTCCCTTAGTCCTAGTAAGTATGGTGTTATAAAGTTCCCTTAGTCCTAGTAAGTATGGTGTTATAAAGTTCCCTTAGTCCTAGTAAGTATGGTGTTGTAAAGTTCCCTTAGTCCTAGTAAGTATGGTGTTGTAAAGTTCCCTTAGTCCTAGTAAAGTATGGTGTTGTAAAGTTCCCTTTAGTCCTAGTAAGTATGGTGTTGTAAAGTTCCGTTAGTCCTAGTAAGTATGGTGTTATAAGCAAAAGTTCCCTTAGTCCTAGTGGGGTCATATTGTTGTATAAGTTCCCTTGAGTCCTAGTAAGTATGGTGTTATAAAGTTCCCTTTAGTCCTAGTAAGTATGGTGTAGTAAAGTTCCCTTAGTCCTAGTAAGTATGGTGTTGTAAAGTTCCTTAGTCCTAGCAAGTATGGGTAAGAGTAAAGTTCCTTAACCTAGTAAAGTAAGGTAAGAAGCTCTTTAGTCCTGGAAAAGTATGGTAAAGAGGTAAGCCTCTTGAACCCAGTGGCATGGTGTTGCAGTCTCATCCCCAGTGCTATGGTGTTGTAAAGTTCCCTAGTCCCAGTAAGGCATGGTGTTGTAAAAGTTCCCTTAGTCCTAGTAAGCATGGTGTTGCAAAGTCTCCGTTGGTCCCAGTAAAGCATGGTGTTGTAAAGTTCCCTTAGTCCTAGTAAGTATGGGTGTTGTAAAGTTCCCTTAGTCCTAGCAGGTAGTAAGTCTCATCTTCCAGTAAGTAAGGTGCTGCAGCGTCCTTTGGTCCTAGTATGCTGTGTGGTAACCCTAGTCCTAGTAGTGTGTCAAAGTTCCCTTAGTCCTAGTAAGTATGGTGTTGTAAAGTTCCCTTAGTCCTAGTAAGTATGGTGTTGTAAAGTTCCCTTAGTCCTAGTAAGTATGGTGTTGTAAGGTTCCCTTAGTCCTAGTAAGTATGGTGTTGTAAAGTTCCCTTAGTCCTAGTAAGTATGCTGTTGTAAAGTTCCCTTAGTCCTAGTAAGTATGGTGTTATAAAGTTCCGTTAGTCCTAGTAAAGATGCTGATATAAAGTTCCCTTAGTCCTAGTAAGTATGGTGTTATAAAGTTCCTTTAGTCCTAGTAAGTATGGTGTTGTAAAGTTCCCTTAGTCCTAGTAAGTATGGTGTTGTAAAGTTCCCTTAGTCCTAGTAAGTATGGTGTTGTAAAGTTCCCTTAGTCCTAGTAAGTATGGTGTTGTAAAGTTCCCTTAGTCCTAGTAAGTATGGTGTTGTAAAGTTCCCTTAGTCCTAGTAAGTATGGTGTTGTAAAGTTCCCTTAGTCCTAGTAAGTATGGTGTTGTAAAGTTCCCTTAGTCCTAGTAAGTATGGTGTTGTAAAGTTCCCTTAGTCCTAGTAAGTATGGTGTTGTAAAGTTCCGTTAGTCCTAGTAAGTATGGTGTTGTAAAGTTCCCTTAGTCCTAGTAAGTATGGTGTTGTAAAGTTCCCTTAGTCCTAGTAAGTATGGTGTTATAAAGTTCCCTTAGTCCTAGTAAGTATGCTGTTGTAAAGTTCCGTTAGTCCTAGTAAGTATGGTGTTGTAAAGTTCCGTTAGTCCTAGTAAGTATGGTGTTATAAAGTTCCCTTAGTCCTAGTAAGTATGGTGTTGTAAAGTTCCCTTAGTCCTAGTAAGTATGGTGTTGTAAAGTTCCCTTAGTCCTAGTAAGTATGGTGTTGTAAAGTTCCCTTAGTCCTAGTAAGTATGGTGTTATAAGGTTCCCTTAGTCCTAGTAAGTATGGTGTTGTAAAGTTCCCTTAGTCCTAGTAAGTATGGTGTTGTAAAGTTCCCTTAGTCCTAGTAAGTATGGTGTTGTAAAGTTCCCTTAGTCCTAGTAAGTATGGTGTTGTAAGGTTCCCTTAGTCCTAGTAAGTATGGTGTTGTAAAGTTCCCTTAGTCCTAGTAAGTATGGTGTTGTAAAGTTCCCTTAGTCCTAGTAAGTATGGTGTTGTAAAGTTCCCTTAGTCCTAGTAAGTATGGTGTTGTAAGGTTCCCTTAGTCCTAGTAAGTATGCTGTTGTAAAGTTCCCTTAGTCTAGCAAGTATGGTGTTGTAAAGTTCCCTTAGTCCTAGTAAGTATGGTGTTGTAAAGCTCCCTTAGTCCTAATAAGTATGCTGTTGTTAGGTTCCCTTAGTCCTAATAAGTAAGGTGTTGTAAAGTTCCCTTAGTCCTAAAGTTCCCTTAGTCCTAGTAAGTATGCTGTTGTAAAGTTCCCTTAGTCCTAATAAGTATGCTGTTGTAAGGTTCCCTTAGTCCTAGTAAGTATGGTGTTGTAAAGTTCCCTTAGTCCTAGTAAGTATGGTGTTGTAAAGTTCCCTTAGTCCTAGTAAGTATGGTGTTGTAAAGTTCCCTTAGTCCTAGTAAGTATGGTGTTGTAAAGTTCCCTTAGTCCTAGTAAGTATGGTGTTGTAAAGTTCCCTTAGTCCTAGTAAGTATGGTGTTGTAAAGTTCCCTTAGTCCTAGTAAGTATGGTGTTATAAAGTTCCCTTAGTCCTAGTTAGTATGGTGTTATAAAGTTCCCTTAGTCCTAGTAAGTATGGTGTTGTAAAGTTCCCTTAGTCCTAGTAAGTATGGTGTTGTAAAGTTCCCTTAGTCCTAGTAAGTATGGTGTTCCCTAGTCCTAAAGTTCCCTTAGTCCTAGTAAGTATGGTGTTGTAAAGTTCCCTTAGTCCTAGTAAGTATGGTGTTGTATAAAGTTCCCTTAGTCCTAGTAAGTATGGTGTTGTAAAGTTCCTTAGTCCTAGTAAGTATGGTGTTGTAAAGTTCCCTTAGTCCTAGTAAGTATGGTGTTGTAAAGTTCCCTTAGTCCTAGTAAGTATGGTGTTGTAAAGTTCCCTTAGTCCTAGTAAGTATGGTGTTGTAAAGTTCCCTTAGTCCTAGTAAGTATGGTGTTGTAAAGTTCCCTTAGTCCTAGTAAGTATGGTGTTATAAAGTTCCCTTAGTCCTAGTAAGTATGCTGTTGTAAAGTTCCCTTAGTCCTAGTAAGTATGCTGTTGTAAAGTTCCCTTAGTCCTAGTAAGTATGGTGTTATAAAGTTCCCTTAGTCCTAGTAAGTATGGTGTTGTAAAGTTCCCTTAGTCCTAATAAGTATGGTGTTGTAAAGTTCCCTTAGTCCTAGTAAGTATGGTGTTGTAAAGTTCCCTTAGTCCTAGTAAGTATGGTGTTGTAAAGTTCCCTTAGTCCTAGTAAGTATGGTGTTGTAAAGTTCCCTTAGTCCTAGTAAGTATGGTGTTATAAAGTTCCCTTAGTCCTAGTAAGTATGGTGTTGTAAAGTTCCCTTAGTCCTAGTAAGTATGGTGTTGTAAAGTTCCCTTAGTCCTAGTAAGTATGGTGTTGTAAAGTTCCCTTAGTCCTAGTAAGTATGGTGTTATAAAGTTCCCTTAGTCCTAGTAAGTATGGTGTTATAAAGTTCCCTTAGTCCTAGTAAGTATGGTGTTATAAAGTTCCCTTAGTCCTAGTAAGTATGGTGTTGTAAGGTTCCCTTAGTCCTAGTAAGTATGGTGTTATAAAGTTCCCTTAGTCCTAGTAAGTATGGTGTTGTAAAGTTCCCTTAGTCCTAGTAAGTATGGTGTTGTAAAGTTCCCTTAGTCCTAGTAAGTATGGTGTTGTAAAGTTCCCTTAGTCCTAGTAAGTATGGTGTTGTAAAGTTCCTTAGTCCTAGTAAGTATGGTGTTGTAAAGTTCCCTTAGTCCTAGTAAGTATGGTGTTATAAAGTTCCTTAGTCCTAGTAAGTATGGTGTTGTAAAGTTCCGTTAGTCCTAGTCCTAGTAAGTATGGTGTTGTAAAGTTCCCTTAGTCCTAGTAAGTATGGTGTTGTAAAGTTCCCTTAGTCCTAGTAAGTATGGTGTTATAAAGTTCCGTTAGTCCTAGTAAGTATGCTGTTGTAAAGTTCCGTTAGTCCTAGTAAGTATGCTGTTGTAAAGTTCCGTTAGTCCTAGTAAGTATGGTGTTGTAAAGTTCCCTTAGTCCTAGTAAGTATGCTGTTGTAAAGTTCCGTTAGTCGTAGTAAGTATGGTGTTGTAAGGTTCCCTTAGTCCTAGTAAGTATGGTGTTGTAAGGTTCCCTTAGTCCTAGTAAGTATGGTGTTATAAAGTTCCCTTAGTCCTAGTAAGTATGGTGTTGTAAAGTTCCCTTAGTCCTAGTAAGTATGGTGTTATAAAGTTCCCTTAGTCCTAGTAAGTATGGTGTTATAAAGTTCCCTTAGTCCTAGTAAGTATGGTGTTGTAAAGTTCCCTTAGTCCTAGTAAGTATGGTGTTGTAAAGTTCCCTTAGTCCTAGTAAGTATGGTGTTGTAAGGTTCCCTTAGTCCTAGTAAGTATGGTGTTATAAAGTTCCCTTAGTCCTAGTAAGTATGGTGCTATAAAGTCACCTTAGTCCTAGTAAGTATGGTGTTATAAAGTTCCCTTTTTCCTAATAAGTATGGTGTTGTAAAGTTCCCTTAGTCCTAGTAAGTATGGTGTTCTAAAGTTCCCTTAGTCCTAGTAAGTATGGTGTTGTAAAGTTCCCTTAGTCCTAGTAAGTATGGTGTTGTAAAGTTCCCTTAGTCCTAGTAAGTATGGTGTTGTAAAGTTCCCTTAGTCCTAGTAAGTATGGTGTTATAAAGTTCCCTTAGTCCTAGTAAGTATGGTGTTGTAAAGTTCCCTTAGTCCTAGTAAGTATGGTGTTGTAAGGTTCCCTTAGTCCTAGTAAGTATGGTGTTGTAAAGTTCCCTTAGTCCTAGTAAGTATGGTGTTGTAAAGTTCCCTTAGTCCTAGTAAGTATGGTGTTGTAAAGTTCCCTTAGTCCTAGTAAGTATGGTGTTGTAAAGTTCCCTTAGTCCTAGTAAGTATGGTGTTATAAAGTTCCGTTAGTCCTAGTAAGTATGGTGTTGTAAAGTTCCCTTAGTCCTAGTAAGTATGGTGTTATAAAGTTCCTTTAAAGTTCCCTTAGTCCTAGTAAGTATGGTGTTGTAAAGTTCCCTTAGTCCTAGTAAGTATGGTGTTGTAAAGTTCCCTTAGTCCTAGTAAGTATGGTGTTGTAAAGTTCCCTTAGTCCTAGTAAGTATGGTGTTGTAAAGTTCCCTTAGTCCTAGTAAGTATGGTGTTATAAAGTTCCCTTAGTCCTAGTAAGTATGGTGTTGTAAAGTTCCCTTAGTCCTAGTCCTAGTAAGTATGGTGTTGTAAAGTTCCCTTAGTCCTAGTAAGTATGGTGTTATAAAGTTCCCTTAGTCCTAGTAAGTATGGTGTTGTAAAGTTCCCTTAGTCCTAGTAAGTATGCTGTTGTAAAGTTCCCTTAGTCCTAGCAAGTATGGTGTTGTAAAGTTCCCTTAGTCCTAGTAAGTATGGTGTTATAAAGTTCCCTTAGTCCTAGTAAGTATGGTGTTGTAAAGTTCCTTTAGTCCTAGTAAGTATGGTGTTGTAAAGTTCCCTTAGTCCTAGTAAGTATGGTGTTGTAAAGTTCCCTTAGTCCTAGTAAGTATGGTGTTGTAAAGTTCCCTTAGTCCTAGTAAGTATGGTGTTGTAAAGTTCCCTTAGTCCTAGTAAGTATGGTGTTGTAAAGTTCCCTTAGTCCTAGTAAGTATGGTGTTGTAAAGTTCCCTTAGTCCTAGTAAGTATGGTGTTGTAAAGTTCCCTTAGTCCTAGTAAGTATGCTGTTGTAAAGTTCCCTTAGTCCTAGTAAGTATGGTGTTGTAAAGTTCCCTTAGTCCTAGTAAGTATGGTGTTGTAAAGTTCCCTTAGTCCTAGTAAGTATGGTGTTATAAAGTTCCCTTAGTCCTAGTAAGTATGGTGTTGTAAAGTTCCCTTAGTCCTAGTAAGTATGGTGTTGTAAAGTTCCCTTAGTCCTAGTAAGTATGGTGTTGTAAGGTTCCCTTAGTCCTAGTAAGTATGGTGTTATAAAGTTCCCTTAGTCCTAGTAAGTATGGTGTTGTAAAGTTCCCTTAGTCCTAGTAAGTATGGTGTTGTAAAGTTCCCTTAGTCCTAGTAAGTATGGTGTTATAAAGTTCCCTTAGTCCTAGTAAGTATGGTGTTGTAAAGTTCCCTTAGTCCTAGTAAGTATGCTGTTGTAAAGTTCCCTTAGTCCTAGTAAGTATGGTGTTATAAAGTTCCGTTAGTCCTAGTAAAGTATGCTGGATATAAAGTTCCTTAGTCCTAGTAAGTATGGTGTTATAAAGTCCCCTTTAGTCCTAGT